>OY757190.1:75444859-76044859 GCA_963583895.1 Melanophora roralis | reverse complement strand
TCAATTATTCTGAAAGGTATCAAGCTCCAAATTTTCTTCGAATTTACAACAATACAGTTTCCGAACCATTGTTTTGTTTAATAATTTACTTCTAGCGACATTTAAAAAACGTGAAACAGCACAAGAATTCAATAAAAAAACGTAAGAGTTTGTTTTCCCAAAACAAATACTTTTAAATGCGGCAATTTTAAAGAAAAATCCAAATGCGACACAAACATTTTTTTCGTTTTAAGGTTAAATTATAAAATGTTTTAATATACATATTACTCAAAAATGTAAAAACACTTATGTCTTTCGTGAAAACAAATTATTATGTTAATATTTTTATTTAATAAGAATTTTAAAGTGTATTTTTGTGTAAAAATCAAATCAAACAGGACCGAGATAATTTTTCAAGAAAAAATGAAGGCACAATGAAACATCGTAAGGTCAAGTAACGCTCACCATTTTGATAGTATTAAACTATATTTGTTGAAAATTATATTCTTTGTAAATTTTGTTTTTTTAGCAGGACGTTCATTTTTTTAATTTAAATAAAAGCGGTTAATAACGATAATTATTATTTTAATAGATAGGTTTCATGTATTTGTATTTATAAAAAAAGTTTTTAAATAAACTACTAAATTTTACTTTTTTTAAAAAAATTAACGAATTGGGTGTGAGTATTTATATTTAAAACAAAAACAAATTTGTTTTTTTTTTAAATATATATTTTACAAATTAGTTTTTTTACCAAAACAGCCAGCAAATTAACACCTGCTTCTAAAAACTTTTTTTCTTCTTACTTAAGGTATGGGTCAACAAAGTTTTTTAAATAAAATCAAAATTTTTAAAACAAATTTTCTTTTTAAATATTTTTAGCACACAAACGTTTCGTTCATATTATGGGAAATATCTAAATATCGAAGAAATTAAAAAAAAACGAATTAAAAAATTTAGCTTTATTTTTTGGCTTTAGTTTTTAGCTCTTTTTAGCTGTTTTTTAAACGTGATGTAGCTTTAACTTTACTTGAAAATCTGGTCTCACTGATCCTTATATTCATAAACTAACAACAAGTATTTAAATCTGAAAAACTAAAAAAGCTATTAAAGCAGATAGTCCCAGATCTTGTCGCCTCAAACCAAATAGGTGATTTGAAATGCAGTTCTTGATATTCAAGATCGAAGTCAGCTTGGTTTTATGCAATTTCTTAAAAAAAAAAAAAAATTCACAGTTGGCAACATACATATAGCCATATGGCATCCTCTTTAAAGGATCCTTCTCCGACTTAGGGATCTCCTCACCGAGGCATCTTTCCATATTGGCGGAAAGTATTCAAACCCTAATACAACGCTAAAAATTAATATGTACAATTATTCTCTTCGCTATGCAAGGCAGCTCTATAATTATTTTGTTACTTATCAAAAAAACTGCAATCTTATCAATGCGTCTTTGTGCCGTCTCCGATTGGGTGGAATTGGCTTTAAAAACACTTAGCATGGTGCAATTACCTTACAAGGTATAGTCGTTACGGCAGCAACTACAACAAACACGAAATCAAATTTATGAAGTTGTTGTAAAAACTCCGTCTATAAAGAAATGAAAACATACTGTTTTGACAGTAATAACGCGCAAGCAAACTCGAACAAAAATAGTCAGCTGACTCGACTATACCTTGTAAGGTAATTGTACAATGACACTTAGTAGAGCGCATAAAATGGGCTTTTTATCAACCCTCCTAAAACAGAGCTTGTGCTGTTCACAAACAGACCCCTCGACACAACGAACTGGTCTATCTAGTTAATTCCTTTAAGGTAAGTCCTTGGCATCTTTGAGTTTAGTTCACTTTTAAAAAAATTAAATTCGGAAATTTTTTGGCAATCAATAAAAATGCTATGATTTTTGAACAACTTCCAATTTGGTTAACATTTTGGTAAACACAACAAACAAAGAAAAGGCAAGCGAAAAAAAAAGTTTGCCCGACAAATAAAAAAGGTCAATTACCGGCAAGAACTCCCTCAAAATAGGGATAGTGGGGATAAAAACAAGAAATATTTTTCAAAAAACAAAAACCTAGTTAAATCGATGGCCAAAATCTGTATTTATTTATTTATGGATTATTTGTAAACTTAACAAAAAACCAAAAAACACTAAACTACTTATTATTCTATTGCTTTTTCGTTGGTTCACATGTTAGCTTGCATTACCCGCAAACTGAAATTGTGACAGTTGCTTTTCTGACTGAAAATTTTTTTTTAAACTACATATAATAATTAACGAATTTTTTGTTTTTGTTGCTGTAAATTTATTTTATACTTTTTCATGGATATGTGTTCTGCAGAATACATATATTTAACATTAAGTTATACTTCCACCATTGCCCACCTGGTGGTGGTAAAAATTTTTAATATATGCCTTATGTACAAGCATGTATGTATATTTATATATGTATATAGCTGGACTAATAAATGGAACAATATACATATGTTTTTGCAATTGAAAGTAAATTACTTTTAGAAAAATAATTCTAGTAGGAACAATCAGATTAAAAACTTACATATATTGATGCTCTTCAATAACTTTCCAGCCTTTAATTTGTGACAACCTATTGTCATTTACATACACTTCAAGGGGAAATTCAGGCATCCAGACTATAAACTTTGCCAGTCCAATGTATGTTCCATATTTTACGATTATTGAAGCATTCGAAGATCCACGAATTTCAGAGCCATCAACATATACCGAACTACAAGATGATGAAACCTTTTAAATGAAAAAGAAGTATAATAAGAAACAATGAAATACTGAAACTTATTTATTTATTAATAGAAAATAGAAATTTGAAAAATATACAATCTGCTGGCAAACATTTGCCAACTAGAATGAACATTCGTCATAGAGAGTAAAACGCATTTGTGTATGTGAAAAAAACAAACACCATCAGTGCGACTCCGAAACTAGTCGTGCGTAACGAACCTTTCGATAGATTAATTTATATTTCTTATGTCACAACAATTTAATGCAGAAGGCTTATATTTTTCTGCTATTACAAGTGATTAAAAATGTGTTTTATTTTCGATGATGAATTATTTGGTATCAAAATTTAATTGACAGGAACAATTTGTAATAATAAAATGAATATTTTGTATTATTGTTTAAAATAAGAAATAACATTTTACCTTGATGACGCTTTCGTCTTCAGCATAACACGAACTTTGTAAGGTAACATCAGCGACTTTTCCTCCCTGTGATACAATGAAAACTTTCATTGCTTGGGCTACTTGTCGGCCTGTAAGCACTGCAGTGTTCATCAATTCCCAATTCTGAAAAATGTATATAAAGCCAGAGTTAAAAAAAAATTAAAATGCATGCATTGATATACATATATTAATAAATAACTGTTTTCTGACACTCCTAAAAGTTTCATAAGGAAACCACTAGTTGCTGAAAACAACCAGAGTTCAGCAAACCCCTTTTTAATTTATATAAAATGTTTTTATTATTAATTTGTAGAATTCAAAGTACCAAGTGGTCTTTGCAAACATTATTATTTTTAAGAATAGTTTCGCTGTAATTTAAGATGTTACCGAACAAAACACACAAATTTAAAACAATAAAAAAATATTTTTATTTGCGCAGTAAACAGTAAATTTTATTAAAAAATGTTTTTAATTTATGTATTTTTATTAAAAGTTATCTACATACCTTGGCTATGGGTAATACAGCTTGAATATCATCTTTGTTGATTTCAAGCTTAGCTATAACCCTTTTCTTACTATCTTCGGGCAAAAAATCACCTAATTCGTCTTTAGAATTGTCGTAGACATAAGAAACAGACCAAACAATTTTTCCTCCTTCTAATAAATCCTTTGCATCTTCAGCTACTTCCAGCAACCAGGTAAAAATTTCGTTAGTTCTAAAAATATATCAGATAGATGTGAATAAATTTTAAATAAATATTATTAGTATAATTAATACTTTTTGTCGTTTATTTCTGATGAAGTATTATTTTCAGGTTTTTTCTTTATGGCTGTTACACGCACTGTAGAATGCTTTGAGTTATCTCTATCTATTGAAATATTCCATAAGTCAGATGACACGGTTGCCCCGACTGCTTTAATGCCAGACTTAATTCTGGCTTTTACTGTAAATGATGAGATATTTTTTCCTGGAGTTTGTCGCAAAAACACAGGCACATGAAACTTCGACATCGGATAAAGTGGTTGTTGTGGCAGGAGAATAATGAGAGATTCGTCAAAGTGATACTCCTTAAAAGGGCCTATAGCTGGAGAAAGAGAAACTTGGGTAAAGCTGGTTAAAGGTTGTATTTGCACTTTTGGTTCGCACAACTCAGGATTTCTAACTGGAGGTTCAAACACACTATATGAAACTTGGACAAAACGTTGTGGTACTTTGCGAGGAGAAGTGCCATTTAAATTATCAGTAGGCGGTGATAGCGTATGAAACCAATTAAATGGTATAACGACCTGTATTGGAAAGAATTAAATTTAGACTAAATAAGAAATGCAAATATTATTAATTAATACCTCAGCAACACAAACTCCATCTTCGCCTTCTGGCATACATCTTCCCTTAATGGGTAAGTGGTTGCTAAAGGAAACATGTAACAAAACGCAAATCTTTTGACGGTTTAAATGAATGCTGGGATCAGCACCAGCATGAAAGAGAACACGTAGTACTGGAGAATCCTGTGACACAACTGTACTAACTAGATGTGCCGATATGTCCAAATGAAGGTTTGACTGTTGTAATTCGATTAAAGCTGCAGTAGTATTCTTTAAGTAACAAAAAAAAAAAAAATAAAATAAAAGAGAATACGTTAATATGATACAAGTATATACATAAATAAAAATATTATAAGTATGTTTATATACATAAAAACAATTCATTGTACAGAGTAGAAAATCATTTAGCTTTTAATTCATTGTAAGGTTACATCTTCAAAGGTAATTTGAAAAAAGTGTTTTTTTCTGCGTCAGTAGCCGTTTTATTTCTATAATCCCAAAAGAAAGGGAAATATAGCGAAAATATAAGGCCTACAGCTCTTTATTTTGTATTACTTTCTAAAAAAAAATGTAAAAAAGTACTAAAATGTAATATCGGTTTAAGTTTGAACCAGCGTTTATTTCGATTCTGGCAATACTTATTTCTGTCACAACCTCAGTATATTCACCCTTATTGCGGTTGGCGTTGTCGTTTTTAGTTTTTTCGTTTTTGTGCCGATTTCGACAACATTCCACACGACTACCCCAAACATAATAAAGCTGTTTATCTTTACTAAACGAAATGAATCGATTTACGCTTGAGCAATTGGGCTTTATTGGAAATTTATTTTTAAAGCAAAGACAATTGTTCGGAAATTGCATGAAAATTTGGTCGCAGAGAAGGACCAACAGTGTCCGGTATGAGCAAGTTTGTTGCTGAAGTTCATGAAACTGGGTTCACTGTTGATAAGCCAGCATGTGAGCGTACTTGTACTGTGCGTTCACCCGAAAATATCGAATGCATCAACATCAACTTGTAATCGTTCTCAAAAACTAAACATTTCACGCATCAATGCATACTCTACATCACAACTAGTCCCCAAATGCCGGCCATCCTTGAACTGAATGGCGATACATTCTAACACCCCCCTGGCGTGGGTGAGAGGACACGAGACCAATGCGGGGAACTGTGTTGCCAATAAACCTACTAGGAATAAAGCGAAATTGGATGATAAAGCACTAGACCAGTTCTATGGCATTCCCCTCTCTTTCTGTAAGCTCCGCGTGGATTATTACGCCGGAAAAATCGCAGGGGCCAGATGGTCCAACGAGCCTAGATGTGGAACCACTAGAATAACCTGCGCAAGGTTAGATCTGAAACGTTCCAAGTCTCTCCTTGATTTGGATAAACCAAGGATAGGGGACACTGTGGCCGCAGTTACCGGCCACGGTCGATTAAGTTCCCATACCAGTAGATTGGGATTGCATTTCAACAACTTCTGTATAAGCTGTCAGGACGCAGAGGAGTCTGAGAGTATACTCACCTTTTGTGCTTCCGGCACTGGATGACTTTCGGACCAAAAATTTTGGTACCGACAGACTGGATAGCATGTCGGATTGGCCAGCACTGGCCTACCCAGTTTATCATCCTTTATCAGGGGTAGCAGTCGGTTCGGGACCACTACGTGGTAACTATTGCTAGCCATATACATATAGAAATTTATCTAAATTTGTCTAATCCAAGCTAATTGAAACTATTTTAATGTCTTTTTCTCTTCCTATCTTTTTCTTCCCCAGATATCTTAAAGAAAACGGACGCAAGTGGGCTGCAACTAATTTTTATCATTTCCGCAACCGGCTGTTCTACCTAACCTAAACTATTTGATCGTATTTATACAAAGATTTTTAGTTATTTAATTAATCAAATTCATAGTAATATGTAAAGACTCCAATGCCAAACTTTTATTATGTTTTTGTTTTTTTGACTCATATATTAATAGGTCTGTCTGCGTACACATATTTTGCATCATTTTGTGCAAAATGTTACAAAATCTTGCAAAATGTTGTCTGCGTACTCCAAATCTCTTGCAGCGAGAGAGCCAAAAAGAAAATTTTTTGACAGTTGGAAGTAAGAGAACTTCCAAAATGTTACTGGAGAAATTTCTTCTTGCAAGATTTTGAAACTAGTTTGAACAGCTGTTTTTATTTACTAATTGAATGAAACAATTTTTTTGAAACGAAAATAAAAATTGAAATTTAACAATAGTTAGAATTGTGTTGATTTTTAACGTTTATAAAAAATTATAATAAACATAACATATTACTTCATGCTAGAAACGTCCGAATATACAAATAATTTACCGCGTACACATATGCTGAAATTCTTTTGCTTTGTAATTTGAATTGTTTACACAACGATAAGCTCTTTTCTTGCAAGATTTTACTGGATACTGTCTGCGTACTTTTTGATATATTTTTAGCCGACAGAGTAAAACTGGTCTTACTCTCCAAAAAAATTTACTGAGTATTTGCTACTGGAAAAGTACGCAGACAGACCTAATATTTAACAAAATATGAACAAATTCTTTTGTCGATAAAAACTCTAAGTTAAAAAATATATTCCTTTAGCCATACATGTAGATAATTACTTACATTTAAATAATCGGTTGGATTATCTATTACGTCCGGTACAATGTATCTAGCCGGGACTGTCTGCTTTGTAGAAAACGGTCCATAACTTGCTCTAATAGATACTGGTTGAGTGGTTTGAACTACGGTAAAACGATCCACTGATAATACAGACTCATAATTACTTCTCGCTTTTAATGTTGGAAGCAGTGAAGAATGCGTTGTTGAAATTTCAGGAGTAACTTGGGGTTGTCGTGAATGTTTTAAAAAGAACCCGCTATCGGTTGATTCAAAATGAACTTCTACGCAACCAAATAAATCTGAAATGTTTACAATATTTATTTTGTTATAATGTTCATATAAAATAAATACCATATTTAAAAATTTAGTAGTTAAATTACAATTACATAGAAATTCAAAAAAACAATATGCTAAATCTCCAAAAGCCTGTCGACGACCTATTAAAAAAGGAAAATAAATTTAACTGAATGCCAGAACGTCAATAATTTCTCCAAGGTTATGGAGATATGGTTAACGACTGCCTCGTTAAATATCTGGAGTCCAATGTTTTTTTAGCGACCGTATGTGTGTATTGTAGAGGACTTTTTACGGGTACCTATAGGCTTCACGAATTGAAAAATGGTGTACCTCCATTCATTCATTTTTTTGGCGAAAGTAAAGCGGTAGCCCTGGAGTCTAGACCTTTCTAAGTCGTTTAATAGAGACTGGCAGTATGCGCTTCTATCTTAGCTTTTGGCCAGTTAAAAATTCTTATGATTAATATCGAGTTTTATTAGAGATCGCATTTAGTTTTATATGGACATAGCAGAGAAGTATCCAGTTTTAGGCTTTGGGAAGGGACATCCCCCGTTAACTCAGGAGCGGTGCTATAAAGTCAAAAAAGGTGTACCTCAGTCATGAAAAATTTTTCGACGCTTGCAATTTTTTTTTTATCGATTCCATAAATTTTTTGCATGCCCAAAGTTCGCATAAAGTTCTGCACAATATAGCTTGGGTCACTTATATTTTAGTTATTTGAAAAGGAAAAGAACAAACAAAATGTTGCGAGTTGTTTCATTTAAATAAAAAAGTATTGTGGGGATAAAAGGGGCAATTTTAGCTTTCTGAGAGCAGTTAAATATGTTTAACCCCTTTTGACCATACAAGCTCTATTTATTTGAACTTTTGATTCAACTTAAATATGAAACCTGGGAAAACCTTTAAGAGTCCACCAAGTAAAAATGGTAAAGTAATACAAAAACCCATTTTTTTAAGACTGCTATCCTCCTAATATAACAAATAAAATTCAACTCATTATTGATAATTTGCAAGAAATCATAATATAATTCTGATAAAATTTACAAAAATGAATTGTTTTTCTAAATGCCACACCCATAATTACCAATGTTTTATTCAAGCTATTTTGGTACTAATTTCTAACATTTTTGCCATCAAATTGTATACAATTTTTTAAATTCGGTGATATCAAATCATTGGACTTTTGGTATATGAAAACGATTTTCGGCCATTTTGCGCTGGTATATGCTTTTATATGTATGAAAAACAATTAGGAGCATTATTTTCGGCTGTGCCGAATCCTATTTACCCTTCACAGTGGTGTTTCGAAACCCCGAACTCTTTTTCTACTTTCATCCTTTTTTTTTATTAATGAAATCTTTTTAGTTTTCAAATAGAGGTCGGTGTCATATTTTAACCCTCATAGAGTAACTACGGGGAAGTTGTAGGGGCTTTTACCCTAATTTTTCCAAATTTTGTATGGCAGTCCATTCTCCAAAGGCGTGAAGAATATTCTAGGAAAACATTTGAAAGGAAAAATAAGTCGGGGTCAGTCCTACATTTAACCTATCCACGGGCACCCTGGAAGCTGTAGGGGAGGATTTATTACAATTTCCCAAACTTTATTTGGAAGCCCCCTTAGGCGGTGGAGATAGGGGGTATGTTCTGGAAATATGTTTGGAAAGTGAAACTAAAGTGATCGGTCGTCTACTTTGTTTCTACAAGGCCGACTCTGGAGAATTTATAGGCGTTTTTACATAATTTTTGTTAATTTTATATGGCAACCCCCTTAGGTGATGGTGACAGAGGGTAAGCATGTTTCACAAAAATGTTTTCGTGGGGAAAAATTAATTGCGGTCGGTCTTACATTTGACCTTTGTAGGAGCACCCTAGAAGCGGTAGGAGCGATTAAAAAAATTCAACTTTGTGTGGCAACCCTTTTAGGGGCTGAGAATAGGGGGTATGTTCCACAAAAATGTTTTTAAGGAAAAAATAATGGGAATCGGTCTAACATTGCAACCGTGTAGGGGCAACTGCGGGGCAGTTGTAGAGGTTTTTATGTACATACAAATTTTAGAGAAATCAACAGAGGTAGTCGTGGTTGCTGACTTTTATCTCGGTCAGTTATCAAGCGATTTTGCTGGATTTCAATAGCGATTTTTTCGATTAAGCCATGCCCGTCTGTTGAAATCAAGTTTCCGAAGCCAAATCAAATTCAACGTACCACGTTTTGGTTTCGAAATGTTTTCAACTTTTAGAAATATTACCCAGCATAACAGTATTTAAAAACGGCCAATAGGTTAACTACCAAGGCGCATGCATACAGGTGGGAACGGTTCTACAAAAAACAACTTTATAGGTAGTACGAAAGACAGATAACAAAACACACAAATTCCTTTATCTACTTTTTAAGCTTTTCTTAGATTCTACAGTTGTTGTTAGTAAAAAAGAAAAAAAAATAGCATAAACATAAACAAATTTTAACAATTAAAAATCCGAAATACCGTTACTCAGCTGATTACCTAAGGTCACCTGTATACGTGCACCCTGTTTACTACGGACCGAGATATTAGCGAAAACCTAAAATGACCCATTTTTTATGACAAAATCCATGCATATATTTCAACAAATCTCAGTATCTTTTGCTACAAAACTTGACGCGAAAACTTAAAGACGGCGAGCAAAACTAGAAAGCTTTTTTTGTAAAGAAAATTGCACAAATTGTATGAAATTTTCCTTGCGCTACATCTAGGACACTATTCCCGCTATCGCTTTCAAACCTGCTACAGAGAGGTTATAGTATGATATTTACATTAAAAAATTAGCTGGATAAGCAGTAGCCCCCCTTCAAACGCTACATCTAGATGTCATAGGCATCCTCTAACACTGAAATTGGTGGACACACTGAAGAAAACATGCCCTTAAAACATTTGGAATTTTTATTTACCTGCAAATTATAATTTATAAAGAATTTTAATCAACTTATTGAGCAAAATAGTTGAAAAATGGAAAGAAAATGGTAATTTTTTCGATTTTACAGGCACTGGATGCACTTTTTATACCCTTTACATTAGTGATAGAGGTATACATATATAAATTTCCATTTGTTATTTCTTAAACATTCATCTGCGACCCCATTAGTATACATTTTCTTGGTCCTTATAGATAGGGAAGTCGATTTAGCGATGCTCGTCTGCCGTCTGTCCGTGTTATGGTTGAAACCAACTTTTTTAAGCCCTCCGATGTCGCATATACCCGTAAGTGGTATGACACTATATATATGCAACAAATATCTATTGAAATCCAGCAAAATCGCCCTATAACTGACCGAGATATAAGGCAAAACCCATGAATACCTCTGTTTATTTCTCTAAAATTTTTACATAAAAACCTCTACAACTGCCTCGGAGTTGCCCCTTCACAAGTGCAATATAAAACCTCACCGCCATTAATTTTTCCTCACGCACATTTTTCTGAAACATACTTACACCCCATCTCCGCGCCCTTACAAGGTTGCCATACAAATCTTAATCGTTCCTACAGCAACAAATATCTATTGAAATCCAGCAAAATCGCCCTATAACTGACCGAGATATAAGGCAAAACCCATGAATACCTCTGTTCATTTCTCTAAAATTTTTACATAAAAACCTCTACAACTGCCTCGGAGTTGCCCCTTCACAAGTGCAATATTAAACCTCACCGCCATTAATTTTTCCTCACGCACATTTTTCTGAAACATACTTACACCCCATCTCCGCGCCCTTACAAGGTTGCCATACAAATCTTAATCGTTCCTACAGCTTCCAGGGTGCTCCTACAACGGTCAAAAGTAATACCGATCCCAGTTAGTTTTCCACCAAACATTTATCTGAAAGGTATTTACCCCCTATCTCCAGCCCCTAACAGGGCTGCCATAAAAACAGCTTGCCCGGAGTCACCCTTAGAAGAACAAAATGTATCACAGAACTCTATTAGTTTTTCCTCCTAAACATATTCCTAAAACATACTTACCCCCTATCACCCTCACCTAAGGGGGTTGCCCAAAACTTCCCCAGATTCGGCCTTAGAAAAATAAAGTGTACTACCGACCCCCATTAGATTCCCCTCCCAAACATATTCCTAGAACATACTTACCCCCTATCTCCATCGCCTTAGGGGGCTCCCACACAGTTTGGGAAATTGTAATTAGACCCCCCCCCCCCCCCTACAGCTTCCTTTTTGCTCCACCGAAGGTCAAATGTAAGACCGACCCCAATTAGTTTTTGCCCCCAAAAATTTTTGTGGAACGTACGTACCCTATATCTCCAGCCCCTAACAGGGCTGCCAAACAAAATGAAATAAAAATTAGAGTATAAGCCCCTACAACTTCCTCGGAGTGGCCCTCAGAGAAATTAAATGTATTACAGACTCCTATTAGTTTCCCCTTCCAAGCCTTTTCCTGGAACATACTTACCCCCTATTTCTACCTCCTAAGGGGTATCCACACAAAATTTGAAAGAATTAGGGTAAAAATACCAACGACTTCCTCGTAGTCACCCTAAGAATGGTAAAATATGACACCGACTTCTATTTAAAAATTAGTTATTTTTTATAAATAAAAGGCCAATGTGAAGGGTATATAAGATTTGGTACAGAGGGATACATCGCTCTTACTTGTTTCGGGTAGTTTTGTTTCGCTGAATCGAACTTAAGTTAAAAGGCAAGCTCAGTATTGTTTGATGCAAATTTAAAAAAAGTTTTACTGGGCAAAAGTAATAAGTCTCGCAGCATACTTATTGAATCATTACATATAACCCTGCCATTAAGCATCGAGGTTACCCATTTGACTAAGCACTCTTTGATTCTAGATCCCTAAGTGCCGCAATTTTAGCCTCTATTTTGAAGTTGTTAGAGGCTCCTTTGTTTAGGAACGCCGAAAGTGTATATTCCCTATTATGCAGGCCCCATCCTATATAGCCAATCATACGAACCGATTTACCTATGAGGTAAGCATGTTAAGACCCACCAGTGGTGTGTTCAACGTCTTAGCTAAGTATTGTGTTCGACATTTCGTGCGAAATGCTGTCAAACTCTTTATATAAAAAAGTTATACGAAATATTAGGTGTGTTCATTTACAGAAAATTATCACTAATTTTCGATAATTATTACTAGTAAGTGTTCACGTACACAAAAAATTAGCAGCTAGAGAGCCAAAAAAGAGCGTAATATGTTTAGAAACAAAAATGTTTCTGATAATTATTACTAGTAAAAATTTTACTATCAGAAATTATTCAAACAGTCTTTCTGTCATTACGCTTTGAAAAAAACTTAAATTTTAAATTTTTATAAGTTTACAATAACAAAATATATTTGCTTGCAAGTTTTGACTGTGAAAGTGTTCATTTATTTTTAAATAGTTTTGAGAGCAATTTTGAAAATATGTATTTCTTTTTACTCTCTCGTTGCTAGTAATTACTGGAAAGTTATTGAACACAACTATTATTTAAACAGTCTTTCTGTCATTATGCTTTGAAAAAAATTTTAGTTTTAAATTTTTATAAGTTTACAATAACAAAATACATTTGCTTGCAAGTTTTGACTGTAAAAGTGTTCATTTACTTTTAAATATTTTTAAGAGCAATTTTGAACATATTTCTTTTTACTCTCTCGTTGCTAGTAATTACTGGAAAGTTATTGAACACAACTATTGTTGAAATATTGTTGCAAAAGTAGTACTCTGTTCATTTTGTGAAATACATGTGAAATGTATCTGGAAACATGTAATCAACATTTATATTTTCGTGTGAAATAACTACATCTTGTTATTCCGCACGAAATTTTTTCAAAAGCTTGAAATCGGTCGTAATTGAGTCGTTTATTTATAAAAAAAACTTTTCAAAAATATGGTAAAAATCAGTATGCAGACAAGACAAAAACATCAAAAACAATTCAAATTACATATCTTAATTATTTTTAATTATTTCCATTATACAAAGCATGAAATAAAGTTAAAAACAATGTAAAACTGAAAAAATCTATTTTTTTAACTAAAACATTTTGTAAAAAATCATTGAAAATTTTTTATACAAAGAGCAAGAAATTTATCAAATGAACTTTTTTTAGCAAGCAACACATGAAAACATATGGATTTTGTCCATACAATATAAAAATGTAGCATATTTTGGGGGTTTATATAAGAATGTTGATTGTCAAATTTTCAAACGAAATAACTTATGTTCCTCAACTTATTTCGTAAAATCGAACAGAGTACCAGCCTTTAGGCAAAAATGACATAATATCGTCAATATAAAACACAATAAGAAAAACAAAAATATACCTATGCTAAACTAAACTACCGTATTCACCACAAAAAAGATCATGTCTAAAAATTATCTTGGAAATCTATTATTTATATAACAAAACTTTATGAATTATCAAAAATAATGTAATTACCCCAGCCAAAACTTGGAAGTAATTATTGATTACCATAAAATTTACTTTTATATCAGATAATTGTACGTCTTGACGAAACAAATTCATGCCTAGACAAATGTCAAAATCCAAAATAAAACGTTTGTCTAGGCATGAAATTGTCTCGTCAAGACATACAATAATGAATAATTTTTTTGTGGCATTAAAGTAGATATTTAGGTTAAATATTTTAAAATTGTTTTTTTTTCAGAAAAAAATCTATAAAAAGTTTAAAAAGCAAAATTATCCCCTTTACCAAAATAACAATTTACATTTAAAGCGATCAATGAGTTATAGAGCCCTTGACAGTAAGAAGTTAATTTAAAGTAGTAGCTTACTTATGCTCCTTGTTGTAAGCGAACTTGGTAAGTACTTACTTAAGTCCACATTTGCAAGCGAGTGTGGTAAGTACTTGCCTTCAATGTCATGGCCATGTTAAAATAATGAATTTCAGTACTAATGGGGGTTATTCTGCGATTCCGCATGCAAATACGCATTTACCAAAATAGAAATAAAAAAATAATTTTTCCAATATTAATATTAAGAAGCACAAGAATTTAGTATAGAAAACGAAAATCCAAAATATACCTACTAAGAAAAAGTAATTTCTGGCCAAACTATTCCACAGTGAAAAACCGACGGAGGAAATTTTGATTCGAATCGAAATGCAGAATATGGGTAAATGATTAGGTAGTGTCGATAAGGTTTTTAGCACTTTTAACTCATTACAAAGCAGTGTAAGTTTTTGCTTGGTATACTTATGGAACAAATATATTGCGGTATTTTTTTTTTCGGAAACAACGGTATTTCTCAAAACCTGGAACCAATTAAAAAAATGAAGCGCAGGTTTAAATTAAACGCTCAAAATAAAAATAGCAAAACTATTAGTTGCTTCAATACAAAACCATGTATATGGACATGTGATTCTTATTACACCTTAAACACTACAATGTTTTTAAAAGCATTTAATAAACTTTAAAATTATTTTTACATATAAGTGTTACAAACCCAATAGTTTTACGGCTACACATTAAAAGAAAGTAAGGTTCGGCAATTTTAATTCAAGAGGCGCACAGGTGTGTATACACAAAATTTTTAAAGCCCAAAAAATAAAACTGACCTGTTTGTCTTAAGATATTAAACTAAGACGGTCAATATACCGGCTTACCTTGTAATGGTTGTCCTTTAACTAACATACAAACATTTTAAACATTATTATAAAAAATACGTATAATCACAAATATGTATATACACATAAATTAAAAAATTAATTTTATTCATCCTTATGTATGTATGAATGTATATCTTAAGTAGGTCTCCACCTCCCTTATTCTTAAGTACATTGAACAAACAAAATATGTATGTATGAATGAAAACCACATATAAAATATATACTTACATGGAATTGTTAAATAAATAAAAAATCGAATTAATAATAAATGCATTTTAACAGTTATTTTCATTACTATTAAGTTTATATATCAATTGATTGCAACTTGAAAAACATTGGTTTAGTTTATAATATGTACATATGTAGCACAAGATACGAGCATAGCCTTTATCGATTCATTCGCTACAATAGTATAGATATTTAAAACTCTTCAATGAAGGTGGAGCACCGATGAAAACTTTCTTCGTTTCCGAAATTTTTACTAGATATTTTTTGTTTAAAAAGAAATTAAAATATTTTTTTTACACATATTACAATTTTTATTTATTATTTTGAGTTTTTTATTTATATTTGTTTACGGAAAATTAACTTTTTTTTCACAAATTCTTTCCAAACATGTATCTCACATAGAAAAAAAAACAATAGTCAATAATCCCATAGCTGTATATTGAAGTATAGTTTTGTGATTGGAAAAATGCAACTGTGAAAACTAAAATGCTGCCAGATATCTTAAAATTTGCCTGTTATATTAAAAAACGGCAAATCTATTATCTAATACGTTTAAAGTTTCATAGTTTTATGGAACAACTTATAGTACGTTTCCATTATAAGCAAATTAAGTAATTTTGAGGAAATCATGTCGAAGTGTTTCCATTACGTTGTAAGTGGATTAGTGTTCGAATATAATTTGACACTTGACCTTTTTTTATATATTTTTTACCATAAAACAAACAGGAATTTTGTTCAATAACAATTTACAAGAGTAAAATAAATAACAACATATAAATATGGAAAATAACATTGATTTTATATTATATTATGATTAACAATAATAACCTACCAGGGCGAACGTGTATCAGGTGGCATCGGTTAGTCAGCTGAGTAGCGGTATTTCGTAATTTTTATATAAAATGTTGTTTATGTTTATGTATTTGATTTTTTTTTACAAATAACAACTTTAGTATTTTAATTAAAGCTCAAAAGAAGAAAAAAATAATTTGTGAGTTTTCGTTATCTGTCTTGTAATTCTTAAAACAATTTAGTTGTTTTTGTATAACTGCTCCCACCTGATGCACGCGCCTTGCAACCTACTGTCATTTTTTCGAAATTGTAAGTCACCAATAATGGATATCCCCTCCGCGCAGTGTTGCACAGAAAAATTCGACATAATCTTGAGCAAATCAAGTCATTTGAGATGATTTGCTCATATGAAAAATATATGGGAAATCATGTAGCAAATTACTTAATTTAAGCAAATTAAATGATTTGGCGCAAATCACGTAGATGGAAATGTAGTATAAACCAAAACAAACTATCAAAATCATTCAGTTAACATTGCCCCTTAAGTTGTATTAAAAGGTTTTACAAGAAAGTTTAATTTTTTATTGAAATTGTAGGTATTTGAAATAATTTACATAATTTAATTATCAATTGATACTGAAATTTAACATGTTAAAAAACAGTTCTTCCTTTAAGTTTCGAGAAGGAACTCTAAAAATGTCGATTTTTATTTAAAAATAAAAAAATTATTTTCGAACCTTCGTAAAAAAATTTGCGCAAATCGGACTATGTAATTCAAGATTTTCGATTCAAATCGAATTACATACTATCCCCCTTGTGTTCTATTATGCATAATCCACATAGTAACATTATCTTGGATTCTTCTAATCAAAAAAAATTTTTATGTTTAGTTCCTTCGATCTTTCTTTGGTATTTTTCTTGTTTTCTTTAAGCTTTAGATCTCTTATTTGTTGTTTTATTTTTTATTTTAACAAATATTTCGCTTCCTCAATGTGCAGTTTCTTTAGGGCCCTGGTTAAAATAAAAAACAAATAAGAAATCTAAAGCTTGAAGAAAACAAGAAGAATATCAAGGAAAGATCAAAGAAACTAAACATAAAAATTTTCTTGGATTTTTTGTTTGCGGTTTAAAACTCGCGAAGCTAGAAAACCTCGACTATTTCGCTGTGTGGAAATATTCAAGCTTATTATATGTTGTAAATTTACATTTCTTAGATCCTCACATCTTAGACGGAAAAAAGGTAAACGGCATTTCTTTATGGAAATTTTTTAACATCGACAATGTTGATTAGAGGTAATTAAGTTTTTTAAAGAAATAATCGTACAATTTATAACGCAAAGCTGAAAATAGATATTAATTCCTTCATAAAACTGATGAATTCGCAGTACGTTAATATTGGTTAGAAGAAATGTAGAATTCAAAAAGGGAAATGTTAATAAAAAACAAAGAGCAATATTAGAAAATAAAGGCGATTCATGGCAAACTATTGAAATTGAAACTTGGTAATCGGCTGTTATGCGAATGCGCATCATAGTCAATAGAGAAGCAAAAACATCAGTTAAAGGAGTAAGTCAGTGTTTAACTTTGTAGGGGCGACACGCTGACTTTAGGAATAGGAAAGCAGTTAAAGATCTCACACCAATGTCAGCAGGAATTTTGTAGAGGAATGAAGAGTGTCGAATGACTAGTCGTTTTCGAGCCATAGCAGGATCACCTTTAGTTTGAATATCGAGGGCCCTAAAAAGGCTTCTTAAAGAAATCAGAAATGGATGGACTTTAGGGTTTTCAGGAAGAACTTTGGGTTTAAGTAGAGAATTCTGAACTTTGTGAGATTTCGCGCATTGGAATACATTCAGAGAACTGATGGCTCATTGGCGTGGGTGACAGATGACATTGTAACGTTTGATAGGGTAAAATGGGCGGTTGATACCTTTCAGCCCTATAAGTCAAAAGTTCTACACGGTATTTAGGTACCCGTGTATGTTACAGAATCTTTCGGATCAGGGACTGCTGCTCCTAACGAGCGTGTTGACTGTAAACATCACACTCAGATATATACCAGTCAGGTAGAGAGAGGTTAGGGTGATTTTTATACTCCAGGCTGACAAGGCTAGCTACTTAAAACCGGGGATTAGCCTATCGTTTTTCTAACTGAAGGCGTTAGAACGACTGGTTGTTCTTTACCTTACGCGATGAAACGCATGTAATTAGTAATGCTTAACATGCTTATCTAAAGGGCAAATCTGTTGAGAGTGCGCGTGATGATGTGGCGGGGTTCTAAGATTGGGGCTTGTATAGGAAAAAATATACCCTGAGCGCGTTCTTGGATATCGATTGAACCTTTAATAATGTGTCGATAGAGGCTATTCGAAACGCATCTAGGGAAGTAGGAGTTTAAAGCATCTGGATTGGATGTATATATTATATGCTTGGCAGTCTCTTAAAAGGAGTGCTGCTAGGGGAACGCTACAGAGAGGGGCCTTGTCAACACTACTGTGGACTTTGGCTGTCAACGAGATACTGAGGCGGTTTAACTCTATGTATAGAAGTAGACGCTTATGCAGACGACATCGTGGTTCTGGTGGCGAAAAAATGTTTACCCACCACGAGCGATGCAAAGTGCATTAGGGACAAGGGACTGGGAGTAAGCCCAGAGAAAACGGAACTAGTTCTTATTACCAGAATGTACAAGGTAGCAGTCTTTGAGCTGCCGGAGCTTGACGAAGTTGAGCTGAAACTGGCGGATAGGTACAGGTATTTGGGTATCGCCCTCGATGGAAAGTTATCTTGGAGAGCGAATGCGGAAAAAAAGGTTAGAAAGGATCTCCATTCGTCTTATGCCTGCAGGAGCTTTATAGGTAAGAGTTGGGGGTTGCAACCGGTTATGGTGAACTGGATTAACACGACCATTGTAAGACCAATTCTTATGTACGGTAGCCTCGTATGGTGGAGAGCCTTGCAGAGGGACGAAATAAGGAAGCTTTTATCAAACCTACAGAAATATCCTGTACTAGGCATTACAGGGGCCAGGAATAGTACAAAACAGACAGTGCTGGATATCCTTCTGCATCTTATTCCCATTGAGGATTTCATTGCAAGGCAAGGTGATTGTTTAGGCCGGCAATCTGGGAAGGGTCGAACGGGGGGTCTAACCCCAGGTAGTGTTTGCGGATATGAAGGCATGGAAGGATCTAAGAGCCTGTATAAGGGTTGTGCAGTTTTCACTGATGGATAAAAGGTGTAGGTGGGCACCGGGGCAGGTGTTTTTATAATGAATACGGGAATAGAGATGTCATACAGACTTCCGGACGAGTGCAGCATTTTACAGGCTGAGATTCTGACGGTAACGAGAGCTGCGTAATTGATAGGGGAGGATGCGGATGGAAGAGGAGAGGTGACAATCTACATTGACAGTAAGGGCGCGCTCAAGGCTCTAGAGGGACACTTTCTCAGGTCTAGACTTGTGGACGACTAAAGACGTGCTTTTAGGGCGATCTTGGCGACACGTAGGTTTTGGCTCTGTTAGATTACGGCTCATTGTGACGTTGCCAGCATTGAGACCGCCGATGAATTGGCGAAGAGGGGATCGGTTTGGGCTTAGTTGTGATCCGGTAGGGCCACCATATGATTTCTATCATTAACTGATAGGGGTTGTGTAGTGGACAAGGTGGGGCAAACCTGGAGGAACAGGGCCGATTATGTGATCTCCAACTTCTTTGGCCCAAGCTGGATAGGAGTTGCTCTGACCTGCTGATCAAGGAGAGCAGGGAGGTTCTGAGGTGGATTATTGGGACTCTTGCAAGGCACTGAGATGTGCGATATGTGACGAGTAAATAGGATAGGAACTCTCCCGATTTATGCAGGTTGTGCCGGGATGAGGACGAAATAGAGACTGTGAAACATCTTGTCTACCACTGCTATAGGCTGCAGATCCACCGACAGAGCTGGTTGGGAGGGCGTTTCTTCATGTAGACGTCATTCTTACTCTCTTTTCTGTATCGTTCAAATTTCTTTCTTTCCTATTTCTCTTTTTGACTCTTCTGAAGGGATCACAATGGGCGTCTGGGTGAAGTTAGCGAGTTGTACTCGTCACTACCCTTCGCAACCTAACCTAACCATGGTCACAATATACAAGAATTAGTAATCTATATACATAAGGCTAAAATAGAAAATGAAAAGGGGAAACTTATATGTACCAAAATAGATTATACCAAAGATAAAAAGGAAATGTGAAAACCAATAAAAGATTAGGTATTGAAAAAAACCAAAGATTAATTCAATATGTGGTATTTATTCAAATAGAATATAAGGAGAATTTTGAAATAGCCAACAATTTTAACGAATATTTGGTTGGCAGTATTAAATCATATAAATTATTTTTCTTTTCATATTCCTATTATAAAATCTTCGCTAATGCAAACTAATAATAAGTATTCAAATCTTAAAAGTAAGTAATTGATATTAGTCGAGACAGTGCCAGACAATATTTTAGTTCTCATAATAAAGGAAATTAATTTAAATGCTTTCATCAATAGTATCCCTTCTTTTCAGACGAGTGTGTCGACTATGTTGCAAGATGTTTTGAGCGAGCGGATTTGGATGTGTTTCCAGCCTATTTAAATACTTGAACTTGTAGATCCTTATGCATGTTGCTGTTTTTAATATACAAAGAAGCATCAGCTATTCATAGGATTGAATTTTGAATTTTTTCTATATTGGTTGCAGAAGCAGTGCCCCATAATTGTACATCGTAGCACCAATTTGGTTTCAAAATCGATTTGTAGAGTTGAAGTTTACAATTTAGACGAAGCACCAGAGTTTCTGCCGATTAGCAAATGAATTTCTGTCGCTTTAAGTTTCATTTGCGTCAACTTTCTATCTATATTTGACATCCATGTAAGGCGACGATCTATGTAGGTGAATGCCAAGGTATTTCGTCTTAAATCGTTGAGGCACTATATGGTTGTTAAAACGGATTGGGGAGGGTGGATCACGTTTCTTTGCTTTAAGTAAAAGTTACGTGGGTAAATTTTTGCCTATTTATTTTTTATTCCCCATAACTTTGCACATTTCTCTACTTGGGTTACGTGGTGTTGCATTTGGTTCGATCCCTCTTTAGGGTCTTTATAAATACTAAGGAAAGCGGAGTCATCAGCAAATGTCGGCATTAAAGAAAAGATAATATAAAATATATAAACCAAGCACCTGAGAACAAACTTTAAATTTCATGCAATTACATTAGAAAGACTAGGAATTATATGTAAAATTTTAAAAAACTAACCGAACTACAATAAAACAAACAGTAAAATAACAACATATTGAGAAATATTATGCTGGGCACGATAAATAATTCGTTTAGTGAATATTTCCTGAAAATTGGAAATAGGTTATGATAACATCTATTGAAAAGATATCAAAACCAAAAAAAATGTGAAGAGTTTCGCCTAATAATCACATTAAAAGTATGTGAGCAAATAATTGGAAAAGGAATCAAAGAGCAATTATAGCAGTATATGGAATCAAAGAAATTATTATCAAAATACCAATCGGGCTTTAGAAAAAATTTTTCGTGTGAAACATTGGAGAAGAGGGGAACGTAACAATCTACGTTGCCAATTAGGGCGCGCTCAAGGCTCTAGACTTGGCGACACGCAGGGTTAGGCTCTGTTAGATTCCGGCTAATTGTGGCGTTGCCAGCAATGAGACCGCCGATGAATTGGCGGATCGGCTCGGGATATTGGGCTTAGTTGTGATCCGGTAAGGCCACCATATGGTTTCAAATATTAACTGATAGGGACTTGGGTAATGGACAAGGTGGGTCAAACCTGGAGGGACAGGTCTGTTTTACAAAAATGTTTGGGAAGGAAATTTTATTGGGCTCGGTCTTACATTTGACCTTTGTGGGAACAACCCGGAAACTGTGGGAGCGATAAAATTTTTTTTTAAATAAAAATTTGTATGACAGCCCTGTAAGAGGCGAAGGTAGGGTGTAAGTATGTTCCAAAAAAATGTTCGTGAGGAAAAATTAATGGAAGTCGGTCATACATTGCACCTGTGTAGGGGCAACTCCAGGGCAGTTGTATAGGTTTTTATGTAAAAATTTTAGAGAAAAAGACAGAGGTAGTCGTGGTTGCTGGCTTATATCTCGGTCAGTTATCGGGTGATTTTGCTGCATTTCAATAGCGGTTTGTTTGCAGATATTTCTGATAGTTTAATGCTACTTACAGGTCTATGCGGCTTTGGGGGCTTCAAAAAGTTTATTCCAACCACAACACGGATAGACGGACATCGCTAAATAGACTTTTCTTTCTAAAAGAATCAAGAAAATATATACTTTATGGGGTCGCAGATGGATATTAAGGAAATTACAAACGGCATGACAAACAAACATATATGTATACCCTTATCACTTATGTAAAGGGTATAAAAATATATTTTCCCAATTTTAATATTAAGAAACAAACACAAGATTTTAGTACGAAAAAAAAAAACAAAAAAATCTAAACTTGCGACTAAACTATTCCACAGTGAATTAAGCTGTCGGAGAAAATTTCGTTTCGAATTGAACTTCAGAATATGGGTGAATATGTATGCCTTAACACTAAAATTTACGGTTTGTTGTCAGCAATTTCATTTTAAAAATTTTTATGTTATGCCAATTTATAGATACAATCAATCTTTTTTACAAAAGAAAATTATATAAGCACATACATACATACATACATATTTCTTATAATTGTGTTTTTCCTTTGCATGCTTACATATATGGATTTCGAGTTTGTGTTAGTTTAATATAATTAAATTTCATAGCGCCTAAAATTATTCAGTTTTAAAGTTTTATGATTGATACATCTGCAAGAAAATTCATTTTACTTAATCGTAGATTTTGTATGTACGTAAAATCGTGTTACCTATTAACATATATACAGCCATGTTCTGAAAATCACTTTTTGTGAAAGTGATTTGAAATCACAAGAAATTTTAAAGATTTTGTGATTTTAAACCGGTCAGCTACATGTTTGCCAATTCAAATTCGCTTGGTTATATTTTGAATAACCTTATTTTGAATTTTGCAATAAATTAATTGTGATTTTAAAATCACAAGTGATTTGAAACCACGTGATTTTTAGATAAATCCTGATATATTCTTATTCCCTTTTTAGAATTTTTATCTTTTTATACCCTTTACATCAGTGATAAGGGTATATATCAGCTTGTCATTCCGTTTGTAGTTTCTTTATTATTCATTTGCGACCCCATTAAGTATATATGTTCAGGTTCAGGGATGTCGATATAGCTATGTCCGTCTGTTGAAATCAAGTTTCCGGAGTCAAATAAAGTAATACGGACCAGCTATTGGTGTGGAACTATTAGAAATATCCTGGAGACAATCGCTATTTAAAATCAGCAAGATCGGTTAAAATTATCGGTTTGAAATTAAAAATTTTGAAAGCTTTTGGCATACAGTGGGTTGTTTGTTTGAAATATAAATCAGTTGCGTACATTTTTTACATTACCCCACAGCAGCGCATTTGCTGAAAGAATTTTTTCTAAGTTAGGGCTGAAATAAATTGGCAAAAAAATTAAAAGTTACGACCTGTAGCTCAATGCTGTCAGCTTTAAATTTATTAAATACTGAACTAGAGGACTGGATTCCAGGTGATGAACTAAAACACAACAACAGAAAAGAAGTTTAAAAAATAATTTGAAAAAATATGTACTTGTGTAAATGTAAAACATTGCATCCCTGAAGATAAAAAAACAGTGGGTAGTTAAAATGTACTTTTTGCTTTTTACTTAGTTATCTGTCTGTCCTGATTTCAACCTAATATAAAAATTTATACTTCGATATTTGAAAATTAATGAATGAATGAATGAATGAAATGAAGTGCATTTGATTTTTCGTAATAGAAAAAATTGAAATTGCAATTATCTAATTAATTAAATTTAGTTTTTGCAATTCCCTATATGGTACAAATTCATTTCTTTTTATGTGTCTACAAACAATTATTCTGTTTTAATTAATGTTTTTTTATATTATTTTTTGATACATTTCTTATTTTTAATTTGTTCTTATAAAAAATTTTTTTTTTTGTTGTTGAATTGGTGATCTGTTTTTGTTTTTATTAGTTGTAAAAATATTATTAAAAAGTTCAAAACCCCTTTAAAAATGAGTGCAACGATATATGCGACTTTTTCCCTAAAACGACTATTTGTGTCACTTTTTTGAAAATCTCGGCGGACCAATGGCTGGGCGTATAAAAAGACTAATGTGAAGGATATATAAGATTCGGCACAACCGAATATAGCGCTCTTAATTGTTAACTCTTATATATGTTTCAACTTGCAAAATACACATAAATAATGAAACAAAAAGTTTTGCGACTTATTCGCTTGTTTTTGCAAATTTTTTAAAAAATTTTATTTTATTAGTGATCTGTGCTTAATATTGGTAGCTTACAGTACCCTCACCATTGAAAGGTGTCGGAGGAAAAGGAGAGGTTGGGAAACCAGTTGGAGGTCTCCAATTTGGAGGAGGTGGCGCTGGTGCAGCAGGTGGCCATGCGCTTGGTGGTAGCATTCTCGGTGGCGGAGGTATTCCAGCTGGGGGTGGTAAAGATTGAGTTGCTCCTAATGGTGGTAATGGCGGTGGAGGTACAAATGGCGTTTGCGGCGGAGGTACTGGTGGAGGTGGAGGCAGCATCGACGAAGCGCCAGCATTTGGTGGGGGAGGAGGCGCTAATAACGGAGGTGGAATTAATTGTCCAGGCATTATAGGCAACATGTTGGGAACAGGAGCATCGGCAAACAATTGATGTGGACGATCAGCATGAGATGATGGATTTTGCGCAGCTAATAAACGCTCAGCCGCCGACCCGTGTCTTTCTCCTTTTGAGTCTTTCTTAAATGCATATGAAACCGATATAGGACGATTACAAAGATACTGTCCATTCATTGCATCCATTGCCGCGTCAGAAGCTTCAAAACTTGCAAAATTGATAAAAGCAAAACCCTTGGAGTTTCCGGTTTCAGGATCTCGCATAATCTTTGGTGTTTGCAAAATAACACCGAATGCTGAAAACGTATCATACAAAAGTTTTTCATCGACTTCTAGATCTAAATTTCCAATGAATATGTTCGCACCGACATCTAAATTCTTTTGATGAGCAGATGCTTTATTTACTCTAATAGGCTTTCCGTATAGTTTAATCATATTCATTATTTTTATAGCATAGTCGGCATCGTCTTCACTAAGAAACTCTACAAATCCATATCCCTGATGCATTTGAGTTACTCGATCTTTTGGCATGTGAACATTAACTGAGTAAAATACGTAAAGAACTCATATTTAATATAAAAATTTTAACTAAAAATTTAGGTATTTTCCACAAAAATATATAATTATGCTTAACAAATTTAAAAAAAATAATTCAAGAAATTATTTTGTGTGTGTGTTTTTTGTTAATTGTGGATACAAATTTTATTTGAGACTAAATTTTAATCTTAATTCCTATCATCTGTTTAAAGTTAAGGCAAAATAGGGGAAAATTACGGCATATAAAGATATGTATTTAGTAGCGCGGGGGTTTTTAATTGCACAGTAAGATATTTCGTTGGATTAGTGCTACTTTTAAAATAACTTATGACAATAGGTATTATGACCTTTCAGAAAAAATCATCAGGGCAGAGTACAGAACTAAAGCAACATTTTAATCAGGCAAAAATCAACTTAATTGAAGTGTAAAAACTCAAACTCCTTATCAAAGTCTGGACGGGGTGTAAGGCCAATCTCTTCATTTCGTCAAAAAGTTTATTTACAAATGAAGTATACCACCGAGTCCCCCTGTGCCCGGTGTTAACTTTTAATCACATTTTGAAGTCCGCGAAAATCTTATGCATAAACACCTTTTCTGAGCGTCAAATGCTTTCATAATTTAATTACCAAACGCATTTTAAAATAAATTCACTAAAACCATTACAAATTTTGACTTTTGTTTACATACCTACGGGGCCCGCTTGAACAAACAACTCCCATAATAATGTTTCCGATACCTTGTCGTCCAGTCCACCAACATATATTGTTGCATCTAAAGGGCAATCATTATTATATTCAAATTGCAAAATATTAGAGAAAAGTACCTTGATTTCGCTCAGCGATTGGTCCAGCAGCCATAAATTGCTTTTAACCTGAAATAAGCTAAAAAAAAAACAAATTGACAGCAAATTTGTAGTAAATTATCCACCGGCTAGAGCTGCCAAACTATCGATAAATCAATTTAGTGTCCTATCGATTGTTTTTTTCAATAGCGATAATATTAACCATAAACAATCATTATTAAAATAAGACGTAGCTGGCAAGCATGGTCGGCGGCATATTTTAAATAATTTGCTTAATAAAAGTTTCTGCCGCCGGTGGATATATTTGTAATATATATATGTATAAGAAATTAGCAAAAAAGTTTAAATTGTGCCTATTTTTATATAAAACCAATTAGCGCAACAAGCGTCAACTAGTATAAGTAATATACATATTTAAAAAAAATGGTAAAAACTGACTACTTATATAGAAAGACATCGGCGCTTAAAAATATTTTAACGGCGGATGAAACACAATGCCATCCAAACGACTTTGCAATTTGCTGGTGACGACTTAGCTTTTTGTAAGTAAATTGTTAGGAAAATGCTTAAAGAGATATTTTTTTATAAAAATGACAAGCCCAAGGCTAAGTACCTTAAGCCAACAATTGGTTTAGCATACAGCTTTTATTAATAGTTTAATAAAAAACATAGCGAAAAGGTGGCCTCGTCGCTACAACAACTTCTTGTAAAAATTAAGCGTGTTATACGTTGTTGCTTAATTCCTGCTTGGTTGTCAAATATATTACGATCACACATGCACACAGTATACACAAGCATTATATAAGAAAAAAAATTTGCAAAGCAAAGCTGGAAAACATATGGCGGAAATAGAAGTCAGCTGCTCAGTTTCTCCTACCTTGTTCAATATATCTTTATGACAAACCAACGAATGTGACTATTATCGACTATCGAGACAATTGAGAGAGTTCACTATCGAAAGTTTTGCAGCTCTAACACCGGCTTCTATTGAGAAGTCACCGCCAATAAGAAACTAAACCGCCGCCGCTTGAGGCAGCTCAATACTGTGCTGCCACACGAAAGTATTTTTCAACCCGATTTAGCTTCAACTTTACTTGGAAATCTAGGCACACTGATTATAGGATGATCTTATATATTATTCGGGCTCTCTCCCAAAGTTTATTTATTTATTATTTAGTTTTTTGTTGGTTTAAGTATGTCTATATCAATTATGACACTACTAATCAGGTAATCTTGTCCCTGCGACAACTTCATAGTAGTACACAAGTGTCAAACAACAGCTCATAGAAAAAAAACCATGAGTTATAATTTTTGTTGTTTTATTTCCACAGGGAGAACATATTTTTGACATTTTGGCACTAATCAGCTGGGCCGACGAGACTGCCCGGTTCTTTGTATCATGATATCAATGATCTGCAAAACCCACACGCGTGTGCGTGCTCTCTGAGCGTTGAAGAGAGTAAGAATACCAAAATTGGTTTTGTAGTCTCTTGTGCCAGACAAATTTTCAAATTACATTTAATGCTTGGCTTAACTTATTTTTGCAAGTCATTTTCGTTACAAAAAGTAGATACAAGCAAAATCAGCATTAAGTTAAGTGATAAACATGTCAAAGGTCTTATCCGCATAAAATATTGTCAATAAACATTTAATATCTATGCAATTTTGCAAACTTTTTCGATGCAATTCTATCATACGCCCATGTTCTGACAATCGCATTTCGCAAAATATTGGCGATGCGATTTGAAATCGCATAACAGGTGTTCTGAAGTTCACAATCGCAAGAAAGTTTGCGACTTCAAATCGCAAGAGGTAGATGAGGTGAACCGATGTTTTTTGCCCAAACTAGGTTAAAAACAGCCTATCAAACTATGCATAATTATAAAATATGGGGTTTTTGTTATAATTTTCACAATTTGTTTTATTTTTTGTAAACAGTCTCAATAAAAATTCAATTTTAAGAAACTGTTATCTTCTTTTTTCAGTTGCTTACTTTTTTATGTATGATCTTTATTGGAAAACAAGAAAATAAAAATGTTGTTGCAGAAATAGGTACAATTTGTTTTATATTCCTTGGTTTTTTGTTTTGTATTTTTAAAAGAAACATGTTTTTATTTTCGAATACATCATCGAAAAAAAAAAACAAAACGCAAAAAAACGCGTGAACTACAGAACATGCAAAAAAAATTTTTTCGATTTACAAATCGCATGTGATTTGACAATCGCGTGAGAGTCAGCACATGGGCGATATTTTAAAATTTCAAAACAAACAAAAACAAACAGCACAATTAAAACCTTAGAATGTATTTGTGTGCCGATCCCTGGTCTATATTCATTTCATTGGTTCTTACACCAAATCATCAGTAGACTATCCACCAAATTCTTAAAAATATTTCTATCATCTGTCCATATTAAATAATCTCAATTAACTTATTGAGACTTTTTAAAGTCAACAAAAAATATTCCAAAAAACCAACAAACCGTTTTTACTCATTATTTTGTTTCTGAATTTCTATTTCCCTTGTCAAACTGAAAAACACATTGGTTGACACAAATTATATCATTATTTTAAAATAAATTCTATTTATTCGGCTTTAAGTTCATAATAAAAATTGTGATAGCAAAGAATAATAATTTTTACTAAAAATTTATCAATTCGATACTAGCCGAGTGTAATGCATTTTAAAGATCAACTACCATTTCCACAACTTGAAAGTTACAATACATAACTTAGTAAATGTAATTTTTTAAGTTGTTTTTTAATAATGGTTTATTGCACACATTTTTTAAACTTTCCAAATTGTGCTTTGGGCGCCCCGTAGGATAAGTGGTTAGTGCATGAGTCTACCAGTCTGGTTCGGGGATTGCTGGTTCGATTCCCAGCAGAGACCCTGGTGTAAGTTTGCTTCAATCTACTTTTTTCCCCTTATAAGCATTTCTCTTAATTCCTTTTTTCTGTCTATTTGCACCCTTTTTATATGCCTTTCTAGGTAACACAAAGGGACCAAATTAAGCGGACCCAAGTGAGCTGTATCTTTGTATTTAACGGCTGCCTGTTCAACCTAACCAAACCTAAGTTCTGCTTTAAGCTTAAACTATAATTTGTTTTAATACGGGCTGTTGTATTTAAATAAAATTTATTTGTTTAGTTTATTTATAATGAACTGTATAAAATCATCTCTATATAATACATTTTCATCAACTCTTTTACCTTGTTCTTCGACTTGATAGGTATTTGTCCACTTCCAAAGCAGCCGTCTCGTAAAAGTATTTCGAAATGAAGCATGTAGACGCTTAAGCATATCACTCCGCATTTGATCTTTGTAATAAGACGCACAACTTTCTTTGTCAAAATAGTACAGCATGTTTCTAGATTTTGACATTGTAGAAAAAAACAAATGATGTATTTCACAAAGAAGCAATATTCCACCTGGTACAAAAAATTTGTTATCAGTTTCATTAAGCGATATTCCGAGACGTGAGGAGTTATCTTTAAGCGTATAGTGCCTCATAGCGTTAAAAAAATTATTAATATCTACTAATTTAAAAAGCGTTTTACACCTTACTAAATTCAAAACACCTTCTTTAAATGGCTTATTGATACTCTTCGCAAATCTTGCGCACATAGATAAACGTTCTTTTAAAGGCATCCTTCGGACATCAATACCTCCAAGTATTATTGCATCAATAATGTGCAAACTACATACTCTTGTTTGTGTTCGTCCCTCGCCATTGTATTCAAAAACAAGTTCTCCATAGAACATTGATTTCGGTGATATTTCAAACATATATTCAACAGGTTCCCATTTTTTAACATCGCTGTATCGAAGTAATTTTCCTCTTGTGTTACAAATAAAAAAACTACAAACATTTGAACTTGTCTCTCCACGGCCAATTGGTACAAAATACCAATCGTATACACTTTCAATGTTTTTTTGCAACAAACGAGGTGATACTAACTCTAAAGAAGTAGAATTTAACAAGTTCGTTCTTTCATTTTTCCAGTCATTTAAATATTCTTCGATAAACGCTTCAACAGTTTTATTAGACGGTGGTTGACGCAGCTTATCGGGCAAATTCCAATATTCCAGGCATTTTGTTCGGTATTCTGATTGTCTTGTTTCTTTTAACTGCTGATCTTTGCAAAAAGCGGCAATTTTCCTCAAGCCAATTATTTGGTTGCGCCCAATTGAATTATTTGATTCTTTTATATAATTAAAAAAATCATTGTCCTGCATAATAACATCCAAATCAACTATTTCTATTATGTCGAACTCGTTTTGTTTGTTTAAATGACAGTTAATTAAATTTAAGTATTTACATATGATACTTGTATCAGGCCTTTTCCATTTACATACTAAATATCTTTCAGAATTTGCGGGGCGACTACTATTCGGCTTTATTATTGCTATTTCTTCGAAGCACTGATACATTAGGTATATCAGACCAACACTAAATGAAGTGAAAATATCAAACAATTTACACACAAAGCTTCCATTGCATCTTAAAATTTTGAGAGCTACAAGGCATTGGCACAAATAAAGTTGTTTTGATAGTATTTCTTGGATATTTTCTTGGCCTTCAACGGAAAATCCCCCATCTGCCATAACAAAATGAACTCCTTCCTCACAATGCTTAAAAATATAGCTTGCAAATGAATCTTGGTTCGCTTCTACATATATATCACCGTCGCCTTGAACACCATAGTATGGGTCAAATGATTCGGGAGAGCCCGCACAAAATTTGTCCAATTTAAAATCGTTCGTTCCACGAAGTGTAAATCCAAATCCTTTCGCCTCCCATGATTTCCTGTATAAAACATATTCTGAAAATCCCCCCGGACCTGTAAAATATAAATTTATGTTTATAGTTTTTGGTAAATTTAATTATTTACAAACCAGCACAAATATCGGCGAAATAGAGTAGGTCGTTGCCATCAACAAGCGAATTGCCGATTTGATCTGTAGGATTAGTGAACATAAAATTCAACATTGAGTCGATGTTTGCCATTTTTACTGCAGCTCTATTTTGAAAAATGGAACTTCGTATTATCTCGAACGGATTACTTCTGAATCGGGCACTTCTTAAATCGTTTTCATTAAGCTGATCAAAAACATTTTTTGCCTCTAATATGCTACTTAAAATATTTGCATCAACAAATAAGGTTTCATCATCAAGAGTTTCCTTACGCTCCCCAAAAGTAATCCAAGACTTTAGCTGTTCAATATTAAATTCTAAAGTACTATTACTAAGAAGCCACAAAATGTTTTCAGGGATGCTTATTTTTTCACTATTTGGATCCCAGTCCTCGACTGAATAAAAAGTTGCCTCCTGTTTTAAACCGAATCCACTTCTTCCATCTTGCTGAAATGCAACAATCGGCTCCAATCTTCCTTGACTTTCTTTGCCTAAACCTTTTTCTGCATCGTACCCCATTTTCTGCATTATTTTCAAAGCTTGTTCGGAAAATTGTTTTCCCCACTCGGTCTTCATTTTTTTGGTTGGGACTTCATAAAGCCCATTTTCGCTAGAATCTTCCCCCTCCATCGTTATATTTTTTTGGTTTTAAATAAGCCTGAATTAAATATGCAAATACTTTTTGTTTATTTTTTTCCAGTTTTTTTAAACATAGAAGATATACTAAAATAAACAGATGACAGCATTTGCCTATTTGTATTATATTTCTTATCTGTCAAACTACATTTTGTTTACTCCTCGTTAACACCTAGAAATATTTATGGCTGCAGTGATCAAATATAATTGCTTTCATACAATGTGCGACGTGTTGGCTTTTACTACTCCTTGATAGCAAATAAAAACATATATTGGCGCATATTCAGAAATGATATCTACTAAGTGTTAACTTTTTTAAGTACCTATTTAAGTTATTCTTAGTTGATTACTATTAGCACGACAAGTTTTATCTTAATTATGGGTAAAGCTGTAACTAAGTGTCAACTAACAGATACATTTAAAGAACAGATGATTGCTTTCATTTCATTATTTACATATATGAAAAGTAAACCAATTTTTTATCTGGCGACCAATTAGAGTCTCTCTAAAATACCCAAACTAATAAATACATATTTTTTTCTAACAATAATAATAAACTTACCTTATTTTCTTTACTAATTGCGTCCATTTCGTAAAAAAAAAATCACACAAAAAAGAAAACAAACTGGAGATGTGTTTTTAGTCAACAAAAATCTATTGAATACAGTGTTACATTGCTTTTAACAGCTGTTGCGATAGTTATGATTTGTGAATAGCATCTTTTACTATCTATGAACTATTTTTTGGTTTCTGTTTTATAAGTTTCGACTTTAGTTACGATTTCTGAATATGCGCCATTGTTACTGATGTTGCTTACTTTTAAATTTTAACTCAATTAGGGGATTTTAGTCGTCAAAAGTCATAACCAAAACATGTGTATCACTGGTTATACACACTTTCTTAGCTGCGGTCACCATTAGATATAAAATCATTAACATTACACAATAACATCAGTTACTGTCGAATGTAGACCGCTCATGTTAACATTTTTTTCATTTTATAACACCGTTGTTAGTGCAAATGTTAAAACAACGGTGTTATAACATCATGTTTTAACTATGATTCATGGCTAATGGAGACTAGGCTTTATTAATCTATGAAAGCAAACACTTTTTTTATATAAAATTATAGAAACACAACACAAACACTTACGTTTTCAAATAATCTGAGAGAGTTTTCCATTATATTTCTTTTAAAAATATATGTTTAGCACTTTTTTAAATTGTCTGAATCAAAATTGTTATACATGCACACAAAAAAATAATCAAGGTTATATTAACTAAGCCTCGCTAGTTAATTTCTTTTTGTATGAAAACGAAAAACTAAGTTTTACTTACTAAGTCAAAAAGGTAATTTTTATTTAACAAAAAATCCAAGCTAATGTTACTAAGCGAATTAGGTATCGTCTTCGAAATTATTTTTTACTGTTTTTTTATTTTTTTAGTTGTCAATCGTAAAAAAAATGTTTTAGAAAATAAAGGCGTAAAAAATTTGTATAAAATAAAATAAAAAATTTAGAATTGGAGCTTTAAGGAAATGCGGAGGCAATTCATAGAGATGATTTAAAAAGTAAGTAATTTAATACATTTGTTGTTTATCAAGGGTTTTAAAATAAAAGAATTTCTCATCAACAGAACTGTTTCCTCAAAATTCAAACCTTGTTTCTCTGCTTCCGCAAATAAGGAGTTCAAGTATGTTCCAGAGGTTAAATTTGTTTCGACGGTGCCCAAAAAGTAAGAGGAAAGAACGGCATGTAACCATGGAAGTTTGTTTTTGAAAGTTTTGAAATTCTTTTTCGCGTTTAATTCAACTTTCGGAAAAAATTAACCTCTTGAACATACCCGCATAGTTAAAAGTAAATATATAATATGTGCAATTTTCAATAAAATATTGTGAATCAAAATAAAAAATTTTTAATTTGGTTTGGAGATAAGTTAATTTAAAAAAGGTAAATTATACTAAAGTCATTAGGGTAATGTACTTTGCTATCGTTGTTAGTTTGATAAAGTTTGTAAGTAACTTTAACTAATTTTTTAGTTGATTTTTTGAACATGGGAACCAATTTAAATTTAAGGCATATTACCTTAGGAACATAGTTACTGTCATTCTACCCTTTTTTTAGTGTAATTTATACTATGTTTTTAGGAAATATAACCTATAGAATTTTTTGTGTGCAAATAAAAAAAAACTGATAATAATTTTCATGCACAAACTTATTTAAAGAAAAAAGATTATGTAACTTTGTGCATGGAGAGAGTGAAATTACTCCCTCATGCACAATATTTGTTATATAAAACGCTTTTTGGATAACTTTGTGCAGCTTTGGGTAAGTTTGTGCATCATCTGTAACACACCTTAAATTTACTTTCCCAAAATATGAAAAACACAGAAAGTACGGGAACACAAAAAACCTAATTTACAGCCCGAAAAACACATAAAATGGTATGAAAATATTAATATTTAGGAAATAAAGATTAAAATCTCTTAGGAGTTAGCATAAAAACATTAATGAATTAAATGACTGGCATTAAGTTGTTTGTCAGACAGGTTTGTACTTTGCATTATTGTTTCTTCCAATAATACTTTAATGTGTTGTTGTTTGTTTTTTTAAGAAACTAATTGCTGTTCGGGCTGTTCCGTGCAAGAATAATTCTTTTTTAAAATCACTTTTTGTGTACGGGAACGCTTTTGGGTAAATTTGGCATCCTGAGGGATCCTAGTGTTGAGTACGGGAACACAGTTATTACCTTATATTTACTCTTCTTTGTATGTGCGTGTGTATATTTTTAACATGAAAACTATTTGACGTTTCTTGATATTGCATATCTCCGTTCAGGTGAAGATCCTATGTAATTGTACGTCTTATCTTGACCAGACAAATTGATGTCTTGACAAATGTCAAACTCAGTGTATAAAAAACCAGTATAAAAATACCGGTTTTTGTCCTAAACTTGAAAAAAAACATACTAATTTACGATTTAATATGTTTAATACAATTTTTTTAACAACTTTTTATACACACATACATATATTTTGATTATTAATACATAGACTGAACAATTGTATCTTTCTCAAACAACTGACGAACTTTCATACATCCATCAGAACCACAAGAAAATAGCCGGCCATACGCATCAATATATATTTGACTGACACCCTGGCCAATATGCTTAAAGAAACTGTTTTTGGCATGCTCCCCAGCAAATGTGTAAATTAAAGAATATTGATTTAGGCTCCAGACCTGTAAAGAAATTAAAACAATTTAAAATGATTAATGTAAAGTTTACCTCAGCAGTTGCAGTAAAATCGGTTTTATTTATTATAACTCCCTGTTTTTAAAAAACCATACTTTTTTATTTGATAAAAATCTTATTCGTTTGTTAGAAGATTTTGCGTTTTTTAGAAACTTAAAATTGTGATTCACCCTAGAATGTTTAATACTACTGATATTCGTAGAAGTGTTTGTGCCTGTTTTGCCCCAAAACCCACTTCGTAAAGATGGGATGTGGATAATTTAAAGGATAGTAACACAGACATGTTCTGAATTTTACTTTAAAGTAAAATGAATTTGAAGTCACCTCACGTTTAATTTATAAGTGTTTTGTAACCTACTTTTTACGTTTAATTTCCGTTTTGTTTTTCAACATACATATACAAAATTAAATAAAAAGTTTACTTTTAAAATTTAAACTTCAGTCCGTTTATATTGCTTTAAAATACAATAATTACAAGAATTTGGTCCAATCTAGTTAATTACAAAATATCTTAACCGTAAAAAACAAAATCTACTTTGTCACTTAGTTTTGCCGAAATCTACTTAACATCTCGTAGTACTTAAACCGTTTGCGAGTGTTATTGAATTTATCCGATTGTCCAAGGCAAATTGAACAGGTATATGCATTACTGCTACAACAACATGGAAATAGTTAGACAAGATTCACACACATCAAGTCAGAGTCGTCAAGTCTTGATCTTTTAGGAGGGATGGGAAAACAGGGTACATATTTGACCATACTCGTCGAGTTTGTTGTTTCTTTTTACTACGTGAAGTTGGCTGCTTATTGGTATTTTAACTAAACTTGGTGAAATGTGTATGAACGTAAATGCAAGCTCAAAAGAGAATTGAACAAAAACAGATCAAGTATACCTGATGTGTGTGAATCTTGACAGTGTGTTTTGGTGTATGATCAGGGTACTACACTCATACAGGTAATATCAAGAGCCCAGCTGACTATAATAAATTTGACATTTACTTTTACAAATATTTAATTTTGTATAAAGTTTTTTTTATTTTTGGACATCCCCACCTTTAGACACAAAAAGAAAATGCAGAGGGCGAATTTTTTAAGTGCACTCTGCTAGTAGATGTAATATTAACCCGAATGAACCCACGATTACCATATGGTAACGCGAAACATCCCGTTACAATTATACAAAAGTATCCAAAACAAAACAACTAAACAACAACAAAAATACGTTATTGAATGTAAAACACTTGTGGCTTGCAAAAAAACAGAAAGAAATCTGTTATTCTGAGTTAAACTAGCGAAGTGTTAGTGTGTGAAATTGAAGTGATACAAAAAGTAAATAAAAATTCCTATTTTCAGATATGGCTCGCCGGTAAGTTAAGCATTAAACTTTACTGTTAAATCTAAATCAATAAAAATTCAAAACAATTGGTAGCTAATAACATAAGCTATGAAACGCAAAAATTGTTTAAAAAAAAAAGATATTTTTGTACCATTTTTTTACAATTTACTTAAGGCGTTACCATATGGTAATCGTGGGTCGCCTAGGGTACATGCTTTTTTCTTTGTGTTTCATTTTTATTTTGTTAGTGTTTTATGAATTTTACAACTTTTAGAGGTTTATCTTTGCAACAAATGCTTGATTACATTCAAGAGCACGACGAAGCAGAAGATCAAAACCAACTAACTGACATTCCAACTGTCATTTATATCGAGCCTCCTCTAGACGGCAATATATCAGGCGAAGATGATGCTGAAGATGAATGTGCGGGAATCCCAGATAATGTTTGCCCAGCTCAGCTTAAAGGTGGCTGTGAATTTGTAATGGCTAGTGGACAACATTTTCAAAATTTTGATGAAGATGATGAAATTGGAGGTGTGCTAAAAACAATATAAGTTTATCAATTATTTGTTTTTAAAAATGTAATTTTTCAGAACCATGTATAGATGATTTGCCCGTTATAAGGGGTGAAGACACACATCAACGAATAGAGGATCAGCTAACAACATCTAGCCGTACAACATCACCAGACAGAAAATGGTTACGTAAGGTACAGCCAAAACGTTCAAATGTTGCATTGCCGCCCGGAAACAAGGAAACAGTATTTCAATGGGTGAAAAATGATTCAAAATATTCTGTTCCAATTTTTCCAGTTGCAAATTATGAAGATTGCCGGAATTTACTACCACATGAGCAATTTGAAAAGTTTTTTGATAACATATTGCTAGAACACATATGCAAACAAAGTGCAGTATATGCCATTGAACAAAACAGACCGAACCCAAATATTACAATCGGCGAGCTTCGAGCATTTATCGGCATATTAATCATCACTGGCTACAATTACCATGGCAATTACAGATATTTGTGGAGTCAGGATTAAAGCATTCGCAACAATGTTGTAAGTGATACCATGCGTCGAAATCGATTTCATGAGATTTTGCAAAGTCTTCGTTTCGAAGATAGTTCCAAAGCTTCATCGAAAAGTGGCACAAATATTGACAAAATGTGGAAATTGCGCCCAATTACTGATCACTTGAAAGCGAAAATGATTGAACACTTTCATGCCTAGCAAAATCTTTCTTTCGATGAAAGCATGATATCTTACTTTGGTAAACATGGATGTAAGCAATTCATAAAAGGCAAACCGTTACGATTAGGTTATAAAGTTTGGTCACTTTGCACTTCATCAGGCTACTTGGTAAACTTAGAAATTTACCAGGGAAATAATCCTCGCTCAAATGTTGAGTATGAAGCCAAGTTTGGAAAATGCGCCGCTCCTTTGGTCAGTATGATCGATGATTTTCCTGATGAATTGAAATCGCTGCCATTTTCGTTTTATTTTGATAACTTGTTGACCAGTTATCCTCTCTTAGCTTACCTCAAATCATGCGGATATAATGGCACGGGAACAATCCGAGAAAATCGTATTCCAAGAAGCTGTCCACTGGTGCATAAAAAAGCCTTCAAGTCAATGGAAAGAGGCTACTCGGAATCAATTACTATGAAAAACACTGGTATTCACTTAGTAAAATGGAAAGATAATAATGTCGTCTGTATGTTATCTACAAGCTTTGGAGAAAATCCAAAACCAATGGCACAACGTTTTGTTAAGGCAAGTGGAGGCAAAATAAATATATCCCGTCCTTGTGCAATTACGGAGTACAATAAATATACTTATGTGTGGGGTAGACCGATTCGACCAAAATTTGGCTCAACACCGCATCGCATACAGAGGAAAAAAGTGGTGGTCTTGCATTTTTCTCGGTCATGGTCATAAAAGAGAAAATATAGTACCATCGAAGAAACTCACAGGCTGGTACAGGTAATACGAAAAGCCTTTGAGGAACAGAAGTACTGCTCCGCACTTTTTATTGATGATTCACAAGCGTTCGACAAGGTATGTCACGAAGGCCTGTTAAACAAACTAAACATCAACCTTCCAGCTAATATTTTCAACCTTTTCGAAAAATACATAACCGGCCAACAATTTATGATCAAAGCGGGAAACCAAATAAGTTCTCAACCAATTGGGGCTGGTGCACCTCAAGGCCGTATACTAGGTCCAATACTGTACTTGCTTTACACAGCCGATATGCCAGCTAATAGTTTTACACACATGTCGATATTTGCTCATGATACCGCTTTCCTTAGTATTCACAAAGACCCTAAAGAGGCTTCCAACAAACTGCAACAACAAGTAACTCAAGTTGAGAAATGGGCAAAGTTATGGGAAATAAAAAAACAATTAACAAAAATGTACACAAGTTACTTTTACTTTACGCAAAGAAACGTGCTCGCCAATCACAATTAATCACCATATAGTGCCTCAACGATCCGAGACATAATATCTTGGTATTCACCTGGATCGCCGCCTCACATGGAAATCTCATATAGATGTGAAGTTGACGCATATGAAACTTAAAACGGCCTAAATCCACTGGCTAATGGGTAGAAACTCTGTGCTTCAGCTGGAATGTAAACTTTTCCTATACAACTAAATTTTAAAACCAATTTGGTGCTATGGTATACAATTAGGGGCACTGCTTCCGCCTCTAACATAGAAAAAATTCAACGTCGTCAAAACAAAATTTTAAGAATTTTAACTGGCGCTTCTTGGTACATTAAAAACAGCAACACCCACAAGGATCTAAAAGTTCCACTAGTAAAATGCGAAATCTTAAACTATGTGAACAAGTATTTAAATAAGCTGGAAACACATACAAATCCACTCGCTCGAAGCATCTTGCAACATAGTGGGCACACCCGTCTAAAAAGAAGGGATACTATTGCGCTTAGATGAAATCTTTGGAATTAATCAATTTTATTGTGAGAACGTAAAGAAACTTGGATTCTTATTAATATCAGATGGCGCCTCAGCACTTTAAGCCGAAACACCTTGGCATTTACCAGGATCGTCACATATGAACGCGAAGTTAACAGAAAGAAAACTGAAAACAGCCCGGACTCACTTGCTAATTTGTAAAAACTCTGTGCCTAGTTTAGATTAGAAATTTCTGTACTACAACTCGATTTAGAACCTTATTATTTATACTATGCCATACAATTATAGGTCACTGCCTCCGCCTCCAACATGAAGAAAATTGAACGTCGTTAATATAAAATCCTACGTATGATAACTGGGTGTATTAAAAACAGCAACATCCAGAAGTTTTCCCAAATAAATGCGAAATCTTAAGCTATGCGGAAAGAAGCAAATTTTATAAGACCAACATATACTGACCGAACACCACTTTTAACCTCGAACTCCGAATCCGGACGTAAGGTTGGGCTTTTAAAAATATTGTAAAAAAAGTTGTTTTCTAGACACATATTGTGTTATATAGGAATTGTTTTCTTGACGTAAAGGCCAGTGGCTAATTACGGCATTCGATTCGAATCAAAATTCTACTGGATCGATCGAGTTGTCAATGCTTTTAATATAGGAATTCTAATAAGAATTTTAAAATTTCGATTCGTTTAACAAACAGTTTGATTTTTTTTTGTTGTGACTTCATTAGTTAAGTCATATCTTTTTTTATTTTCAAAGCTTCTCGACAAACTTTGTCTTTAATTGAAGGTTAAAGACCTAGCATAAAGGCGGCTTGAGATTTATCTGCGGTAATTTGCGGGTTTAAGAAAAAGTCAACAATGAGTGACTTGGTCTCATACCAGGAAACTCCTAGAATTAACATAAACAGGGATCTATTTGTTAATAGCTTACGAAGATTTTCATCACATAAGAAAACAAATTACCCTTCAGATTATTGAAATTTGTCTAAAATTCTCAAGAAAGTTTTACTTTAAATCAAGGTTGGCAACCGTTACCGTTACCGATACCGAAATAATTTGTTTCGCAAAATACTGGTAACAAAATACCGTTTCCTTTGATACCGGTATTGCGATTATATGCTTTTGTAATAAAAATCCAAGAAATAGTGCAAGTAGCACAAAACAAACTAAACACATGTACATATGACATTATAAGTCACATGAATTAACACTGTTTTTTAAAAAAAGTATTGCTAACTTCACGTTCCACAATTGCAACGCTGTTATTGTTTTGTTTCCTAACAAAGCAAACTTATAAAGATGATTGCATTATACTTGCAGTTTCTTTTTTCAACAATATTTCGTCTTGTAACTTTGTAAACAAAAGCTTGGCGCCATATGTATTTACCAGGGTACACGTATTTCAGGTAGCCTCAGATAAACAGCCGAGTACCGGTATTTCCTTTTATTAATCTCGAATTTTGTTTATGTTTACGTATTTGCTTTCTTTTTTTACAAACAACAACTGTAGTATTGTACGAAAAGCTCAAAAAGAAGAAGAACGATTTTGTGAGTTTTTGTTATTGTTTTTGAAATTCTTATGACGGTTTAGTTGTTTTTGTAGAATCGCTCCTACCTGATATACGTGTACCCTGATATTTATATATTTTTATGAATACTTATTTTAAAAATATTTTTTATTATACATCCATATGTTTGAAATTCTATTTTATGTTCCTATTAGTTTTTAAAAATGTTTTTAAACAATGTACCTACTTCTACAAGTCAGCAATTTATTTTTTTTTATTAGCCTAGTAAAAAAGACAATATATAAATAAAAACTTAACTACGATTTTAAATTGAATATAGATTTTTTTTATTTTATGTAAATACCATTAAGTATCTATACCGATACTGATATAATTAAAATACCGATACCGAAATGACAAATTTTTTAATACCGTTACCGATACCGTTATTCGTTTCGGTTGCCAACCTTGCTTCAAATTACTTATCACGTAAACAAACATTTAAAAACCTAGCTCGATTGGTACAAAAGATAATAGTTTTGTGCATCTAAACTGGCTAAATCTTATATTGCAATGTTTTCATTCGTTATTGTTTGTTTCTAAAACAGCTGATTGTTTGATAGTTTTTCCAATGTGCCCGAAAAACAGTAAGGCCTGTTTCGTGGCAGAAAAGAGTAATTCTGTTTCAAGATCGCTTTCATTTAACCAATCGTTGAATATTAAATTACATTAAGGTTGACATCGTGTGAAATTTTTGCTTAACAAAACATAAAAATTACCTTTATATCACCTTCAATAGATCCAGTAGCAAAAAATTCCTCATGTGGATCTAGGCTTATGCATTTAATGCAGCTGTCATGCCCCTAAAAAAATAAAATAGCGATTAAAAAAAATATAGTATATGTATGTAAGTATATGAAAAAAATTGTAATGTAAAACGTAATATTTTAGAGATTAAACTCTTATTTTTCATTCTAACTCTTATTTTTTCCTTTTCCTTGTAATATCTTATGTAAAAGGCAATAGAGTGAACGAAAAACAATGCTGCAGAAACTTTGTGTGATTTATTTTAGAAAAAGTTCAAGCGTTTATATTTTTACTATTAAACTCGCAAACGTTGGCTGCGAACTGGGAAAAAATTGATCGCATTCAATCAAAAGCACTAACAATTATGGTAACATTAACAGAAAATAAAATACTGTTAGAATTCCATGTGCACCCCAATTAGCCACTGTGTCGGTTGTTGTCCAAATTAAGGCGCGTATGGCTTTGTCAATTGATAAGTTTGGCAGTTGTCGAGTTGGTTAAAGAAAAGTCAAAAGATTTTAATTTTTCAATTCTGTTGGAGTGTGCTGCCAAAACTCATGAAAAAAATATACATTTGAAAGTTAAAAGAATATCCTTAAAATTAGTGTATAAAGTGTGTGACCAAGAATCAATTCAACTAAAAGACGAAACTGACAATTAAATCGAAATGTGTATGGGGTGCATTAGAATAAAGTTTACTTAAATACACACGAAATTTCTGTGTTCGTTAAATATTTTCCCTGGGAACAAGCTTATGAATAGGACAAGTTCAAAATTGGACGACATTTTTTAAAAAAGGTATGCAAAATGGACCTAAGAAATTCCAAAAATGGCACAAAAAAATAAATACAAAATATGCAAAAGGGCATAAAAATCATGGAAAATGGCACAAAAAGGAATAAAGTAAAATTTTAATCCAGTTTTATTTTATTAAATTTTAATTGCATACCTAGTAAAATCATGCGTTTTTAAACAATTTTAATAGTAGAAAATATTTTTATGAGTTTGACAATTTTAACCGTAAAAATAAATTTTGATATTTTTAATAAACAAAGTTCATCATCTTAATATCTTAATGGAACAATTTACCGCCAAACCTTTGAAAAAAGGAATTTTTAAAATAATGAAATAAAAATTAAAAAAAAACATTGTTTTCTATAAATTAGATAATTTCTTTTTAAACAGATAAATATACATAAATTTCCTTAGTTTTACATAATGGAACACAAGTTACTTTTATTTAATAGAACTGTTTATTTATGTATGTATGTTTAGATTGCTAAAATTTTTGGAACTCCTTTTTAATTATTATATAGAAATGTGTCGTATTGAAAGCAGACTTACCTGTAATCTATGCTTCATTGTTCTCTGCCTCATATCAAAAACACAAATATCTCCTTTTTTACCACAAGAAATAAGCAACTGATGTTGAGGAGCAAAAACAAAACAAGATGCTCCCTGGTCATGACAGGTAAAAGCTATAAATAAATTATTAAGGTATATTAGTGCGCAATTATAAAGTAATTCGCATTAAATTTGCAAGGTCTAGTTAGGACGACACATAAATTAATAAACAAATATGATTAAATAGTTTTTTGCTTATTTATCAGCGCTTTTACTTTTATACGACTCTTAAACGTTTACCAATATTGTGTGCAACTATTTTTCGCTGCAATGAAAGAAGACATAAGTTTGGCTGTGGATTCGAGGTTAGTCAGAGACTCAAACACCTTGTCTCCAGATTTCCAGTGGATGAGAGGCTAGCCACAATTTGTATAAAAGACAAATACTTTGTCTTATCTGTGCTTATGTGATGACAGAAGACAAAAACGAATAAGCCAAAAGAATTTTTACGAGCGCTAAGAGAGTAATATGACCGCTGCCACCCCCATGACATCAATAATCGGAAAATTTAGCCTCCACGGGAAAACATTCTATAACGGAATTAGCCTAGCAAACTTCGCCGCAGAGGTCGACATCGCGATATATGTATGTATACAAGGCTACGTGGCTGTCACCAGATAACACAAGAAAAATCCTGATCGATCATGTTGTTATAGACGGAAGGAATTTATCCAATGTGTAAGATGTACAGTCGATCCTAGAAACAAACATCGATTCGAATTACATATTTGCTTGTGGCAGCAGAGATTTGCACTCGTTTAAATATGGCAAGAAACGTACGATCTGACACAGCACGGAAGCTTGACGTCGGAAATCTGCAGACAGCAACGTCTTACTTCACTCGATAGACCCAATTGCTTAAAGAGATAACTCCTTGTCCCAATAATGTTACAGCGCAATGGCAAAGCATTGCCAACTTCATAAAAGCAGCTGAAATAAACGTAATGGGAAGACTCCCCCAAGGAACCCATGATACTACCACAAGTGTCGTTAAGCTAATGAAGCGGAGAAGTCTAAATAAGTCCAAAAGTAATAATAAAAAAAGAATAAAACACCCAACTGAGGGTTTTTGTATAGGTGCTTCCTCTGTAAAAATAAAGAATGTAATCTAGTGATTAATACAGATAGAGTGCTAAAGATATGAAAATTCATTTTTTACACCTATTGGTTAAAATTGAAAGAAAACTTAAAAACTATTTCAGCAAAAATTTAAAAAAGTAGCAAAAAGTTTAAGGTTCATCATCACACTGTTTGAAAAGTCATTCAAAGAAACCTGGATCAGAAAAAAATCTAACAGATATTTTTTTGAAGAGTATCGAACACCTCTATCCCAAAAGCAGCTCGTAGTCAAATGCTATGGTTCCTTTGTGCGCAGAGCCGAAACGTAACGCAAGAACGGACTTTTTTTTGTTAGGAAAATACCTTAATTTTTATATTAATCTTTTCTTTCATTTAAACTGTAATATAAAAAAAAAAAACAAAAGCCTTCCCCCGAAAAAAAATATATGAAATCTGGCGTTAAGTTCCTTTTTTTACTGGAATTACCCATATACACCCTACGCAAATTCAGGAAAAGACTCTAGACCGTCAGCTACAAAGCCGCTTTCGACAGCTCCACACGTTTTAAGATGTTTCAAACTACGTCTGAGTTTGGTATCCCTGCAAAACTGATACGACTTTGCAGGATGACCTTAACTGATACATAATCCTCAGTTAAGACAGGAAGAAATATATTTTATCCTTTTACTACTAAACTGGGGGTATGATAATTTTAACATCCTCTTAGAAAAGGTTATATAAGACGTATCAACGTACAAGACAAGTAGTTTTGGGCAGACAAGGACTTTATCTACCTCGGCACCGCTATAAACTGAGCAAACAACATCAGTTTTGAGATAAAAAGAACAATATTGGCCAATAGATGCTAGTTTGGATTAAGTAAGCAGTTTAGAAGCAAAACCGCAGCCCGACATACAAAATTCACTCTCTACTTATATTAAAAAATGAAAAATATTTCTAAAAAGCATCAAAGTAGAAACTAACATGGGTCGCAAAATTTTGAAAAATATCTTAATTCTTTTGCATCACGGCTCACGTGATATATATAAAACGCTTAGCATCATCGTGATATTTCCTCTCATCACAAAAGTCGTGGACGTCAAAGGAAATTCTCAGTTGCAGTAACCTTAGGTCGCCGTCGTCAGCTCGACCTTCAATCGGTATATAGTTGAAGGTATATACATATGTATGTATGTGCTGACATCGACTTATTATCCATATTTTTGAGAAAAAAAAAGTATCAATACATTTTACGGTCGACGTGAAAAACATACGTCGACGTTGGCATTAGCAATAGGGGTTATTATTTCGTGAGACGTTGAAAAAAATAAAAAAATTTTGAAAAAAAACGAAGGAAATGATAAAAATTAAAAGTACACCGTGTAAAGAAAAGCAGAAAAGTTAAGCATTTTTCTTAATTTTTGTGTAGTTTGTAGCTCACTTAAGAGGTTATTGGCTTTGCGGCACTTTTTAATATATGTCCGCAGTAGCCCAAAATAAAATGTATATATTAACGCTATATTTAACATGCAGCATATGCACGCTATTCAGCAAAAATTTTTTGAATGATTTGTGGTTTTAAAAAAAACACAATGTATCTAGTATATTGTACGTGTAGGCAAAGACAAAATATTCAACATTTTTACATAAAGTGCTTGCATGAATTATAAAAAATGGGAGTGTCTTTTTAACAAACTGAACAGACAATTAGTTCGCGTTATTCCAACTGCAATCAAAGAAATAAACTAAATATATTTAACATACTTTAAGAAGTACTTACCACTAACGCATGATTTCTTTTGAGGCAATAAGGTATCCCAAACTATAATATTTTTATTTTCTGAGCTTTGGCCCGCTGAAAAAAAATTAAAGAAAAATATTATTGCTTTTACTTATAAAATAACAAAAATAAAGTTAAATAACTGCCTTATTCACAATACATAATTATTTTGAGTTAAAATTTTTAAGAAAACTATTCCATAGAATTTTTTAATTCCCTTGGAGTTTTTCCTATTCCCTGTTCGCATTAGAGGCCAGCCCAAGACGAATTTTCAATTCATTTCATATACCCTACGTGTGCACACACAAAAATAAGTACTGCGTTGTATTGTTCGCCATCTCTTTTATTTACTTAACTTAACTTAAATGAAAAATATATTCAAAGTTAAGCGCATTTAAGCAAACAACCACGGCACATCGATTCATCATGATCGCACACTTCCATTTAGATTCATCTCGAAACTTTACTGTTGGCGGGATCTTCCTGGTGTGATAGTTATAAAAAACGGGGGTTGATTTTGAATGTTCATATGTATGTAATGTAATGTAATTACGCATGAGTTTTATATTGATTTGCCTGCTTGTGTATATGTTTGCTTGTGTATGTACCCACTCAACATTGTGTGTATTATTATTTGTTAACATAACAACAACATAACTCTTAAGTCTTTGTTGTTGTTGCCACACCATAGGCACAGTAATTTTTTTTATCGACCACAGTCTCGACACCACTCTTTATTCTTAGCTACTCTACACTGCAGCACAAAAACTGTTTTAGCTACTCTACATTTCAGCACTTAAACCGTTTAACCGCACAATAACACAAGAATTAGAAAATTATGCGGTTCTTGAATTAGCTTGAATAGGACTTGGCGCAGGTCTCTAGTTCGCATATGCTAAAAAAATTCTACCCAGGAAATTATTCCATTTCTATGCACAGAATACAGTCTAAAGAAAAACAGCTTACCGCGATAATTCAGAATCCTCTTTCCCACAACATTATTTCCCCCGGCTGTTTAGAATAAGAGTTTAATTCCTAGGAAAACTAATTACCCAGGAACTAATTTTCCCGGGAATATATATTTATATATATAATTGGGCTAAATAAATAATTGTTATAAATTAGGCCGTAAGTCTCTTAACAATTTTTGTATAGCTGTTTTTAAGTTTTTTTTTAATTTGTGGAAAATCTATCAGTTAAAATAGTTTCAAAGAAGTTAAATGGCGATTGACTTATTTTTAAAAATCCTACAATTTAAACACCGCTTTGACGACGCTGCTGATTTTTGACAACTTGGCACAAATACTCAGTCTATAGGACTTGAGTTGGCTCTGAAAACAGGCATACTTTAAAAAATAGACTTTCTTATCTATAAGAATCCAGAATAAATATACTTCTTGGGGTCGTATATGAGTATTGTAGCAATCACAAACGATATGACTATCCTACTACACCCTTTACATAGTAATAAGCGTATATATTAGTTTGCAATTCATTTCTAATATCCCTGAAATAGTCCCTATTGAAAATCGGCAGCGGCTTTAACATCTTAAAAATCTACAAAAAATCTCAAACTCCATGGAGTTTACATCATCAAATGCAAGCCATATAAAATCAGATGAAAAATAAGTAGTCATAAACAAAAAATACATCCGACTGTCAAAATTTTTTAATGGGATTTTATGTGTTTATTAGAGGCCAGCTCAAGACGTCACTTAATTAAGCATCATCTTGATTTTTCAATTCATTTCATATACTTTACGTGTGCAAACACAACAAAAAGTACTGTGCTGTATTATTCGCCATCCCTTTTTTTGACTTAAACGAAAAAAAAATATTCACACTTAAGTTAACAACAACGGCACATCAATTCATCATGATCACACATTTCAATTTCAATTCATATCGAAACTTTACTGTTGACGGAATGTTTCTGGTGTGATAGTTTTAAAAACGGGGGTTGATTTTAAATGTATGTATGTAATGTAATGTACTTACGTATGAATTTTTTATTGATTTGCCTGCTTGTATATATGTATGTTTGTTTATGTATCTATTCAACATTGTGTGTAAGGCTGAATTCCAAAACGCAGTTTGCTTTGCATTACAAATTTTCAACTTCTTCCTTTATACACTCTCTACCATTTTGACAACGTTTGTTGCTTCCAGGACATTAATATAGATGTAAACACTCATTTGGAAGTGGAAAATATTATCAAAAACCTCATCTTTGCTTTCAGAAAAAACTTGAAATTTTGTGATGCAAAGCAAACTGCGTTTTGGAATTCAGCCTTACACACAATGTTGAAATCACAGTCATTTTTTTATCGACCGACAGTATATAAGTTGCATCAACAACAGTGCATAACACCACTTTTTATTCTTAATTACACTACATTGCATCACACAAACTGTGTCAGCTACTCTACATTACAGCACTTAAACAGTTTAATCGCACAACAGCACAAGAATTAAAAAAATCATCCGGGTCTTGAATTAACTTGAAATAGGACTTGATGCAGGCCTCTAGTATTTATCAATCCTATAGTTTACCCTATAGGATCTGACTCCTTTATTGACAGATCAGATGACGTTTTGTGTTATGTTAATACCACTTTAAAAATTAATTGAGATAAAAGCAAAAACCTGAGGTTGTTCAATTTTTCAGGACAAAATCGATGCAAATTTTCTTAAAATTTCGGTAAATGTAATCTCTACTATTGAAAAACCTTAAGTGAAGGCCTTTGGTCATTACCTTATTTCCGAAAAGTTTTTGGCTAGAAGCACGGGAAGTAAAAGTCCTCTTATAAATGCATAAATATCATAAAATTTTCGATACGTCATAGTTCAAAAATTGTTAGTTATTTTAAAAATTAAATTGGGAGATTAGAAGCACAGGTAATGGTAGCCCTATTGCAAACGGACCAATTTTATGAAATTTTCGATACGCTTTATTTCTTAAACTGTAGTAGTGGTTGACCCTAAGAAAAGTTCATTATAAAATCTATATTTTAAAAAAAATATTGGTGGGATAGAGTAGAGGTTGAGTACAGGCAGTTTTCGATACGCCATGTTTTAAAATACTATATCAATCGGTCACAAATTAATTTTTTACAATGTTCACATTTTGAAATAAATTAGTTAGATTGAAACACCGAAGCTAGTACCTCCAATACAAACGGATCAATTAAATATAGTTTTTGAAATTTTGTACTCGAAACTGTTAAAGCTATCGACTCGACGAGTCTACTAGTCAGGGGGTTGTGGGTTCGATTTCCACCAGAGACCCTGGTAAGTTTGCTTCATTCTTCTGTTCTTTCTTTCTTTCTTATCTATCCTTCTCTAAATTTCTTCTTTCCTTCCGTCTCCACTTATTCTATCTGCTTCTCCAGGTAACACAAAGGGACCGAATTAAGCGGACCCAAGTTGGCTGAATCCTTTCTTTCTACGGCTGCCTGTTCTACCTAACCTAGGTCTGGTGCGAAATAGTTTTGTAAAAAAAACAAGTTTTAATGAAATGAACTGATCGTATCTTATGTGAAGGTATATAAGATAGGGTACGGACGAAAATAGCGCTCTTATTTGTTTTCCAACTTATTTTATTTATTTAATACGTATGTAGGCACTTATGTATTTACTTGGGGAGAATAGGTCAAAGCACTGTAATTGGGGTCATATATGAGTGATGTCCAGTTAGGGTTATGACGGGCAAATGAGATCGCGGCACTGCAGATTATTGTAGGATGTGTGAGGATCAAGAGAATTGGAGACGATAGAGCATGTTGTCTGTCAATGCCCGAGATTGCAGAACTATAAGGTCAAGTGGTTTGTTGAAGAACTAGGCGATGTTTCGCTGTGTAAATTGTAAAACTTCATTGGGTTAGTCATGAGAATCAGGTGGCTAGGGGGGAGAGTTTTCGCACGGGGATATGAATTGCTTTCTTCTTTTTCACCCGTTTACTTCTTATTTGTCTTACTACTTCTATTTCCCTTTACTTATTTTTCCTTTTTCTTCCTTTTTCTTTGAAGGGATGCACAATGGACCTAGAAGGTCTCCGGTGTTGAGAGAGTTTACCACTCTTCATCACCCTTCTAAACCTAACCTAGCCTATAGACATTCTTTTAATCGATAGTCATTTGGAAAACTTCTTTAACTTATTCTGTGGCTTAAGTTTTTGTAAATATACTTTCAGCAAATTTACAACCTCTGTTGTATCGTTCTTCATTTGATTCAAAAATATTTGTTTAAACAAATAGTTTTTAACGATTAGCATTGCTATAACGATTCAACACCAGTTGTAAATTAAATAAAAAATTGTATTTATATACAAATATAGAAGTATGTAAAAAGGAATATACCTGTTGCCAGCAAACTGCAAGAACCCAAAAATACAAAGTCGGATAAGGTTTTGTTATGACATTGATGCGTCTAAAAATATTAAATTTTAATAAAAATTAGGTTTAACCAGAGAGCAAACGTTTAAAAACTTACAAAAAACGATCTGTTGTTCTGTGATGCTATTCCGGCCTGCCATAAACTAAGATTTCCGTCCCCATCACCAATTCCAAATTTGTTTCCTTGTTCGGAGAATCGACATCTTGACACCTTCGCAAATGTACCTGAAGGCCGTGGTGTACAAACTACCTGCTGATGTCCCCATTCCCAAATTTGAACTGAACCATCTTGGCCACCAGTTAAATAAAGCGGCATCAACGGATGAGCACTCATACGTTTTACATTATCAATTTTATGTTTTAATATCTATAAAAATAATATTTTCTTTATACATCATACAATATTTTATTTTTGTTTTAACTTGAATATTAAATTTTTCGTACAATACAGTGTCAGGTTAGGGTTTAAGAGGATTTTTGTAATTAAAAATATTTGAAGAGAATTTGGGGTTCATGAAAACTAAAACGTAAGATTTTTCCATGGCGGAAATATTGTAGGTGATTGCAGTTCGTAGGAAATTGCTTGCTAACATTTGAAAATTTCAAATTAAATTAAGAGAGAGAGAGAAAAAGGAGAGAGAACGACATACATTTATGATATACGAGGAGTATCAGCTGACAAACAGTTTCTATAGCAAGACCACTTTTATAATTCCACTATGGATATCACAAAATTTTTCTAGTTAAACAGTTTGGTACACTTTTTTTTGCTTGAATTTTCCTACTCCTCGTTTACATTTATAAGTAACAGAGTATATACATATAGTTTGTTACAAGAGTAAAATACAGTTTAAAAATATCAAAATAAGAAAATAACCGTGTTAAAAATAATTTAAGAAGCCCAATGGTTACTTTTCGGGGTTTTGTTTTTCTAAAATAAGAAAAATTTAATATAAATTATTTTAGATTAAGGGAGATTCTTAAAATTTAACCCGGCAGCACTTTTACACTGTATGAAATGCTTTGTAACATAGCACAATAAAAATATTGCTTTAAATACATATGTAACGTACAACCAACCATTTATTTTTGATAGTTTTAATTTTATTTATGACATACTGTTCGTTAACAACCATCGTTACACCTGTAAACCTCTTATTCTGATTAATAATTCTCATTTGGTTTATAATCAGTTTGAGATAAAAGATAACAATTATTTAAAACCAAGTCGGGCAGCTACATATAACACTTCTGTCGTGTTTTAATCGATCATTTGAAGCGTAGCCCGAACCAGTACCAATACGTGTGTCCTGTAGTGAGTTTTTAGTATAAGATTGTCGCTTATTCGAGACCGATTACAAGGCCCCTCGTATTTTCCATTAAGTTTTTAACAATACAGGATCGAATTTGAGTCTTTGTCTCGTTTTCTTTGTAAACGTGAAAAATACTAGATCACATTTTATTCGTATTCGAATACAAGTCTGCCGCATTTTACTTGTCATTGTTAACAATAGAAGATATTTTTAATTGAAAGCAAGAAACAACTGATTTAATTACTATGCCAAAAGAATTGACAACCTAATCGATCGAGTAAACTTCCTGGTCTCCCAAATTTACTTGAATTCGTTCTTACAACTCGTATTCTAATCATATCTCTCTTGTTTCGACTCCCCCACACTTACCCAAAGCAGACCGAAGAATAAAACTAAATCACAAGAACATGCAACATTTTTAAATACTTTAACAAAAATTATATGCTTAAGTTTATATAATAAACACGATTTTTAGATATGCATATATTTAAGATGTAACAAACCTTATTTATTTACCAGTGAATTATTAATGAAATGATTTAAATTACTTACAATGTCAGTTCCCCTTCCAGATTGTAATGAATTTGTGTGGTAATTTAAGTTTGACTCCGGCGATAAAGGCGACCCATAAGATGTCCTAAAATTAAAATATTATTGTACATGTACACATATTTACCATAGAGCGTCGACAATTAAATGAATGGTTAATAATGCAATGTTAAATTATTTTTTTAAACATTTAATGTTACTTACTGCTCTGAACTTTGAATCATTAAAAATCCAGTGTTAGAAATATTTTCGTTATCCTTAGAAATACCAATCATGTCATATTCACATTCATCTTCACACCAATTAGGCGATTCTATCAGAAGTGAAATATCCAATTCTTGCACTTCTCTAGGATTAGCAACTGCAATCATTGTTGAAGCATTATTGTTAAGACAAAATGCTAAAATTGATTCGTGGTCCTTGTGGATAATACGAATAGGTTCATTGTCTTTAGTTGTTGTTCCATTGCCTGCTAAAAATTATTGTATTATTTCCCAGTAAAAAAAGTGAGGAAAAAGAAGTAGAAAAAACCCAGAACTAGCTTACTTGAATCACTTCAAATTTTGAGGAAAAACCAATGAATTTTACATAGGGTTGTCATCGGAGGGATGATATTTATTTTTGCCAAACTTAAACCGCATATAATCAACATTTTCGATGCTATAAAATTTCCATACTAAGGTGTTATTTTGCATTTAATATGTGGGGAAAAAACACACTCCTACTAAGGAAGGAATTTTCTGATCTAAAATGCGATTTTAATGTTCTTTTTAAATCTAGCTTTTTATGTGATATAAACCTAAAATTTATTACAACACTTCAACCAAGTGTAAATCGTTGCTCAATACAAACAAAACAATGACATCGGCGATTCATTTATAATGCTAGTTTTTATTTCTGCATTTAATTAAATGCAACAAAACCAGAAAATATGCAATAGCATCTTTAGATGTGATTTAAATGTGGTCTGTAAAAAATCGCATCAATTTTTTTTGCTGGGTTATAGTATTTTATTTATTTTCATTATGAGTATGCTGTTGATAATTTGCAAAACAACAATATGTTTGGAGCATAAAGTCAAGAATAACAAACAAGAGCGCTATATTCGACTTTGCCGAATCTTATGTTCCCTTTACATTTGTCCTTTTGTATTCCTAGCAATCTGATCCAGCTTGTTTCAAGCCTTTAACATCATAATAAAACTACTTTGTGGCGGAGTGGTTGAAATCGATAGCTGTCTTACTTAGTTTTTGAAATAAAAAACTTTACCAAAAAATCATAATAGACCTACCTTGTTCTATATTTAAACTCGATAGCTTTTAAAGTTTTTGAGATACAGCGTATCAAAAAGTTATAAAAATGATTTGTTCTATCGAGGGCTGTGGCTCCCCCTGCTCTTAGCGAAGTATTTTTTTTTTAATGTACACATTGCACTGGAACTTGGGTGCCCCGGTAGGTCAGTGGTAAGTGCACAAGCCTACCAGTCTGGGGGTTGTGGGTTCGATTCCCACCAGAGACCCTGGTAAGTCTGCTTCATTCTTCAATTCTTTCTTTATTTCTTCTTTCCTTCTATCTCAAGCTATTCTATCTGCCTCTCCAGGTAACACAAAGGGACCGAATTAAGCGGACCCAAGTGAGCTGTAATCTTTCCTTCAACGGCTGCCTGTTCTACCTGTTCTACCTTGCACTGGAACTTACTTTGTAGTAGGATTAAAGTCGATAACTGTTAAAGTTTACTAAACGTTACGCATACGAAATTTTATTCAATTCATGCAACTGTAGAGGGGCTACCACTTCTCCTGCTTCTATCTGAAAAAAAGTTTCCTAATTTGACTCCCCATCTTCAAAGTTTCCGTGCCAAGTTTTGTGGCAACAGTATTTTCCGTATTTTCTGAGATATATAGGATTATATGCATAGATTTCGTCCTAACAATTTTAGTCGAACAACAACAATCGGGTATTGAACTCAATAATGGTAAACATTTGTAAATATAAATGTGGCAGCATAGTAAATTTGTATATATTAGTAGACTTGTTAATTTAATAATTTATTATTTCATTATATTTTTTTTTTAAACGTCATAATGGTCAGAAATGCCAAAGAAATTAAAAACCACTAGCGCTTAAGCCCCTGCGCTAGGCCGAAGGCTATAATAAAGCCGGCGGTTTGAGCACACCACAGGTTATTGAATGTGTTTTCGACCAAAGGCCAGAAGTCCACGTCATTCCTTTTAATAAAAACTAAAGTTTCTCCGAAGAAGGCCGGCAGTTCAACAAAGTTTAGGATACCGTAGTATACCCTTGCTTTGAATTAGATAACTCTCAAGAAAATTAAATAACTCTCAATAGAAAAAATAATAAATAAAGTCCAAATAAAAATTACATAATTCCCAATGATAAAAAATTAAATAACTTTCAACAAAGATTAAATAACTTCCAAGACTACGAATAAATAAAAATTAAAAATATATATATTTTTTTTGGAGTTTTTCATTTGATATTTATTTAATTACAAAATATCTTCTAATCAAAAATTATGAAATGCAGGAGTTCTATCAGAAAGAAAAAATTTCAAATTTGTATGGCAAAAATTGGGAAGTATTTTATTTTTTGTTTAGAATTATTTCATTGTGGGATAAATTGGTATCATTAGTAGACAGACGAACAGGCGGATATAAAGAGCTTAATCGTCTAAAATGGGAAAGAATCAATACGTTTCAAAATAAAGTAAACAGTAAGAGGCATTTCATAAACAATTTTAAAATTTAAAGTAGGTTTTTTAAACAAAATTTTTATACAAAATTAGAATTTCAAATCTATTTTAAATTTACAAATTGGTTATAATTATGCCCCTAAGGAAGAAAAAGAAAGTTATTACCATTATCACTGTTGTCGTGCACATGCGTATCATGTTTAGACGAAGATTCCATTGTCTTGCCAAATATTGCTTTTATGAAAACATCTTGCGCTTCATCCTGCCGAACCAAAAAATTCCAAAGACGACGAACAGGTCCAGACAAAGAAGTTATAACAAAGGGAGTGTTATCCTTATTTAACAAAGATCTGTATTTATGGATAGAAATTCCCGGTACTCCACTATTTATTGAGCAGCCTGTTTAAAAATTAAAATAAAAAACCCAATTTTAAATTTGCCGAAAGGAGGGTTTTTACAAGATAAAGTTAAGTGTTAGGTTCTTTAAGTTGATTTTCACTAGTTTTTTTTTAAACATTTTTATCTTAACATTGTGTTGATGCCTATTAAGTATTTTTTTTCTTTTGGCAAATTATTTAGACACAAACATACCAGGAATATAGTCATCATCAGGGTGTCCTTTGGATATAAGAATTTTTTGTGACACATCTTGCCATCGATTCAATGTTCTTAGCACTTCATGCGAAAGAGGACTTAAAACTGGTAAATCTAAAAAACAACAACAAAAAGTTGTATATAAATTTAATGCCATATGTTAGTGCTTAAAAATGTTTAAAAATTTGATACCTTGCAGCTCTGTTCCAGAAATGTTAATAAAATTTTGAATATTCTTTATAAATATTTTAATAAAAGCCAATCGTAGAATGCACCACGAATACGACATTGGATCCAAGTGTTCATTATTTTTCTTTTTACTTTTCAAACCAGACCTGGCATTAGTACTTAAGCCATCATCTTCTTCTTCATCCTCCTCGGATTCGTCTGGGTCATCTGTGTCATACTCACCAGAACCTAAATAAAAGAAAATCATTAATAAATAAGAAAACGCATTGTTATTATCGTTTTCAAATGTTAATTTTAGGTGTAAGAGTCAACAATAAAATACCTGCACTTTTCGGTTTTGTCAGAAAATAGGAAAGCATTGACATTTCTGGCGGAACAAATTGTTCACGATACGTTGGTCTATCTTCCTTCATATTTGTAGAAGAGCTGTTACCACCAAAATTTCCAAGTAACTTCATATTTAATTTAACACGCTGTTTTGTTATTGAAGTAACAGTATTCCATACGCTACTCTCCTCGTTTTGTTCCTCTGTGGAGCTGTTGTTAGCAGTAGTGTGACTTTCACATGTTGCCTTTCTTAAGAGTTTTTTCATTCCTCCTCCAAATATTGCAGACCAAGTAGCAGCAGAGAAACTATGAGCCACAAGTCTATATAATATTCTACTATCACAAGTTGCTAAAGCATAAGTTGCCAACGATACGTAAGTTGCAATAAAACTTTCTAATAGAAGAATATTTAGTTTTGGTATATCCTCATCCTTTTCACTTGCCAAAAGTGCTCTTAAATTTGCAACTCCTGGCCATTTTGAAGGCATTGTACAAACTACAGTGGGTTCATCTGTAGAATACATTCGTTTTCTATTGTAAATATTTGTGTTGCCTATTAAATGCGAGCATTCAAATGATGAATTAAGTTTTGCAATATTTTCTATGCCTGGACTTTGAAATCCGTTTTGTGATGAATTGTTAACAACAAAGCTTTCAGAGTCGCACAACGATTGATATATACAAGATGATAAAGCAACTGATAGGTCTCGTATAATAAATATTTCGCAAAAAGCATTCATATCGGAACTAGCAAATGGTGAAAATTTTATAACGCTGTGCAACATATCGTAAGTTTGAGACTAAAAAAAGGATAAATATGTATTTAATTTACATAAAATATTTTTTCCGCAAAATGGTTTTTATAAAGGACATCCAATAATTATAACCGTAAGACTTTTAAAGAAAAATAAGCCACCTTTTGTGTTTTTAGATATATGTAAGTATTTAATAAAATAAATTCACAGTGTAATTTTAACCATATTGGCAATATCTTATTAAAGCAAAATATTGTTGCATACTTTTAGGCGTTTTTACTTGCAATTTCTGCAGGGGAACTGACTAAATAAATTTACAGATGAAAGTTCAACACTAGTGTATTAAGAAGCAAGTCTCTATTAAAGTTGCTTTGTATTTCTAATGGCACCAGTGATGCCAAATGAAGCATATTCTTGAACTTTAGTAAGAAGCTTCTTATAGCATCCCTTTTTTACCGCCTCCTATCAAACAGTGCAACGATACGTCAGAATAGGTTTTACAACTATTATGTAAAACCAGTTTACAACCATTGGTTGCAAGCCCCAGCTCCTTTCTGTGGAATTTTTGCATGTAAAGTATGCATTAAAGCCCCTTTTGGTCCTTTCCTGAACATTGCTCTTTCGTAGCAGATTACTGTCGAGGATTACCTCAAGATACTTAGCCTCACATGCCAGTTTTAATTTCACAACATTTAATGTTGGCCTTCTTAAAGTCCCGATCCTACATTTCCTAGTCAAGAGAACTCAATATGTCTTGTCAGGATTCACGCTCAACAATTTAATAAGAATGACTTGTTTGTATGGGAGGCTACCGCATTCCCTGCTCCTTTCCAACTATTTTTTTTCAAAATTTACACATTATATTATAACTGCTCTATAACAAGTTTGAAAGTCGAAAGCTGTAATAGTGGGAGGACTAACACCTCTTTCGCTTCTATTCAGAAAAAATCCTCAATTTATCTCGCGATTTTCAAAGTATCCAAGCCAGGTTTTGTGGCAACAGTGGCTGCATTTACTGAGATATACACATATATTTTGCCCTAAAATATGGATTGTTTTGGGTTTTAGCTTATCTCGGTGCATGAATTGATCTTGTTGATTTTAAATATCGTTTTGCATAGAAATATTTCCTAAAGTTTGATACAAAAACGTGGTCCGTAGAATTAGATTTCCCTTCGGAAACTTATGTGTCGATTATGTACAAGAATATAATTTCAGTTACATTGCCCAACGGCAACCATAACAACTCAGTTGCCACACTAACCATTTGTTAGCTAGCTTTGGCAACGGTTAGACGTCAGTGACCATCGGTAATAAAAATTTAGGCTACTGACAGTTGAACTGAAGTTGGGTTATCATACGTGATAGACACATTAATTTCAAGACACATGGCTTAATGTAAAAGGTGGGCAAAAAGAAATCATACAATTGGAAAACGCTCTTATTTTTGCAAAAAGCGGCCAATGTCAAATCTGTTTTGACATTTGTGAACTAATTAGACAGATGTAGAATACAATTCGTTGGCGCTAAATCATAATGAGCGGTGAGACTCATTTCCACCTCATCGGGTACGTGAACAAGCAAAACTTTCACTTCTAGGGCACCGAAAATCTACGAGTCATGCACGAGGAGCCATTACACCCGCTCAAAGTGACTGCATGGTACACTGTTTAAGCTGAAGAAGTTATCAGGCCATTTTTTTCGAGGACGCCGCTGGTCAAACGACAACAGGGGACGGTGTGCGCTATAGGGTCATGTTAGCCGATTTTTTTCTGTCCAACAGGACGGAGCAACGGCACACACTGCGCGACCTAAAACCGATATTCTAAAAGCGGCGTTCCCGGGTCGCCTCATCTCTTGTTTTGGCGATTTACATTGGCACGAAAATCACCCGATTTAACTGTTCCAGACTTTTTTGTAGGGGTTTTTTTGAAGTCCCGTGTTTACGTTAACAAGCCCGAGACCCTGGAAGCCCTCAAGGACAACATTCGACACGAGTGCAAAAATCTGTCGCCCGAAGTTTTCGCCAAAGTGATGAAAAATGCCATAAAATGAGCCCGTATAGCAATCAATTTTGACGGCGCCCATTTGGCCGATATAATCTTCTCGACTTGACCAACAAAATTTTAAAGGTTCAAGTGAACAATATCAAAAAACAGAATCGAAGTTTTTCATTTAGAAAAAAATGGGGGCCAAACAACATCGGATGACTTCTTTCGGCTCACCTTGTACTTCCCTATCTATAAGGATCCAAAATATACGTTTATACGTTATAAGGTTGCAAATGAATATTGTTGAAATTACAAATGGAATGGCAAGATGAAATGTAGATATAACAAGGAAACAATATTTTTTTTACTATGATTTCTGGTTAGATTTAGTTTCTTTTTCGGCCTTTGAGATTTTGAAGATTTAATATCGACTTTCGTCCGAGAATCAGCTTTCACCGAACACTGAACTAAGAGGTTTTTCAACTGTACTAAAATCCTTTAACCACAAACGCTTAACTTATTAAATTTTTGGATTTAAAATTATTACCAATAGGTTAACAATCAGGAACCTTGCTATTACAATAATATTTTACAACTTTTCATATAAGACAATTTTGATTACAATTGGGATTTTGTAAATTATATTGCCATCAGATGATAATTAATCATAAGTGCTTTTATTTTTCAACTTTTAAGGCTTAACACAACTATATAAACCACTTGTAAGCTCTTCTTTAATTAAAGGCGAATGCTTTTTACACTGACTCTCTCCCTCTATCTCTTTTTCTCTCTCACTCTTTCTAAATAAGTATCTGTCTACTACATAATTGGGATTGGTAAGCAAAGCCAGTAATCGAATTCCGATTTTAAGATCAACCATTTTTATTTCGAATTTCAAAGTCAATTTTTATTTTGATGTTACATTATTTTTAAATAAATAAATGCAAATTTTCCCAAAGGAATTTAATTTAATTCTGCCTTTTCTGTAAATCAAGTCGATTTGAAATCGAATGGTGTTATGTAAATCGGTTGATTTGCTGCATATAAACAGGTTGGTAACTTGATTTGAAATCGAGTAAATAAGTGAATTCGGTTTGAATTCGAGATATTTACTCGAACTCGGTTCACAGAACAGGTTATTCCAGCACAAAGTAACGTAACGCCAGATGAAATATATCTTTTCTGTTCGGGAAGGACTTGAATTTTTGTTATATAAATGTACAGACATTATTTAAGAAAAGTCGATTTTATCATTTTAACTGTAATTGCAAAAAAAAAAACAATTAAGCTTTTCCCTGACAAATTCCATCTGGCGTTACGTTACTTTGGAATGTAATTACCCATATACATTAATGTTGTTAAACTACATATGCACATATCACATACTTATTTAAAAACAGCCAAAACTCAAAACTCGCCAGAATCAGATCTTCTTTCTTAAGCCTGGTTCCAGTTAAATGCTTTAACTAACACAAAAATTTCTCCTGTATTCAGTAAACTTGATTCTTAAAAGGTATTTATATTGCTAAATTGAATTTGGTAATGCAATTAGAGCCAATTTTTCAAACAGAAAAGGGGACGTTAATAAAAAATAATGATTTTGAGCTGTGACTGTTTTAGATTTAGTGCGCGTTTTATACATATAAGTATGTATTTATAAATGATAAAATCGATGTATAAAATCCCAGCAAAAAAAGCCCGCAGGTAACCCCTAAGATTTTAAAAAAAAGTGGAAGTTGTTCTAAAATCACAGCATTTTCATTAAATACCAATTATTTCTAAGTCCTGAATCTTATATTCTGAAACAGTTATTTTTAGACACATTTAGGTATGTTTTTAGATAGCCTTAATTTGTATTATGTGTCTAATGATTTGGATCTATTTTTTTTATTAGTAACTAAAAAAAGCTGTTAAATAGAATTAACTTATTTCACTAATAAAAAAGCTAAGCACAGTTTCAAATTTTAATCAAATACCAAGGGGCTCCTCTAAAGTGCATACTTTTCAGTTCTTTGGACCACTTACCTCCTATGACAAGCACGTGTTAAATTCATTGATGTTTCCCAAAAACTAGAACTACTTCGGGTTGACTTTCATCAATGAATTTACATATGATTCGTATGCTCTTTTTTTGCTGGGATAAAATAAGTTTGAAAATGGAATATTTTTATTTTTTTTAATAAAGATGAGTTGCTTCTACAAACCCCTAATGTTTTTTTACGTGTTAAGTCCTGAACTGTTTTTTTTTTTTTTTTATTAAAAATATTTCTAAGCTTGACTAGAATGCATTTTTTATTAATTTCTTTGGGCAAATATTTTAAATTTAAAAACAATACACTAATGCTTAATTTTTAGACTTTCGACCAAAATCGAAGTCGATTTACCAGTTAGTATGTAACTTACCTGCAAATATTTAATGGGGTCTGCAATAACGGTTTTGTTACCGGCCACACATGCACTCAGCAATGGAAGCGTAGTTGGAAACGGTAATGGACTCAAAAGTTGTTGTTGAGTTTTTTCTTGTTGCAGCTCTTGAAGTAAAAGAACCAGTTCCATTCGGACTGAAGCTAATCCGCCACCACTTGCACCATGTAGGGAGCAATAACTGAGCAATGTTCTTAGAAGTGTCTCATTGGCTAAAAATACAATATTATTTGAAAAAAGTGAAGTGCATAAAAGTTTAAAATTGTAAATTACGTGCTGCAGATATCAAAATAAATTTATGAAACAAAATAGAAGGAAATGAATAAGTTAGAACTGAAAAAATTAGGTTCCGGTCGGGGTACATTAATACAGGTAGTATCAAAACGAATTCATTTACTTTTTGTGTTTGAGACAATGAATGTAAAAATATTTTAAATTCAAACAAAATAAAAAATCTGACATTCACTTTTCTCAAGTATTCATAATCAGCTGAGCTCTTGATATTAACTGTTTTAGTTTACCCTGGTTCTGATTTTAAAACACATTTAACAAAAAAAGGAATATAATTTTTTAAGCACGAAAAATTTGTATACAGTGATTGGAATACTTAATTTAAAATAAAACTAAAGTTTTAAACTTATGTACTAAAAAATATGGTTCGAAAAAAAAAATACTTTAAACCATTAAAAAATCAATATAATAAAGCCCGTTCGTTCTCAAGAATATTTTACTCAATACGATCTTAAAGTTAACAATATGAGCCAAAATGATATTATTTCATTGTCTAATGTTTAAAAACATATAATACTTGGAAATCATAGCCTTTTTTAAGTAGCAACATGAAATGTTTCAGTTTTAACAAAATACATAAATGGTCACACCTGTCACAATGGAATAATCCTATTGATACTTTTTGTCAAATAAAACTATAACGGCCTGCTTTAGAATCTAAATTTTTTTAACAAAGAAAAGTTACTGTAATAACTAAATAATAAAACCTAGTTACATGTTTTCAAAAAATTAGACAAAGATATAAGACGAAATCATACTTCTTGCCAGTTAGAGAAAATAAAATGATTGTATTTAAATATTATAGACTTACCTTTTAACCATCGTTTCCTCTTAGCAGCTCTCATAACTTTAACTTCAAAATCGTGCTTCTCGTGCATAAGTATCTCATGAAGAGTAGGTTTTTCAGATAAAATGTAAGAATTTAACATGTCCTTTTCCTGTAATTAATTAAGTTTGTTATAAACGTTTTCATTTAGAAATTTTTAAAAAGTTATCGTGAATAATTTAATGAAGAGTTAAGCTTTGATCCCATTATCGCCGCAAACGGCCCGATGTGTACCGATTTTTATCGTGCTACATCGGTACACAACTCAAAAAATTAGACAATTGTTTTTTGAGCGGTCACATTATGGGCACATGTTGCGACAACATTTTTCGGCGCACATCGGCCAAACTAAAATTGTGCCAAAAATCGGTACACTGCGGTCACACAATCGTGCTCAAATGGCTCAATTAAGATCATTTACTTAGCAAAGACAAAAGACAAAACTTTAAGCAGAGCCAATTTTCAATTATCAAATTAATGGTACGCATAAGAACTGCTAACATCCAAGGTAAAACCACCATGTAAAACTTAAGAGCTTCTAATGTTAAAATTAACATTCTTAAGTTTCAAGATTATTATAAATATCTGAACAGGCGTGCTTTTTTACGACTCTTTAGGTATTTATGTACCGTGTATCATTCCATTTTTCGGCATTAAATGCCACTTATATTACAAGAATTTTTCATGTTAAATTAGTACGTTGTTTTGATTTAACTTCTTTTTTTTCATTTGCGCTTTTGGCTAAACTGCACAAAATTGATTATTTTTCATAAAAATTTCTTCTTCAAGTACACTTTCTATACTTGCATTTTTTAGGTTATCGTCAAGACTCGCTGCATTTTGAAATAACTGCGCAAAATTTTGGTTTTTTGCTATTATTCGAGAAAATACTTGTTTAAAAGCAATTTGTATACCTGAACATTTATCATATTTGTCGGAAGTTTTAAACTTCTTTTATTTAAAAAAATCTATGTTAGCTGCAAAGTTTTACAAATTTCAACACATCGTAGCACGGGAGCCAGTACTACCTCGCTTTTCTTTTTGCACTCAAAACTTTAAACATCTTGTAAAAGTTACTCATCAATTAGACACGATTAAAGCAGACCATCTTTACTTGTTTTTAATTAACTGAGTCTAGGAATTTGCTAATTTTCTGTATTAATCGTTCAATTAATTCAGTTTTATATTTAACGCCCATGTTCTGACAATCGCATTTCGCAAAATTTTGGCGATGCGATTTGAAATCGCATGACAGGTGTTCTGAAGTTCACAATCGCAAGAAAGTTTGCGACTTCAAATCGCAAGAGGTAGATGAGGTGAACCGATGTTTTTTGCCCAAACTAGGTTAAAAACAGACAACTAAACTATGCACAATTATAATTTATAGGGTTTTTATTATAATTTTCACATTTTTGTTTTATTTTTTGTTAACAGTCTCAACAAAAATTTAATTTTAAAAAACTGTTGATTATGCACATCTTCTTTTTTCCATTGTTTACTTGTAAACTAGCGTTTTTATAGAAACAGCTGATCAAAGAAAACTTCGAAAAATTTGTGTTGCCAGTGCTGTGGAATCTTTAAGTAGAATACTTGGTTGTTTGTTATTTTATTATATACGGTGATTTGTAAATGTATGTATAAACAATTAATTAATGTATTAAGAATCAAAAAGACATTAATAGAATTACAGATATACCTTAGAATCAGTTTAGGTACCGAAATATATGTACGAAAATTAAAAATATTTACGAATTGTATACAAAGTACCGACTATCTTAGATAAAAAAATCTATTATTTAGAAGTTAACAAATGCAACATCTCTAAAAGTGATACACACAAAATTCAATTGTCGCTTTAAATTTTTTTTTTATTTTGTGATCTTTAAACAGTTATATTTCAACCAAAACTTCTGTAAATATACGCATGAAAGTAAATGTAAGTATTAAAAATATTACAATGCATAGGTATGTTTTATTATACAATATTTCTTATGCAGGGGGCAACAAAAGTCTGCTGAACAGTGCAAAGTTTTTCTCCAGTTTATGGAAAAACACCCAGATATGGCAAAGGGGTTCTGTAAAGGCGATAGAGTGAAACAGGATCAACTATGGAAGGACTTGACTTGTGAGCTCAATGCCTGTGGACCACCAACTAGAGATGCTGCTTTATGGAAAAAGGTAGGCATATTTATTGTTTTTGCTTAAAAAAATATATACATACTTATGTACAGTGGTTCAAACGTATAATTGGACACTAGGTATGCGATTATTCAAATGCTAATCTTTTCACTTCAATGACGATTATTCTAAAAAACTTTGATACAGGGTTATAGGTTATTTAAAGACCTTTAAAACAATGTATAATACTTTACACATTTTATTCAAATACATTTTTAAAAATTAAAAAGAAAACAAAACCAATAAATTTCATGTCAAACGTATAATTGGACACGTAATTTATATATCGAGTTATTGTTGTAAAACGGTTCTTTGGACCGTTATTTTTTTCTGCTGAGTTGGTTTATGTTATTTTTAATGCAAATGATGAATCATTATGCAAGTGTAGTATTAACAGTGCATATCAAATTTGCAATGGATCAAAGAAAAAAACAAACAACTTTGGAAACACGGCACTTAGTTATAAGACTACATGGAGAGGGTAAATCAGTGCGTGAAATCGGTAAAATTGTTGATCGATGCCCGTCTACAGTTCACGCTATCATTAAAAGGTATAAGCAAAAGTTTCAAGTCGAAAATAAAAGTCGTGTCGGTCAAGCAAAAAAATTAAATGATCATGATGAGCGGCGGATTTTGATGGAAATAAAAACAAAACCATTTACGACGGCAAATGAACTAAAGAATATAGTGCAAACGGATTTGAAAAAGAACGTTTGCGCCGAGACCATTCGGAACGTGTTGAGAAAGAATGATTTCCATGGGCGAATAGTCAGAAAAAAGCCCTATATAAGTAAAAAAAATAAAATCGCACGGGTGAAGTTTTGTAAGGAGTACTTGTTGAAAGATTCTGACTTTTGGAGAACGGTAATTGTACAAAAACTTGTTTAATTTAATTATTTTAAACATTGTTAATTATTTTATAGGTACTCTTTACTGATGAGAGTAAATTCAACCTGCATGGCTCAGATGGAAAACAATACATTTGGCGTAAGCCAAATACTGAGTTTTTGCCTACCAACACTCGGGCTACAGTCAAGCATGGGGGAGGGTCGGTGATGGTGTGGGGATGTGTTTCCAGTGCAGGAGTAGGGAACATTCATTTTGTAGAGGGCAAAATGAATAGATTCCAATATTTAGACATTTTAAAACAAAATGTGAAGCAAAGTGCCGATAAATTGAATATATTGGACACATTTGCTTTCTATCAGGACAACGATCCGAAGCACACTTCACATGTTGCGAAAATGTGGCTAATACATAATTGTCCAAAATTACTGCAAACACCGGCACAGTCACCAGATCTCAACATTATTGAGCATGTTTGGGAAGAACTTGCTCGTAAGCTCTATAAGACCACTTTCAACACAGTGGAGCAGTTAAAGCAGGGAATAAGACGTGAGTGGAGCAACATATCTCCAGAATTTTGCGCCAATCTCGTGCAGTCTATACCAAGGCGGTTGGAAGCAGTAATAAAAGCAAGAGGTTTTGCTTCCAAGTACTAAAACTATAGACTGTCCAATTATACGTTTGACCTGAAATTTATTGGTTTTGTTTTCTTTTTAATTTTTTAAAATGTATTTGAATAAAATGTGTGAAGTATTATACATTGTTTTAAAGGTCTTTAAATAACCTATAACCCTGTATCAAAGTTTTTTAGAAAAATTGTCATTGAAGTGAAAAAATTAGCATTTGAATAATCGCATACCTAGTGTCCAATTATACGTTTGAACCACTGTATATAAAATGTGCTTGTTTAGACGTGGTGTGATTGGAGAAGAAGTATTAAAACTCGACTTGCAGAAAATAAAAGTTCGCTAAAAAAGACAGGTGGTGGCAATTTCCAGCAACATTATTTGTCACCGGTTGAAGAGCAACTAGCAATTTTATGCGATATATTTCATGTGGCTGAGGGGGTACCAATGGCAAAGGCCTTAGGACCAGCGCAAAATCCAAAAAAAACCTTTAAAGAAAATGCAGGAATTAATAAAGAAGCAAACATGGTTACAAGTTGTGAAGATATCACTGATCCGGAGCTTTCTGTCTTGGATAACTCACAAGAAGCACCTTCAATGTCTAGTTTAGCAACACCTGATATATCTTATCAAAAAAGAGGAAAACGTTTTGATAGAGAAATTCAGGAAATAATGGGTGAAGAAACAAAAAATTTTAAGTATGTCGCTGGTAAAATTCAGGAATTGAGTGAAACTTTAAAAACACATGCCAAGCATTTAAAAAACATTAACAGGAACATTGATGAAATTCGTTCCATAAAAAAGAAAGAATTAGAAGAAATTAAGCGACACCATCTATCCTTAGAAAAGATTTCAGTGGATAAAAACGAATTAAAATTAGAGTTTCTTAAACTAGAAAAACTTAAGTTGGGTATCCCAGAAGAATCTGTTTAAACCAAAATCCTAATATTTTTTTCTAATCCTTATACTAAATGGACTTTTATTTTTACAAAATCAAAATGTTATATTTTTATTTTAAGTTTTACACACATTGTTATAAATGAATTGTTTTGTTTTATTAAAAATAATTTTTGTTACACGTATTTATTTTTTTTTAAATTAGTGACCTTGCTATAGTGTCTCTTATTTCGGCCCCTTCATTGCTGTCTTGAAATTCACTTGTGTCTCCCTGCATTTCTTCATTTCGTGTAGGGACTGTCTCCTCGTCGTCTTCTACAATGTTGTGGTATTTACAGATGTTGTGCAGAGCGCAACAAACATTCACTATTTTTACCACTTTTAACGGGGCGTATGGAAGGCACATTTGAAGGCATCTAAAACGACTCTTTAAATTGCCTATAGTTCTTTCAACTATATTTCGAGCCGCCGAATGTACGATATTAAATTTGTGTTGCACGGAGCCAAATGAGGCAGATCTGTACGGCACCATAACATACGGTTGTAAAGGATATGCAGAATCGCCTAGCAGCCAAAAATTTCGGTTACCATTTGTGTGCCTGTCAGCATAGTGTGTATGTACATCGCTATGGGTCCAAACAAAAGCATCGTGGCATGAGCCAGGCCTCGACGCATCTACACCACGTACTTTCATTTCGTAGTCACAAATCTGTTATAAAGAGTTTTATGTTTATAAACGTAAAAATATTCTTTATAAGTGTAGCAAAAAACTTTAGTACTTACGATCAATACATTAAAACTGTAATAGCCCTTTCGGCAAAAATAAAGTTCAGAGGCAGACGAAGGTTTTACAAGTCTTACATGAGTTCCATCAAGGGATCCTATTACACCAGGAATTTTGAAATATTCATAGAAATGCCGTTTCGAAGCTTTTATTTCTAATTCATTCATTTCTAATTGAACCCAAAGTGGACACAGTCTTTCCTCAAATATATTGATTATATCCCATAAAACTTTGCAAAATGTTGTTCGGCTCATACTTATGTTAAGGTCGTTGGCAATCACACCCTGGAAGGAACCAACTGCCAAAAATCTTAATACGCTGACCATGCGAACTATTTCTGGTATAGAACTTTTGCTCATGAAAGGGGCAGTCGCGTTAAGAATCATCATAAATGCACTTTTATTAAGACGGTAAAGAGCTATAAAACTGAAAAAAGCTTGCACAATGCCAAAAAAGTTCACATGTATGCATTTATGTACATACTTACGCTTGCTCCGGAATGTTCACTGGATTGGAGAAATCTCTTAGAATGCGTTTTTTTATCAATTCTCTTTTTGATTGCAGCTTTTTTAAAGCTATTATACTTAGTAAGAACGCTGTTGGCATTTTTGTAAAAAATTTTCTTTCATTTATTCTTGATTTTTTGTTTTGTATTTTTAAAAGAAACATATGTTTTTATTTTCGAATACAACATCGAAAAATAACAAAACGCAAAGAAAACGCGTGAACTACAGAACATGCAAAAAAAAATTTAGCGATTTACAAATCGCATGTGATTTGACAATCGCGTGAGAGTCAGAACATGGGCGTAAGCTTAACATAACAATATTAACTATAAAGTTCGCCTGCTAAAACGTTAGGGTTTTGCCCTTGTTTGTATACATCGGCGCATATCGGTGACTTTCATCGGCGCACAAGTGGCCGATAAAAATGTTTGAATGTTTTCATTGCTTGTTATTGTTCAATAGACTGTTTACATAATCGGTACATTGCGATTGATTTTAATTGTCTAGACTAAGCACGATATCTGCGCAGATTGTCGCATTTTCAAAAATTCTTTGCGTTCACACTATCGGCGCATGAAATTTAACTGAAATCGGTACATTGCCTTGTTGTGTTTGGTTTTGTGAAACAAATGCACCAATGTTAAATAATTTATTGTTTTTGAAATACTTTCTGTTTGTTTTAAAAGTCTCAATATGTTTATTGAGGATATTATATTTAAACAAACTTAAACGAATATTTTTAAAGAATTTGGATAAAATTTTATGTGGGATTTAGTGTAAGAACCAATGAAATGCATATAGAAAAACTTAAAATAAAAACAAGTCCTATAAATATCGTTTAAATTAAATGTAAACTCTGATATAAGTGTGAATATATTTAGGGGATTCACAAGGTGTTCTATTTGTCCTACTGTCATAAAATTTTCACAATGGTTTAAAAACATTTGCCAACTATTGGACACTCGGCGCAGGTGTATTTGGAGTTGTTGTGACAATTTAATAAGCATATTAAACGACGTAGTAATTTTTAAGAACTATTTTTGTATAAAAGACAAAAAAACCATTGTGAAATTTTATAACAATAGGACATAATACGGCACCTTGTGAATCCCCTTATTATGTTTTTAATAATAATCACAATTTTTAAAAAATACTTACCTTAATAATTTCGGAGTTTATTAAATCAACCGAGTCAGAATTGCAGTAATTGCATAAGTATTGCAAGGCTTCAACTTCTTTTTCTAACCATATGTACAGCTGGTATCTTAGTTGACCACCATCAACTTCGAAACCAGTTGCCAGTGTAGATAGCTCCTCCATTAATATTTTCAAACATGCCACAAATTTAAGTTGCTGAGCCATTATATCGATTTTAGTGCCAATATTATCATTTGTTTTTTTAAGATTTTTGTTAGGCATACAGTCATTGTCTGTAGTTTCTTCGTCGTTAATTTGTTTAATGTTTTCTTTTTCTTCGGCATCATCGTCCATATTATCCATTTCTTTGTCGTCATCCCACTGAATTTTAAAACTCTCATCTTCCTTCTTATCTAACGTTAGAGGTGTCGACCAATCAACATCTAGGGCAGACTCTTTTTTGTCATCATTAGTTATATCTCCTCCCCAGTCAAAGGTTCCAGTGCTTATAAGTTGGTTGGTAGTACTGCGAGATGATTTAATATCTTCAAAATCATTTGAATCCAAGATTTTTACAGGAAGCTTGTTTAAAACTTCTAATGCCAAAGCTGGACAGCCTGCTTTGAAATGAGCATGTGCAGTTGTAAAATATAGCTGCCTTTCAATGGAGCTTATGGAATCTTCTATTTGCAATTGTCTATCATTGGTGCTAGATGCCGCTGCATCAACTGCATAACTAAATCCAGATAAAACCACATGAGATATTTTTTTATCTTGCGCCGATAAAGCAAGATTTTGACGGACAAGCAATGGATGGGTTCGCAAATAAATATAAAAATTAAATACATTTGGATTGGCGGAATGATTTTCTGACTTAAAAATGTCTTCTTCCTTAAAGGCAGAATGACATTGGCCAACCCCATTAATTAGAAGTGTATTTAAACTGTCTTGGTATTTCTTTAAAATCCAATAAGTCATTGAGCGTAAAAAGGGATCAGGATGAGCTTTTTCAATGTTAAAACTAGTAGACTCTTCTTCGCTTCCTAGAACATGTTCGCATAAAAGTTTTTTATATGTCGAATTTAAACTGATGTCCAGATCCCCCTCGTACAGGCGGGCGATTATAAGTGCTAACTGAAAATCATCCAATTTATTAATACACACTTCAATAGCATCATTTAAAGAATTTGCTAATAGGAAAAAGGCAACGGCATGTTCAAATCGTTGTTTGCCTAGTAATACAAATGCATTTTTAAGAGCTGCCTTACGCCATCTATCCTCTGCAAAATTATTAGCGAAAAATTGTGTCATTTTTTCGTCGCGTCTTGATCTAAATAAGCCCCAAACTATTGATTTCTTTTTCATTGCCAAGTAGTATATAGCTGCGTCAAGAGGGTCCTGTTTAAGTTGGTAGGCACATTTAGCTAATTTTTCCACAAACTGACGCAATATATTTATGTTTCGCACCCAATATCCTACTCCCAAGTCCTTTAATGTAGACCACTTTAGATCTCCTTTCTTATATGACGGAATTAAATTTAAAAGCTCATCCTCACTTTCTGAATGGAATGCCCATACTATGTTTGATGTACCAATACCATGTTTTTGAAATTGAGTTCTTTGATTTAAAGGTAAGCAACGTAAAAGATAAGTATAATGCTTCATAGCCATTAGAAATCGAAGACCACAATCATCCAGAGAATCCGTTAAGGAATTGCCTGTTGAATCTTTGGTGTTTGTTAGTTTGCCCGTATCGGAAATGAATTTTTCTGAAAAGTCGGTATTGCATGTCGATACGGTGTCAGCCAGGGCTAAAAGATGCATTTGGTCTAGAGAAGAGAGACCTGGTAAATGCGTATGTGTTAAAAGCCTTGAAAGTATTTGTCCTTGTCGTGGACCAAAGTGAGATATATTTTGTTTTTCTGGAAGTGACAATCGCCTTTCCGTTCGCTTGTAATCGTTTTCGTTGTCAAGTAAATCGTCTAAATTATCATCTGAAGTTTCTACTTCAAAAAGCTGATTGTAGTCTTTAGCATCCTCCGATAGAACGTTTCCCTGACCCGCTGGTTCCTTGTCTGCGCTTAAAAGTACCCACAGTGGTAATGGTGGAATGGAAGTTATCTCTGCGTAATCAAGCATTAACTCTTCTGGAATCTGAAAAAATAATAACAAATTTATGCATATGTGTTTCTAATTCTTAACTAAGATAAATTTCCATTTAATTATATGTTTCTGGTCAAGTTTATTATGATAATTAAAAAAAATTATTAAAAGCAAGTTTACTGGCACTATCTTAAGACTATGCTAAGACAAAAGGTAAAACAATTTATGTATAAAGTTAAACCTTTTCAAGTGACAACCTTACCCAATGTCCACTACAAACTTGGTGTTTTTTGTTAGCGTTAAGAAGGCTTTGTCACCCAACAGAGGGCGGCATAATTTGCACGTGCGGTCCTGGAGACCTCAGGCGCAGTTCCTAAATCGAATGCGTCAGCCTTATCAACTAGTCTTCTTAAAAAACCAACGATTACTGAAACTAAAACAAAAATTAAAACCCAAAACGATTTTTCGTTGACGACTTTTGGCATAAAAATAATGGCACGATTTGGAGCATTGAATGTGGGTTTACTATTGAAGGTTACGGGAAACGATATATCCTGATGCTAGAAATAACATTTTTCTATTATGCTCGAAAAACTACACAACGATCGAGGGAAGTGGGATTCCCATTATCAAAAAGATCACGCGATGTCCTTCTTTGGACAGAGTTTTATCAATAAGATAACAAACTCGCGTTTGGAATCTCATGCGCATTCATTGCAATGCCCCTATGGAAGCAGACAAAGGAAGCGCTAAAGAAAAACTTTATTAAGGCTGCTGTGACATGCCACAACAGAAAATTTAAGGCGATATATTTATTGGTGGAGTATTTAAACGCTCGTATTGGTGAAAATAATTTAAGTCATGGGAGTACAATAGGTACTTACGCAATGGGACGAAGAATCGATTATAGGAAATTAACTCTTGAAATGTGCGCTTCTAATAATCTGGTTGTTGGAAGATCCTAGTTTCCCCACAAACAAATTCATAAGATGAAATGGGAGTCCCCAAACACTGTTACTAGGGATCAAATATATGTACAATACTACCATATCAAGAAAGTAGTGGCTCTTTGCTAGATGTACGTAACCACAGAAAAGTGAATTAAGCAAGCCAGAACCATCTTCTCGTTGTGACTGAACGTATTAAGCTTGCCATCAGGTAAAACAAATCGCAAATCAATTGAAGGGTTGATGTATGGGGACGAAAAAGTTACACGATTTCCGCACAGTTAACAAATGCTTCAACTATAATATTAAACTCCATGCATGAAAACCCACGGATCCAATGGGAAGAGGTAAAAACATATTTATGGATCCTCAAAAAAAAGTTACTAGCTATACTGAGCTCAGCCGCAGAGAATATATTTCGGACGATACGTGGAAGCTAACCGAGCCTCGAAGGCAGCTTTAAGTACAGGAATACAACAGCAGCTAAAGCCGAACTGAAAGCGCTTTAGATCACGTTTTATTTTAGTCACAAGTCGCACGTGACACAATGCCACAGTAAACCCGCTTAAAAATGACAATGGTAACATTTTAACACCTGTGAATAAATGATAAAATGATTGAAATGCGCCCAATTAATTTCCAATTAGCATGTAGCTTAAATGTCATTTTACCAGAACTTTTGCCAGCCGATCCACATATTAGCGCACAAAAAATCACTTTTCTTATTTCCGAATTCCGAGAAATAAAAAGATAACCAGCCGATGAAGCAAGGTGTAATTGTAAAAATACCCAAAAATAGGATGACCTCAAAAACCACATTTACTGGCAGAGAATAATAGCTTTGTTAAGCATGATTCATTTTACTAATAGCCAATATTATCAAAAGAAGATTTCGAACAAGGTAACACCAGCCTTGAAAAAACAGCAAGCAGGCTTCACGAGACTTGTATTGATCACATAAACAGCCTTAGGGTTATAATAGAGCAGCCGGTCGAATGGCGAGCATCACTACATTAATGCTTTGTGGATTTGGAGGTCGCGAAAGCTTTTTGGGCTAGTAAAACTCAGAATCTTTGAGTCAAATACAAAATAGATTTTGCTCTACTCTGCAAGAATTAAAGTTTTTGCAAACTAGTGCCTTCGCAGAAAAATATCATCTTTTGACCAAGTAAAGCAAACTACATAAGGTCGACTGAAAGCAAACAACTGCCAATTGTCAGGGATATAAACAAAAATTGAAAGAAAGTTAACTTAATTCTGCGAAGATTATCAAACGACATTACTAGAAATGCCATCGACTCGAACCCGCAGAGTAAGCGTGTTCAGGTCGTTATGCTGGATACCGCAAACCAATACTGGTGCGGTGAAATAAAAGACAATTGTGCTACACGAACAACAATACCCAACAAAACTTTTGCTTACCGAGTAAGTTAGCAAGCAATATTGGAAATGCAGAAACACTAGTTACTTTTTGACCGAATAACTTCTTATTTTTGTTTGAGTTGTTCCGAAATTTACGACCACCACTTACAAATATGCTTACAAAAATTATCAAGTAACTAGCTGCCAAAAATTTACTAAAAATTTATATAAAAATTTTATGTTTTAAAAACAAAAAACGTTGTACAAAGTCGATTTCTTATTCCCATTTTTCATATATGTATGTATGTATATCTACAAATGTAATTAATAAGACCTTTATCAATAGGCCATTATTCTGTTGTAAAGAACTTGTTACATTGTAACCTATGAAATAATGAGAGCCTGTTGCGCAAATTCAGATGATATTTACTGGGTACTTGTTGAGTTTAAAATTTACATTTGCCAAGAAAATAATCGTATCATATCTAAGTATGTATTTTAGACTTTGTTTATTTTTTCCCGGAAAATTATGGAATACCCAAAAATCCTGAGATCCTAAAATTTGGAGTTTTAGAATCGCGTATCCTGAGATTAAAACAAACTAGTGCCGATTGGCATTCCTAGTTCAGATTTAAAGTACTATTGAAAAAATGTAGCGGGTTGGAAAAATTCATCCCACTCGGCCAGTGTTGGGAAAAAAACTTTTTCAGTATTATTCTTCCAAACAAACTAGAAAGCCCGTTCAAAGATATAAAAAATTTAAAAACAATTGTAAAAATAATTGTAAAAAAACTATAAAAAATATTTAATTATCTTCTTTAAATTAAGGTACCATTTGAGGAAAGGCGAAATTGATTTTTTGCTTTCTAATAAATTTAGAGCCATATTATGGAGAACTCTAAATACATGGTATTTTAAACAAAGCAAGCAAAGGTTGAAGGAAGACCTAGTAGGAGCAGAAAGGAGATTACCTGGCTTAAAAACATACAGCAATGGACAAAATCTCAGAATGTGGAAGATCTCATAAATGGAGCAAGAAACGGAGTTATTTTTGCTCAAATCGTACACAAGTTTTAAAATTAAATCATAATTTCACCACTTTTAAAATGTAAATTATGTTACTCATGGTCGCTTACATTCAAAAACCGAATACGCAAATAAAGTAGATTACATTTGTCGTATGTTAAAATCTTTCTCTTTAAACATAAGAAAAAAGCATACTGGAAATACTTGCACATGCACATAATTTGATAAGGTGCCATCAAAAAACTTTTTATTTAACAAAAAAAATATCAATACATTTTGTGTCGAAATACATATTTTGAAGCAATGCCAGTAATATACATACATACATACATGAATACATGTACCGAATGCAATAAATTGGAATTTTAAAAAATACATAAAAAGCCATTTAATGGAAGTAGTTGAAGAGCAAAAGGCACCTTTAAATTAAATTTATTTATAAGATTTTTTTCAGGGGTTTCCTTAGACTGATTTTTGGTCACAATTATGTTTCCGATATTAATAAAACAGTTTAATTTGTTTATTTAAAATGTTAAACTAAACAATTTTTTAAGTAATTTTTTTATTAACAAATTTTTTTCGCTTGGTTCTTAATAGTTTTAATAATTTTATACAGCGGGAACTGTATGGCATATGGCTGTTATTCGAAAATCTTTTACACCCGTCGTTAGATTTTAAATTTTGAACTAATGTAAATAAAATTTTTAGTCTTCGTTTTTTCAAATTATTATTTTTAATTACCTGTGTAGTTGAACCTCTTTGATCTGCCTGCAGATTTGTATCCGGAGCATAACTTATTGAAAGTGTTCTTGATCTTGACCAGGATCTCTGCAAAAGTATAAAACAAAAACTTTAGTTTTTCTATTTTTCGAATTTTTGTAATGCTGATTATACACTATGCCATTTTTGACATCGTAAGCATTCATAATAGAGTGCGTTGATGGCAACATCTGTCATTTTTGTTATTGCTCGTTGTTTGGCTTTGCGTTTTCACCCATTTTACGCATTTAATGTGGACGGTTTCCGAAATGGAATGCAGTCACAACAAAAATTTGACAGCGTGTTATCCTCTTTTTGCATAATACAAACAGTTAAAATGACTTTATCAAATGACGACATTAAAATTACGTAGTGTGTACTCAGCATAAGTTTAATATAATAAACAAAAAACCATCATATTAGTAACATAAACATTCATAATTTAAACAAATAAAATTTTTCAAACCAGTTCCCAGAGTAATACAGTAGTTTTGATTTAGCTGATTTTTATTAATATAAACTTTGGCTTAACTGTCACTACATTGATAAAAGGCAACCCCCCGAGGTAGTTTCATTTTTTGGGAAACATCAATGAATTTAACACGTGCTTGTCATAGCAAAAACAAAAAGTTAAAAATCTAAGATAATGTTTTTATTATTATTGATTATTTTCTTATAATTCGTTTTATGTAAGTCTTTGGCATCTTTAATTATACTAAGATACTGTTTTAAAAATAACAGCCTTACTTGTTTTCATGTTAACTCTAGTTGCTTTTTTGCATTTGAGACAACAAAACTTTTGACTAACTGCACAAAAAGTCGTGCAAAAATGAAGGCAAATAAAAATTACTGTAATAACAAATAATAACTCTTTTTAATGCAATCAACTTTGAATAAGTTTAAATGTTTTACCCTAGACAAAGAAAACCCCGTTTAAATAAAAAATATATTAAATTAGCTTTTAGTTATCAGGCTCAGTACCGAACAAAGAGTGCTAATGAAGAGTTGTAGCGGCCTCTGAAAATGCGTTCCACTCGACTAGTGTCAGGAAACTGAAACTTTTTCAAAATAATATATTATATAAAGAAGGGTTGTATGTATGTATGTTTGTATTTTATAGCTAGCCACACCAGTGAATCGATTTTTTTGAAATTTTTACAGGGAGTTACTTCAAGTCTGGAAGGAACAATAGGCTACTTTTTTTTTGGAAATTATTGCTGCCACGCCCACAATACGCCCATTTGTGTGGGAAGGTTAGGTTATAAATTGCCTAACAAAATTACCCAAAGCCATATTGATCAAACGCGTAGAGCTAAACACATGAAATTTATAACACGTGTTAAGCTTTACATGTTTGTTTAAATAAACATAAATTTTTAAAAATTAGGCCCGTAAAGGTATAAAAAAGGGACAAAAAGGGAAAAAATCTGTAACCTACTACCTTTTAATGTATATGTATAAGATACAAACAACATTTAAAAAGTTTTGTGTTTTTCTTAAGAAATAAAAACACAGGTATCTGGAGTTTTTTTTTAAATTTTAGACCGAAAGGGGAAAAAAGGGTTAAAATATATTTTGGTACATACATATTTATTTTTAGCGTATTTTTGAACAATTTTTATTTCTAAAATTTCCTTTATAATTTATCAGGCTAATTAGTTCAAATTTATTGTGATAAGATTTTCATTGAAGAAATATTTGGAAAAAGTTTAGTTTCCCGACACTAGCCGAGTGGAATGCATTTTCAGAGCCCGCTACAACTTCTCATCAGCACTCTTTGTTCGGTACTGAGCATTGGTAGTAAATATCATCTATTTAACCCAAGTTTTAATTGAAATTTGAATACGGAAATACTATTTGTATTTTACACATACTCCTATTGACAATTGTTAATTCTTGGGTTAGAACGAAATTTACGGCCTGCCATTCGTTTTCTCATATAATGGCAACACCTTTTCTTTTATATATTCTTCATCTCACCACTTTTAATTTTTGCCTCATTCATCTCTATTTAGATGAGTATGAAGGCAGCATGCTTTTGCATGCATTAGTTTTGTCTCGCTTTTGTTATATTTTTAAATTTTGATTTGCTGACGATCAGTCGTCAGCGAGTTGTTGAACATGTTTATTAACTTTGCGGACGTATAATTTTTGCATCAATAATAAATGTAACAATTATTAAAAAAATAAATAAATGAAAATCAACAAATATGTAATTATTTTTTGGGAAAAAAATTAAAAATCTAGTTCAGTATGATCAAAATGGTGACTCTAATGTTTCCTTGTACATGTTTTTTTTAAATTCGAAAACAACAATTATTTACAGTGCCTGTTTAAGTTGTTGCTTTTTGTAAACTTAATTATGCACACTGAGAAAAATCCATGCAACAATATACGAAAAGAGCTTCCTTAGTTTTTTTTTGTAGAATATATTAAATTTTCGTATATATTAAAAAAAAGTTAACCTATAAATTGAATATTTTAATGAAAACCTTTCGTTATTTTTATTTTCACAATATAAAAAAAAAACTTCGTAGTTATTACGACAATTTTTTATTGGTTTTTTTTTTAAATTACGAAACAAATTTTTAGACAAGAAATTCGTAATATCTCGAGAGTAACTAACGATTATTTTTCGTAATACATTTATAATAATATTTACAAATCTTGTGGTAATTTTTTTTTAAATTTTATTTATTACAAAGTAATTTTGTAAATATAAAAAGGAATGACAACTTTTTGATTTTTTTTGTAAAATTATAAAACTATGCATTTTTGTAATTGAATAAAAATTAAAAAAAAATGCATAGTTTTATAATTTTCCAAAAAAAAAAAAAATAAATAAAAAAATTGTCATACTTTTTTATATTTATGTTTTATTACAAAATTACTTTGTAATATAACAAATTTAAATAAAAAAATATACAAAAGAATTTCGTACCATTCATATATTTTACGTCAAAGTTTCATGGTTGTAGATAACGAAAAATTTCGTAAAATGTACGAACGAGTTCGTTAAAAGACTTTTTTAATGGAACTACTTTATATTCTTCTACTTTAGAATTTATTTAAACTCACCTGTCTTATTGAGCCATCGTCACCCTCGTTGTTCAAGCCTCTTATACTTGGAACAATTAAACAACGAACGAGATGTGCTAAGATAGCTTTAACCCATCGAATTTTGCCACAATTTAAAAGTTCCATTAATTGTTTAGGATGATATTGTGGTAATACTGGACACGCTATACGAGACGCTTGAAATAATCCAAAATCTGTCATATAATCTTCATTAATAGTTGCATCAGTTGTGCTCTGAACATTGACTGGACTAGTACCAGACATTTTCTTTTTATCTTTAGAAAGAAGTTGTAAGTTTGCAGTGCTTACTTTACTCATCAGAGGCATAGAGTTTGCATTTTTTAATCTTAGTTTAGATGACTCATTTGCAATTGATCTTAAATCTTCATCTCTTAAATTTCTAGTATCATACGTATCATCTACGTTATGTTGCTGATTGTAACGCGGTTTCCACTGCGAGTAAACATGCATTTCAGAATCCATAGCCACGACCAATATACCGTCTCGAACCCATGAAATTTGCATAGGTAAAGGAGGCAAACCATCGGCAGTTTGTAAATCAATTTGCCTTAACTTCATCCAGCGTATTTCATCGTTAAAATGAGGTTGTGCTAGGGAGCTCGCTTTTCGCAAAATAGGGCGATTTGCGGATCTAGATTCCTTCATTGCTTTAATATTAGCCTGGGCAATATCTGATGAAACAGGAGTGTACAACAGAATTTTGCTACCAACGGCAACAGTAAGAATGTGAGATCCGTCTTCTTTGGAAACCCAATCTAGCTGCACTAAATGTTTTTGCGTTAAAGGACATGTGTTGCCATTTTCAGCTATACTTTTTCTTAGAGACTGCAACGTGCTAAAACTAGGAACTGCTAGAAGACCAGTCTGACTTTTAGTACTTATTTCTGGCGTCGAATCTCCACTTCGGGGAGATCTTGTTTCCTCATGTGTAGTAAAATTATGTAATACTTGATTAACTCGTTGTTTTTTCTGAAGAATGCGATTATCGTGTAAATAGCTTAAGTCAATACCATGATCGATGTTTATTCTTGGCAAATGAATATTTTTTAAATGTATAGTATCCTCAAGAACCCACTCGCTTCCACCTGAACTTTCGCACTCGAAAATTCCCACACATAGGTTTATATATCTTGAATCGGGATCTCCACATTTATTAGGTCGCGTAAAACTCTTACCATATTTATAAGCACATGCTACACGACCCGAATAAGCAGCACTTATATTTAATGGCTGCCCAGGAATTTCTATGGCGGAATCTTGTTTTTTACTAAACATTTTCCATTCCGACCACAAGTACTTATTTTGATTATTTGAAAATGTCTCACTACAATTTGCACCTGTCGATTCACATTTCCAAAATCTTGAAACAGAATCAGAGCACGCTGTAACTATAATATAAGGGGCATAACATGCTGGATATATTGATGATGAACTGAGGTGACCAGCAGCTGGTGATGCATGTATAACATCAACGCCGTCCGGTAAAGGTAATTCTTGTGTACAAACTTTTTCTGTTGTAATAACAATATGAGGGGCTTCTACATTATCTGTCTTATTTGTCTCAGTTGTATCCATGTTCATTATAGAATTTTTGCGCTGTGCATCTAAATCTTCAACATCTTGTGTAAGATGACTATCAGGAACATACATTGCTGTTTCTGAAAGAAACGACTTTTGCTGCTTTGAAGATATAACAATACGCCACATATGAATTGTGCTTCCTTTATTGGTTTTCTCTATAATGACTATGTAAAATGGTTCTTCAAATTCAGCATTTTGTTGAAGGTCTACCATAGCGCCCATATCGTTTTGATTATAATGATGACTTTGTGCTTTGCCAGTATCTACACCAGTAATAAGCTGAGCTTGAAATACATGCAAAAACTGGGTATTTTGCCAATCGTGCTTTGCATCTGATATTGGATCCAACTGAATAATGCATCCAGGACGTGATGTAGACTGTTGTGATACTACTTTAAGCTTGTCATGAATTGTTGATTTTAAACCTTTAATTGTGGACGATGCATTTGAATACAGGGAAGAGACCGAAATCGATTTTTGCATTTTAGTTACACTTTCTGAAGCAGAAATTTCTGCTAATAAAGTTCTTGCATCAATTACTGCCTGATAAACACGCAAATTCTCACCATCGCTAGCTACAAAGCAAGCAGAGGGAGAGTTACTGTAGCTTCCCAGAGTTGTGCTAGGCAATAATGTAGGAATCCAAGCAACATTACTGAATGCCGATATTTCGGGAGAATTTATGCGAGCCAATTCGCTTACTCCACCCGTATGACAGAGCGGTCCTACAGAGTCAACTCTCCACAATATTAGTTCAGAGCAAAATCCAGATGTGGTAAATATTTGTTCAGCTTCATTAAGTCCAGATGCATCAAAATTTGAAGCTCCGCTATTGGCAGATTTATTTTCAAATTCTGGCAAGTTATGATGAGATGTTGATACTAGCAATGGTAAGACTGGATGACAATTTATATCGTTTACACGGAACCTGTGCCCAGAAACACGACTAACATGACCGATACTTAAAACCTGTGTGAATTTTGTTTTATATGCAAAGGATAGTTGCCACAAATTTAAAGTGCCATTCGAGTGTTTTGTAACCATAGACACTGATGGTGATATATCTGTAGAAATACTTGCTGTCTGTGTATCTCTAGTTTTATCATCCGAACAATTATTTATTTCACTTTCTTTGGAATCCTGATTAGAATCGCAATAATTCTCATCAAGAAATTCATCCGTAACGTCTTTCATTATTATCTCCTCCTCTGGTACATCACTGTCCTTACTTTTAACGTTGTTTACAATTTCCCGAAAAACCAACGGATGTGTACCGGTATTATATAAACTTACCATTGTTGACATGGACATAGAATCTCCAAGTGGAAATGCATTTGGGATTCTGGTTGAGAATGAAACTTGTGCTTGACGAAATGAGCCATGATAATAGTCGTCTAGCCATTCAACCACCCAAATTAGATAACTTCCGTCCACTGGATGAATGGCAAATAACAAATCTGGACTTTGATGCCAGTCGCGCAATAAGCAGTCAATTTTTATATCCAATGAATCCGTTAGCTGATTTACAGCTGAATTATTATCGTTATTTAATGAATTCAAAGATGTTGTATTTGACATTGAATTCATATTTTGGAAATTTGAACCTTTGCTATCATCGCCTATTACACTATTATCCTCCACAGATGCAGATTTTGATCGATTACGAATACATTTCTTTTTTTGTGGACCACCATTTGAATAATAGTCTCCTACATCAGAATTGCCTGATGCTGTATTATCTTCGTCATTTATCACTTTTTTCGTAAGTTCTTGAAGAATAGCTTCAGCTTGAAGGGTAAAATCCATTTCTTTATTATTTAGCCAATGAAGAATAAAATGGTTTTGGGTTGAAGGGTCTGAACTACTGGAATGCATTGAGGGAACCAAAGGTATGTCAGTTTCGGCATTTATAGAAGCAGCTAAATGAAAGTGAACACCTTGTGATATCCCTGTGCCATGAAATCCGTAAGAATGGAAATCATGAACACTGCAAGATGAAGGAAGTGATGGTATAGGACCGGGATAATTATTAGGTGCCATATTCGAGGTGGATGCGCCTACGTTTGCACCATTTTTTGCATGACGACGTATGTGAAAGCAAGTTTTCATGTGCTTGAGTCGTTGCATAAATCTATGTTTGTGTCGATGTGTTCTAAATTTTGGATTTTGCGAAGCTAAAGGATCAAATTGGGTCATATTTATAAGGCCATCGTCGGGTAATACGGTTTCAATCCAAATTCGGCAAATATTGTCAAGACACGAAGTTACTATCATGTTCGAAACGGATCCTTTAGGCATATATTTGCTAGTTTTGCGCCAAATTATATTTGTTACAGCACGCGGATGTGCAACGTATACATACGTGAAACTTAAGTCGTTTCCTTCAGTTTTTGTAGTTGTTTTCGATGAATTTTTTGAAGGAAATAAAACTAAAAGAAAATGTAAATGTACATTAACATTAATAACTTCTCAAATCTAATACAATAACAGAGTGGTTGTAAGAGCTACAAGTGTTATTCATATTAAATCAAAAACCTTTCGAAAGAATCTCCGCTATGAAAAACAGTTCTCATCATCTAAAACGTTTCGAAGTGCCTCCAAAATTAGGAAACTCATTAAGACAACTTAAGAAATACATATATAAAGTTTTTTACATAAATTTATTCTTGAATCTTTACTTTGGTCATCTAATAAGTATTAAAAATCTTAAAACTAAATAATAAACATCTGACCAGACTAAAATTTAAATTTTAAAATTCAAATTATCGACAATTCTGATGGATTCATCTAAAGGCAACAATGTGCTTCCTCTTCAAACGAGTGCGTCCGCCATGTTGTAAAATGATTCAAGCGAGCGAATTTGGATTTGTTTCAAACTTATTCAAATACTCGCACAGGGTTTAAACAAATAAGCAAATTAATTTAGGATACTTTTAGATTCGTATACAGGCATTTAACCGTATACAGGCACGTTTTTTTGCGTCATCTCAAAGTTAAGTGAATGCGTTTTTATTCATTAATTCTTATTCCCTATAACTTTGCCTATATCTCTTTACTTAAATCATATGTTATCATTTAAGATTGGAGTCAGCTTATTTTTAAGAAATTTCTTAAGTAATTTTAACATAGTTAGCCACAGACTTATAGACCTGGGGGGTTACTATGTAACTCAATTCGATAGTTAAATATTACGGATACGGATTTTTCCTACCAACTAACTCGAATTCGTAAATACATTTGCTACTTTCGAGTTGCCGTATCCGATTGTCGGATACTTGTACTCTACTTTCGGATATGGCTCACTATGTATTTCGAATTTAGATGTCAAATTCGCTCGAAAGTTGGCATTTGTGCTCGTTTAATGTTGAGCTAACGAATGATATATAAAAAAAACTTTAAAAATTCAAAACATCGACACCAAACCTAAAAATGTAAGTATTTGTTTTATTTATGTATATTAATAGATAAAATTAATACAAATCTTTTTCAATAGGGAAAATGCTACGAAAAATATTAATACGAAGAAAAGGCAATTTAAAATTATGCTCAACTTTATGACAGAGTATTCACAGTTGGCCAGGGCCTATATTAAAGCTCCGGACGCCAAACAAGGCCACCAATGCGGAAAGTGGTCGGTTGGAAGAAAGGAGGTAATATATAGTTTACCCATAAATGAAAATAACATTTTATTGTTTAGGTTTGGGCAAATCACAAGACCCATCTTTAGGAAAAATTGCGGAAGAATCGCTTTAATTTTTCAGGCACAGGCGGTTTCCCGGCCAAAATGTGCTAATTTACCGCGCTCGAAGAAGGTGTAATTGATTTTCTTGAACTGAAGGAGGCGGTTCACGATCTGGAAATTCGGTGTAAAAAAAAGATACAAAATAAGACAATGGATATAGAAGAACAAAAAAATTATAAGCTTGCAAAAAGAAAATTCGACCATGAAATGAACTTGAGCGTAGAAAATCAAAAACTTAACTTGCAAAGCTTGATTTAAAGAGAGAGATGCTAAAAAGTTAAAAAAATCGAAATTTATAAGTTATATCTGCCCTTGTTGTCTAGTATGTAAGTATTTTAAATTACTATTTAAGCTTTTTTTCCTAAAACTATAAATGAATTAGTAAAAACTTTATTCCATTTTCATAACGAATAAATATTTCTTGTTTAATTTTCTTGTATTTTCATTGTTTTGACATTTTGCGTTATAAATGCTGCCAATGTTCAATAATTTATTCGAAAGTAGTGCCAAAATTATTTCAATTGGTGGCAGCACTTTTCGCTCGATCCGAAACTGTTACATGGTAAGAGTTTAAATTCGGATCGAATACAACTTTCGAGCTGTTCATACTTTCGAATCGAGTTACATAGTAACCCCCCTGTAAGACTTAATTCTCTTTCAAGATTTAGAAATTATCTTTAGTAAGGCAACTTTCCGTATTGTCAGAAAGTATTCGAGCCGTAATATGGTGGCAAAAATAAAAAGAATTAATCTCTTTGTCCTCGGGCAGGCATCTCTTAAAGCATTTTGTTGCTAATTTTATCAAAATCAGAAGATTTTTTTTAAATTTTGAAATTATAAATAGCCTTTATGACATCTAGTTTATGTATTGGACATAGCACAAATAGAAGACAACTTACAATAACTTTTGGTACAGTCCTATTATCAGCAGTTCAAGTACTGTACAGAAACAGATCTTTTCTATGGCACTTCTAGCGAACCTGTACGAAACATCATATATTTTAAATTATAAGTATAGTTCCTTTCATTTTTATTCATTATAACTGAGAGGATATGCACAAATTATTAGGGAAACCGCTTACATATTAAATTTGAATTGTTCATTTACAGAAAATTATCAATAATTTTTGATAGTTATTGCTAGTAAGTGTTCACGTACACAAAAAATTAGCAGCTGGAGAGCCAAAAAAGAGCGTAATATGTTTAGAAACAAAAATGTTTCTGATAATTTCTACTAGTAAAAATTTTACTATCAGACAATATTCAAACATTCTTTCTGTCATTATGCTTTGAAAAAAAATTTAAGTTTTACATTTTTATAAGTTTAAAATAGGTGTGTTCATTTACAGAAAATTATCACTTATTTTCGATAATTATTACTAGTAAGTGTTCACGTACACAAAAAATTAGCAGCTAGAGAGCCAAAAATGAGCGTAATATGTTTAGAAACAAAAATGTTTCTGATAATTTCTGCTAGTAAAAATTTTACTATCAGAAATTATTCAAACAGCCTTTTTGTCATTATGCTTTGAAAAAAAATTTTAATTTTAAATTTTTATAAGTTTACAATAACAAAATACATTTGCTTGCAAGTTTTGACTGTAAAAGTGTTCATTTACTTTTAAATATTTTTGAGAGCAATTTTGAAAATATTTCTTTTTACTCTCTCGTTGCTAGTAATTACTGGAAAGTTATTGAACACAACTTTTATGTAATGTATAAAATGTAGATATACAGAATACTTACTTTGTTTGTTTTCATACCAAATTTTAACAAGTCTATCGTTACGGCCACATGTTGCAAACAAAGTTCCATCTGGGCTAAATGCCATGTGATATATAGGTATAGCCGTTTGGCAGGACCAAATGTTTTCCCATTTTGTGTAATTATTATCTGCAGATTCGTTTGTGGGGGTTTTATTGTCTCTATCACCTCCAATCACAAATTTAACACCTGCAAATTGAAAACAATAAATGTTTGCACAACCGTAAATTTACATATACAGATTTGTTAAGCTGTTTAAAAATATACTTAAGTTTGCATATTCATAAATAATTTATAACTTTATGTATAAATACTTAAATACAATTTTTTGTTCAAATTTGATTTATAAACACTTTTACATTTAAAAAATACTGCTATAAATAATTGCATTATTTTGATCACTTTATATTAAAGGTAGCAATAAATAGAGAAGAACAAAATTATAAATAAAAAAAAATATATAAATAAAACGTTGTTCAAACTAATTTTCGTAAATTAATATGTAAGTTTTTATTTTTTTTTACTTTTAAACAGGGACCGAAAATAACAGTTATTTTTAAAATTTAAAATCAAAAAGTCAAGTGGATATAATTTGCCTATCAGATATTTGAATACAGCATATTGATGCTGTTATGCTAAGGAATAATAAACTTGAAGGACTTAAAATTTTTTTGATTTTTATCAAAAAGTCAAAATATAATAGTTATTTTTTGACTTCTATTCTTTTGATCAGAAATAAAAGTTAAAATTTGACTTTTATTTTTTTAATCAGAAATAAAAGTTAAAATTTGACTTTTATTTTTTTAAGTCAGAAATAAAAGTTAAAATTTGACTTTTGTTGAAAAATCACTTTGTCAAATATTTATTAATTGCAATAAAATGAACTGTTTACTGATATGCAAAGCAAAGGCAAAGAAGAGTTGATAATAATGATATAACAAGTCTACTGTACTATCACAGTAGTTCATACTTCTTAAATTAGTAAAGTATAAATAACGGTAAAATTATAATGTCATTAGTGTTGCCGCGGCCTTCAAATTTTTGTAACGAAATTTTAGTAAAAAAGGAAGTACTACAAAAAGGGTATCATTTTGTGCCTAACCAATGAACAATGCTTTTACTTCTTCATTAATCTATTAAAAATGTTGTTCAAAAGCTTTTAGATCTATTATTAGAATTCCAATGAAAGAAATATCTTTTTTTTTGCGTTGGAGAAAAATGTAACCAAAATGAAACCATCATGAAACCAATTTTGGTAAGAAATAACCAAAACAACAACACTGATTGTCATCGATCTTATTTTTCTTATATTTCCATTACATTGTTATTATTATGGCATAGTCAATTTTTTTTCTGACTTAAAAAATAAAAGTCAAACTTTAACTTTTATTTTTGACTTAAAAAATAAAAGTCAAATTATAACTTTTATTTCTGACCGAAAGAATAAAAGTCAAAAAATAACTATTTTATTTTGACTTTTTTGAAAAAAGTCATAACTGTTACGGTCCCTGCTTTTAAATAACATCAGTTTCATTGTAATTTTAAAAATTTTGATTTAAAGTTTTCCATTATAAACCAAAACTAGTAATAAAACATGCAAAAAAACAAATCTACATTAACTTTCACACAAAACCCAATTATAATATAAGAACTATTTTTTTTTCAATCTTAATTTACTGACAAAATGTGAATTTCGAAATCTTTTTTGTTTGTTTACTTACCACTTGGTTCATCGCTATTATATTCAGAAGGTTTTTCCTTCCATAGCTGAATTGTTGCACCACCCGTTAAAAGACGTGTACCCTCTAAGTTCCACGACAGAGTTATAATGTGTGATTGACTGACAAACGTTCCGGTTTGAACCCATCTAAAAGTTTAATTATAAATATTTGTATTTTTAAATAAAACTATAACTCAGATTTTCAGGAAATTATTATTTATGTGATCTTCTTTGGATTTCACCTTTTAATGAAGATTATAAAAACCTATTCGGATGCACAGCTTAGGTGCTTTGGGACGAACAAACTGTAAATAATCTTAAACGAAGGCGCCTGGTGACGTGTAACTTTTAGTGTTGATTGTCGTAGACGCTTAATATTTTTAGCAGAACCTGTCGTTGACCCAAAGGAAGCCGAAAGTCATTTAGGCTCTGGCAGCCTGTCCTTGATGGTATATTTCAAAATATATATTTTATGGAAGCGCTCTAGCAGTCCCAGTTCCAGGTCTTGTAAGATATCAATGGGGGTTTCCCGTAATTCCCGGGATTTATTTATCGGGATCCCGTAAAATTTAAATATAAGCAATTTGTTTTTTTCTGATTTTTTATAGAAATTTTTAAACATTGATTATTTAAAACAAATCATATTTTGTTAAGGATCAGATACACATTTTTTTAAATAAGGGCCGATTAATGTGAAGATATTTTTCATGAAATCACTTTCATGAATTTTTATGTTTCCAGACAAGGGAAAATGGGATCTTTATTACCCTTTTTGTCTGCAAGCGTTAGCGTAAGAGACTTGATTTGTAGTTGGTTGTGCTAATGGGAGCACGTTTGTAATTGGTATATTTAAAGGCTGGGGAGGGGCAGGAATTACTTTCGGCCAGGGGAATGACGATTATTATAGAAATGAAAGTTTGAAAAGTTGACGAAGTATTTTTAAAGCATCGTAATGGAACTGAACTTAAACAACTTATTATGAAGAAGAAAGTGCGGTCCTAGCAAAGAAACAGAATCTTGGGGAAGAGATTTACTCCGTAACGCAGGAAATGCCTAATCGCTTCGATGTTCTGCATGATGCCTTGCCCTCCCTCGCTGTTCTCCGCAACTTCCATCCGGTATAGGTGTGCTTATCAGTTTAGGCGACCGTTTAGCACACTTATCTTGCTCAGTTCAGGCTTCCCAAGTTTCAGATTGTTTATGTCCGTCGACATTCCATAATTGCCGCCTTAAAGCGTATGCGGGTTTCAATAAGCTTGATACTCAAAAGCATCTCCAAAGCCTTTGTGGAAGTAGTCTTAATTGTTCTGCTTAACGCGAGGCAATATGTTCGTTAGACCTTTTGTAGTTTTGAAATGTTGCTCTTTCTGTCCTTTGACGTCCTCCACCATTCCACTGAAGCGTAGATTAGTTGTGGTCTTACTTCGCTTCAGTATAGCTAACGTGTCATCTTTGGACTGGAGCCTCATTCTGAGCCTATAGTCCAGCTTGCATCTTTCTTGAATCTTCACTGCCCTTTCCTTCAAGTGGTGCTTCCAATTAAATTTCCAATCAAGTACTTGACCCTCTCGAGAAACGAGGCTCGTCATAGTACACGATTTTTGTTTTCCTGGTAAAAAGTAAAATTTTAGCCTTGTCCGGGTTTATACTCCGCTCTCTAGACTTAGCCTAGTCATGCGTAACATTTCCCTTCTACAAAGCTGATTTGAATACATTTCCCTTAGTTGTATAACCATATCGTCCGCGTAGCAAGCTGGAACAAAACCTCCATCAGTGTATTGCAGTAGCCCACAAAAGGGGCGAAAGAATGCCGCCCTGTTGGGTTTCACCTTCCTCACTGTCCTCAGTTGCAACACCATAAAATCCGTATCTTATCCTTCTGTTTCTTAGCATGCGACTGATCCAGCCTGCCAGTACCAGATTAACCTTTAGGTTAATCTGATAATAATAACGATTATATTTCAAATTTAATAAACACTATGTATACGAAAAAGTTTGTGAGAATTGAGTAGTAACCGAGGCAGTGAAAGTTGGAAATGCTTATTTCGAGAGGACATTTGTATGAGGCCAAATTCAGAAAATGGTCCGATTTTATCTGCATTTTACATAATAGTTATTGACATAATTCGACATATACATATATTTTTGCAAAGTTTTTTAGAAAAAGATGTATGCAGGGTAAGGTGACATTCGTAATTAGGGTCGAGGCCTACTGTAGGAGATACGGTCAATTGAATGAATTCATTTAAATATTACATAATAAAACATTTATGGTTATTTATTTGAACTTTTCTATATATCTTATAATTATGTCTATTTATTCGGCTTAAGTTCATTATTAAAAATGTTCATTATTAAAAAAGAATGGAAATTTTATTAAAAATTAAGTTATTCCGATACTAGCCGAGTGTAATGCATTTTCGAAATTCTAATTAAAGTTTGTTTAAATAGAACAAATCAACATTCAACTTACAGTAGTACCGAATAGAAAGAGTGCTGACGAGAAATCGTAGCTGATTTCGAAAATGCATTACACTCGGCTAGTATCGGAATAACTTAATTTTTAATAAAATTTCCATTCTTTTTTAATAATGAACATTTTTAATAATGAACTTAAGCCGAATAAATAGACATAATTATAAGATTACATAATAAATATACAAAAAGGAATTTAAAATTACCTGTAATCTAAAAAGTGTGTGTATTGTTTGTCCGTTTGTAAAACTGGTGTTGGTTCAAAAATATAAACTTTGTTTTCATAAGCAGCAGCAATTTTTCCAGTGTCAGTGCTGCAATCCAGTGCTGAAATTTTGACGTATCCATGTCTAGCACCTGGTATTATTTGAACGCGTTCAAAAGTACTTGCTAATATGACAATATTACAGCCAGCAGCATAAGCCTTAAATGAAAAAAAAATCATTAACAATATACATATATGAGATTTAAAAACGGCTAAAAATAACAATAAATTAATATTGTATAGAAAATAACTGAGTGTTTAACTACAATGAGAACAAAATTAATAATCGTATTATTTCATATTTTCTAACCAGGGACCAGGAACATATATTATTTTGAAATTTTCAAAGAAAAAAATCAGGCCCAATTAAATGTTGTAAAATCACATAAAGCACACTATCTCGATAACATTATTCAAAATTTTCTTAAAACCAGGGGGCAAACTACAGCATTCGATTCGAATCGAAATTCTACTCCATCGATCGAGTTTTCAATGTTTTTAATATAGGAATTCTAATAAGAATTAAAAAATTTCGATCCGAATCGAATGCCGTAATTTGCCCCCAGTGTTTTTAATTTCGTTACAGTAAATAATTATTTTTGGAATTTTAATTCTGATATACCAACCTATTGCTTGAAACTTAAATTTAAAATTTATTACAGACAACTGATTTTCATATTGAACATATTATATTTTATTTCTTATTTTCTCAATACTGACAACAAAATATTTGTTGAATTTTTCAGATATAAGCAGGGTACACTAATACAAATAATATTAAGAGCTCAGCTGATTTAAATCAGTTTGTAATTTTTACGTTATAAAAATTTAATTTTATATAAAATTTTAAATTTTTCTGACATTCTACCGTTCAAATACAAAAAGGAAATGCAGAGGGCGAATTCGCCTTGTGTTTACCTTGTTGAATGTGCCCAAGGCAAATGCACGAGATTTTGAAAATTCATGCTTATATTCAGTGAGTAATTGCTTGTTCTTATTTACACTGTCCTGTATCTCTTAGGACTAAACCAACATATTTTAATATATTTTTACCTCTTATTGCCGATTTGCATTTGCTGCAATTAGTCATTTTTATCACTTTAAGAAGTTCAATTGTATTAAATTTTTATTTTCAAATAATATTTATTAATTTCAGATTGTTAATTGACCACAATTATATATTCTTTTACTTTCTAAATTTATTTAAATCTATTTATTAACCGAGCCCCAATAGGCCAAATATGGTTAAAAGATTACATGAATGTGCATTTATTATAAATTTATTAACAATAATTGATTTTTAATTATTATAAAGCCAAATCAATATGACTGAATCATAGAATTAATAATAATAATGATAATAAGGGTGTACATATAATATGTAAAAAAAATATTAACACAAGAAGCACTCATTAAATTTATTTAAATTCTTATATAAATTTTCTTCTCAACCTTTTTAAAATTGGTTGTAACTGCTTTCAGTGTGCCATATACATACATCTGTCAAATAAGCGCTTAATAACCCTAATTTAATTTTTATGAATGTGGGGGTAATTTTTAAACTTATATTTATTTCCATTTTAAAGTGATTCATTTAAGAACTGTTTGTTAATAGAGTCCTATATTTTTTTAATAGAGTAATACAGTACTTTGTTTTAATTTTTATTTTTTATTGGCTGGAAAGCCGATGACTATGACTATAATAAGCTTAGTTATAATATTTATAATGGTACACGCACTGTATTGAAGTTTATTATTGTGTTTAAAATTTTTTAGTTAGTTTAATGAATACATATCTTTAGAATTATTTGTATCTCAGGTATTATATTTATTTGATTTGTATAATGTAATATTTGTAATACATTTTATAGTTATTTATTTGAACTTTTCTATATCTTATACTTATTTCCATTTATTCGGCTTTAAGTTTATTAATTAAATTGTGATAGCTAAGAATGGAAATTTTTATTAAAAATTAAGTAATTCCGATACTATAATATAGCTAGCTCAATTTCTCGTCAGAATTCTTTCTATTCGGTACTACTGTAAGTTGAATGTTGATTTGTTCTATTTAAACACATACAACCATATGTCTTATTCTCATTCTATTTGCATTTATCACTAGTTACTTTTATTATAGGAATAACTTAATTTTTAATAAAAATTTACATTCTTAGCTAATGCCGAATAAAAAGAAATAATTATATATTATAAAATCATGTTATTTGGCCTCCAAGGCTTTGTAATGAATAAATAAATAAAAAATAGCAATTCTTTCTGCAAAAAAAAAAATAAATAAATAAATGCAATAAAATTATTTGATATATACATACATATCACAAACGGCCCTAACTAACAAAAAATCCAAAATCGGTTTTTTTATTGATGCATAGCATCAAAATACACATCCTCAAAAAAATTGGACTTATCTGACCAAAATTACCAATTTTATTAACGAAAAACAAAAAAGCATTTATTTCATAAACGAAAAAAGACTTACCTCTAGTCTTCATTAGCAATAAATATGTTAACATATATTGCGGCAAATGTCAAAATTATGTTATCTCTAATGTGGACTGCTCTTTTTATTATACACATAATGTTTATTGCCAACATTTTATTAAGCAATAATTGTCAACCATTTTTCGAAAGCAATTATTGCAGACATAAAACGTCAAACTCAATTGTCATTTTTAAATGACATTTAAAAAAAAGGACGCCAGGTAATACTACAAAGCGATAGAAAATTAATAATTAGTAGCAATTTTCCTTAAAAAAAAGATGATTTTCTGATTTGTTTTGCTTTTTTATAATGAATTAAGGTAAATACGTGTTCCCATACCCTTAACATAGGCTAAGATATTTATTGCTAATTTGGACGGGGCATTAACTAATTGTTTGTATAGACAACATTGTAAGTTGCCAAAAAAATTTATAGATTTGACCGTTGAAAAATTTATTTATTTTAGAGAAATAAATTTGTAAGAGCTTAATAAATAAAAAAAATATAATTAATCTACTTTGTATTAATGTGTAGGTAGGGCCATTGGTTTCATAAAATTAGAATACCAACGGACCTAGGTTAGGTTAGGTTACAAAGAGTAGTGGCGAGTCCAACTCACCACCTCCACTCGGGGGTCCTCAGGCCCATTGTGAATCCCTTCAGAAGAGTCAAGAGAAGATATATAAAAGTAAAGACAATCATCCCATAGGCAAAAGGAAAAGCAAGAGTGCCGTCCGCAAGATGTCCAAGAAAGTCAGTAGTCATAGGCGCTGAATAACATATCTGCCCAGCCACCCAACCCCCTTAATGAAACCTATGATGCTCCCCAGCCTACAGCCAGGGACCTCCGCAAGACCATCTAAGAAGCGCCCTCAAAACTACCTCTATCGGCGATTGTTCAGTCCAGGGCAGTGACAGACAAGATGTTTTACCGCCTCTACCTCCTCCTCGTCCCCGCATACCCTGCAGAAATCTGGAGAGTTCCTGTCCCATTTGTTTGTCACATAGCAGTGCCCTGTGAGAGTCCCAATAATGCACCTCAGAACCCCCTGCTTTCCTTGAGCAGCAGGTCAGTGCCCATTCTGTCCAGCCTAACTACTAACAAGGCGTTTTAAATATTTTAAAATTTTATTTGATTTCGCAAGAATTCAATTTCTTACACCTTTTTTTATAATACTGGTGAACATAATGCTGATCGAAACTATACCAGTTTAAAACAGTTTTTTTGCTTCTCCTGTAAAATTTTCAAAATGCTAGATAGGGCCGTTTGCGTTTTAGCTGACGATAAATATCTATGACATATTTTATTCGTTTAAAACTTATTGGAGAAATAAAAAAATTGTCTAAAAAAATACTACAAATAGAAGGCATAATAAAAACATAAAAAATACGTTATAAAATATGAAAGAATTGAAAAACATATATAAAAAATATTTAAAACAAAAATTTAATATAAAATAGAAAATAAAGAATAAAATCTCTTTACGTTATTACAAAATATCTTCCAGGCTGAAATTCTAGCGGTGATGAAGGCCGCGAAATTGATAGGGGAGGATGCGATTGGGAGAGGGGACGTGACAATCTACGTTGATAGTCAGGGCGCGCTTTAGGCTCTAGAGGGGCATTTTGTCAGGTCTAGACTCGTGGGCGACTGCCGACGTGCTTTTAGAGCGATCATGGGTACACGCAGGGTCAGGCTCTGCTGGGTTCCGGGTCATTTTGACATTTCTGGCAACGAGATTGCCGATGAATTGACGAGGAAGGGATCGGCCCGGAATATTGAACTTAGTTGTGAGCCGGTGAGGCCACCACCAGGGGAGCTTCATAGGATTCATTAAGGGGGTTGTTGTGGCTGGGCAGATAGGTGATTCAGGGCCTATGACTATTGACTTTCTCAGACATCTGTTCTTAGACTTACTGTATTTTTTCTTCTCGACTCTTCTGAAGGGATTCACAATGGGCCTAAGGGCCTCCGAGTGGAGGTCACGGGTTTTGGACTCGCCACTACCCTTCGTAACCTAAGCTAACCTAACCTTGCATTTCGATTCAAATCTGTGGAATAGTTTAGCCAGAAATAACTTTTAGTTAGTAAATTTTTTTTTTGTCTCTTCGTACTAAAATCGTGTGCTTCTTAATATTAAAATTGGAAAAATATATTTTTTATTTCTATTCTGATGTATACGTATCATAATCGAAATGCAGAATTAGGGAGAATACTGTTTTTGTGGTGAATTTAAAACACAGGAATGCTGTAATGCTAGAATGATTGTAATTTTCTGATAAAAAGTATACATATATATTTTGTAATCTATACATAATTTTTCATTTTGTGTGTATGTCATTAAGATCCGCCTAAGCGGCTGCATCGATTTGTGAATTAAAAAATTTGCTAGTCGTAGTAGCTGACAAACGGATACTAATGATTTATTTTTTTAAAACCAAGAAAAGTTTACTAAGCTCGATAATGGGTAACAATCAACGTTTGAGCTTTAAAGCCTGCTAGAGCGGCAATTTTTTAAATATTCTTATTAATAACTTTATTTTAATTTAAATATAATGTAGGGTTTATTTATTTTGGCTTAAGGTCATATAAGCTGAAATAAATAAACCCTACATATTTAGATATAAACTGTCCAGATCAAACAAACAATCATTAAGTTTCTCAATTTAAATATAATTTAAAAATTGCTTTTTTTAAAACATTCATTTTAGTAAGTTTTTCTTTCAATATTCAAAAGGTAATAATGCATATGCCAAATGCATTAAAGAATATTTATTCCGTTACTGTGGGTACTCAGGAAGTCTGTGGCCATAAACATATGCATACAAAGATGTAAACAGCTCAAGGCTCGTTCAAAATGTAAAGTTTTGTTTTGAATTACATAAGTAGAGATCTTTTATACTTTAAGAAATATTTTTAAAATGAAATTTTTTTTTGAGGAATTGATTTACAGGATAGGTTTGCATTTTTCTTTGGAAACTTGCAAGAAGTTTACATCACGAAATTGAAGAACATTTAAAACATAGGTTTTTATACACTTGGCAGTGTGTATATAGGTATATGTGTATATTTTTGTACATACAAATGTTCTTACTGTTTTTTAAGATAAATTAAAAAGTAAACAGTTTTTTTAATTGATTTACATATGTATGTATGTTCATACATATTAATATGTAAAATGACCAATTATTATGAGGCACAACATATATTACATACATACGAACATAGTAAAGCAATTGCCTAATTTTTATAACATTCCATTATTATTTTAAGGGGGTTTGGTTTTTTATTTCTTACTTACTTAATATAAAATCGACATTTCTTGTCAGTTTACAAGGTTATTTTTCTCCTAAAGAAAATATGTACTTTTTATTTGGGCATACATACTATTTGTTAAATTATTAATGATTTTCAACTAATTGTATCAAAATTTAATATAACGTAATTAATTAAACAACGTTAAGTTATTGCATAAAACATTAATCAACTTTTTCTTCTTACAGTAAAGGGAATCCCTTCAACCGAGCCAATTGCAAAGCATCGATCTCCTGCATTGCAGGCTCCACTTAATATTTGATGGCAGTTCATGACTTTAACATTTTCCCTGCATAAAAAATTTTTAATTATTTATTTTTTTTCACTTTACTAGACGATTTTGTTTTTAATCAATTTCCACAACTGTAATTTTCTAGCACCAAGTACTTTTTTGCGAAAACAGAGTTTCCGGCTCACAGTTTTATTCAATGACGGAATGCAGCGATTTGCTAAAAATATGTGATTTTTAAAGTTAACAAAGAGAGACCTATTTACAGTTAATATTTCTGACAAGCTTTTGCTACCCGTGCAGTTTTTATAACTGAACATGAATAATGCTGAGTTTATCCCTAAAACTTTTATGCCTGGAAGGAAGCGCTGTGAGTACAAATATTTTTTAACTTTTGTTTTGGGCGAATGCACGTAACTGTGTTGTACTGGTATTAACTCTTATATTCTGTTTTTATTAATTACTTAATATTAATTGTTTTTTTTTCTAATTTTCTTGGGTTGATTGCTACATAATAATCTATAATTTTTATAAACCATTGGTGTAGGAAGCAATTGCAATACACCCCCCAGAATCATTTAAAAAAAAAAAAAGTTATAAAAACAATTTTTTTTTTGGTAAATTCACTTTAACAAGGTCTATTGAACAAGGTAGGAGTAACTAATCAGCTGACTTTTAGTTCCGCCATATGTTTTCCAAATAGCTTGGCAAATTTTGTAGATTTAGAATGGTTGTGTATACTGTGATCGAAACAATTTTGACAACTAAAGGTACCTTTAGACGGTAATATAAAGTAATTAGATTTTGTAGAATCAAAATATTATGAAATTCTCTCCGTGTTTAAAAAAAGAGAATAAAAATCTGTTCTAACTATTTTTCATGTTTACACGGATGAGGTTGGTAAAATCAAAATCGGTTGGTTCTTGCCACCTTCCTTTTGGGGTAACGCCATATGGTTAAGGTTCAACAATATTAACAAAAACAACATGAAAAAAATCTGCTTTTATTTTGATTGTTTGTGTATTGTTTCATTAAGTGTAGCCACCTTCATTAGATGCTGTAAGTGCTGCCAATCTTTCACACCTCTGATGTGATGAGAATACACAAGTTTCTAAAATGGTTTAGAAAATAAACATTTACCGAACACTTGTCAAATTTTGCATCCGTATTCTCTCCTACCCAATACATTATGCTTTTACATGATGAGATTTTGTATTATCCCACAACATTTTTTGACATATCGTAATATATGTATTACCGTGTAAAGGTACCTTTAGCTGGAATTTAGTAACCAAAATACAAGCTAAATTTGTGCAGAAGTTGTTTTAGAGACGAGGCCATTATATTATAATGTTATGAAAAAGTATATACATGCCACTTTCTTATAACATTATAATATAGTGGCCAAGGTAGATTAAACAAGGTAGGAGAAACTGATCAGTTGACTTTTATTGCCGACATATGTTTTCCAACTTAGCTTGGAAAATTTTTAATGTTCTATAATGATTGTGTATACTGTGTGTATGTGTGATCGCAACATTTTTGACAACCAAGCTGGAATTGAGCAACAACAAAATACATGCCTTAATTTTACAGAAAGTTGTTTGTTTTAGGGACGAGGTCACCTTCTTATTCCGCCATGATAGTGGCCTCGTCCCTACAACAACTTCCTGTAAAAATTTAGCATGTATTTTGCTGCTGCTAAATTCCAGCTTAGTCGTCAAAAATTTTGCGATCACACCTACACACTGCATACACTAGACGTCTGCGTGACTACACTCAAAAGCCATTTAAATACATTCGTTTGTTTTTCAATCACATAGTGTTTTTCATTCAATGTTAAACAAACTAAATGAATGAACCCACAAGCGAAAGCAAATAAAAAACAACTCCAACCGAAAACAAAATATTACCCACACAATTATATAAATAAATACTGAATAGAATGTGTAAATATTGTTGTATGATTGGTGTAAAAAATATTATTGAGCGCATTCATTTGTGTTTGCAAATTTGTCGTTATTGTTGTTGTTAAAACATTCATTAATTCGAAAAAAACACCTGAATGTTTTTATAAAAAGTCTAACTGTAATGAGACTTTGCTATGTTTTTGTATTTTCAAGTGAGTTTTATACACATTCAAAACGAAAACTGTAAATTGAATGTGTTCTTCTTGTATCATTGAGTGTAACACACAATACATTCTTTCTTGTGTTGTTACTGGTTTAACTTTATTTATTTCCCATAGAATGAACAATGTTTGAATGAATATTGTTTTTGTTGTGTATAGGCAATCAAATGAATATAGTCATGCAGATGTCTAGTATACACACCATTCTAAAACTACAAAATTTGCCAAGCTATGTTAGAAAACATACACCGGAAATAAAAGTCAGCTGATAAGTTACTCCTACCTTGTTCAATATACCTTGCGAAGTGCATTTACCAAAAAGTTGGTTTTAGAACTTTGTTTTATATATGTAGGGTTGGTGGGTGGGAAAATGATTCTGGGGGGTGTATTGCAATTGTTTCCTACGCCAATGGTTTATAAAAATTATAGATTATTACGTAGCAATCTTAAAAGCAGCCTCAGCTCAGAATTCATTTTTTTTTCTTTAATTAAAAATAAACTATTTTTTTATTCCGAGTACAAAACAAGGACGTGAATACAATTTTCAGCAAGAAAATTATTTTTCTAAATATTTCTGGCAGCACTCCGTTGGGTTTTACATCATATGATCGGTTCTAAGTACTTAGTACCGAAGCACTCATTACATTTACATCTCTACTACTTAGTATGTTTTGAATAACTCAAAATTAAATTGAAAACGTCGATTACCAAAATAATTTTTAACTTAATATAAAACTTTTAAATATACTTTATACATATATAATGCCATTTGCCACTTTCACAAGAGTTCGAGAAGTGAGCAGCGAAGATAGCGTAAGAACTTGAGTATTTGTATGTTAATATTGTTTTAACAGGAGGCCTTTTAAGGTTCATTTGGCAGAGAATTTAATTAAAAGCCAGCCCGGGAAGAAATGGAAAACTAAAAATGGTGGGGAAAAATCAGCGTATGTTATTTTAGAAATGTCAGATTGTCAACAAATTACAGGGATTGATATTGGAAATGAGCATTCAGCATTTGTGGAAGTTCTGGTGGGAAAATCAGCTTGGGCTCCAGAAGATTTTACGGTATAGTATAAATTTGAAGTTTTATGTAGTTTAATATATGCGTATTGACTCTAAAAGATAGCAATAAGAAATAAAATCGTCCAAATTGTAAAACGTGAAGTCCTTACATATGGATTCGTCGCAAATAAATATTTTTCAGAAGAGTTTTCCAAGAACGACTAGTTTATAAAATTGGGCAAATTTTTTAAGAATAGGAATGCCAAAAATGTTCATTGACATTGTCACTAAGCTTTGTCATCTAGATGCTGCTATTCGTCTTGTTTTTCCCGCGCCAAATAAGGATTAGGCTTAAATTTAGATTAGCACAATAATAGCTATGTTTGTTAAAATTAGAATAATAAAGTTTAATATTAACTTGATTATTTGCGCAAAAGTCTACAACTCAGAATATAGACGCAGGCCACTTTTTATACAACTAAAATGCTAAAATAGGGATACCTACAAAAAACTATACTTTTTAAATACTTATTTAGTTAGTGTTTTTTTATGTATTTAATTATTAATCATTGTTTCTTTATATTTTTTTTTATTTATTTATTTATGTTTTGTATTATTTTTTGAAGTAGTTTGTTTGCTAAGCAATGAACGGCCTCCTGAGCTTGGTTACAATAATAAAAGTTTAATAATAAAAAAAATTCATTTAATGTTATACACTTTAAACGATTACATCTATTGGCTCATAATTTAGTAAAAAGAACTGGGTGCAAACGAAGAGAGCTGGAGCGATTGATACACCAGTCCCATGCAATCAAACAACATTAAACGAGGATTTACCGCAACTAGAGCCACTTTGATTTAATTGGCTATTTGAACAAAAAACGAACAAGTTAAGGGAGCGCAGCAATTTCAATGACATTTAAACAAAGTTTTGGGTGGCTGGGCGAATAGGTGATTCAGCGCCTATGACTACTGACTTCCTTGGACTTCTTGCGGACGGCACTCTTGCTCTCTTTTCATTTTACCTATAGAATGTTTGTCTTTACTTTTTATTTTACTCCTCTTAACTCTTCTGAAGGGATTCACAATGGGCTTGAGGGCCTTCGAGTAGAGATGGCAAGTTGGACTCGCCACTACCCTTCGTAACATAATCTAACCTAAAACAAAGTTTTTACAATACATACATATATTTCCAACAGTTATAGATTAAAAATTTTCTTTTATTAAGTGTGGCATGTTGACCTTTACTTTAACTGCAAATGGAAATGTGAAGCATCATAATTATTTTAATGTAAATTAAGCCATGAAGACTTTCAATGTATTAATATTAACAAATAAATATAAATAAATTAAGGAGGTATGCCACCTATAATACAAAAAAGATATTAGGATATTAAAGCAACAACAGTTAAACTTAAGTAGACTTTAAGCTGTTTTATTTTGAAGAAACTAGTTGGACATTTTGCAAAAGAAATAAAGTTTGATCTTAATACATTTCTAAAAAATTTAAGTTGTAGGTAAAAATGTACATTAATTTATTAATATTTGCTTTTTTCTTTATTATAAAAATATGCTTTTACATATTGTTATTAATTTTTTTCGGCTACTGCCAATGATGTTAATGTTGTGTTTGTTCTATGCGTTTAATTGTCTAAAATCACAAAAATAGATTTTTATTTTAAAAGTAAGCTGCACTATTGTTTCAAGGTAGTTTGGTTAACTTTGAGAAACTAAGAGAGCAATTTTCTCTTTACTTTAGTTTGTCCAAACAAGAATGAAATCTTTTGGAACACACCTAATATATGGGTTTAAATGGAGTAAGGTTTTTCAATATATTATTTTAGTTTTGTCAGCTGAAGGCTTCAGTCCAGCAGAACGGAACAGACAACCCCAGTCTTGCATTGTTATTATATTAGTTCTCATATAAGTTCTAATGCAGCAAAAAAAAATTTATTTTTGTAAATGCATATTTTCTTTTAGGAAATCCTTATAACTTGTTCTTTTATGACTCCGACTGAGAGTAAAAGTTCAAATAATATTAACAGAGTGAGATGCTTCAACCAGGAAGCACTGGTGCCAACCGTTTGCAACAACAAATGGTCTTTGGTAAAAATATTATGTACACAACCGTTTAATAAGCATGTTCAATATGGCTTGTCGTTTATAAAAATTCATATCAGTGATAATGAAAAGAAAAATCAAATTAATACGCAAACAAGTCTTCTGTCCGACAATAAACCAAGTGAGATTATTGGCAGCATAAAATTTAGAGAGAATTCTCCAGATTCCGAAACTGAAAATAGTTCAAATCTTTTTAATCGTTGGAAAAAATCCAAAGATACCAGTATTGAGGAGACTACTGCGCACTCCATACGAAAGGGTTTAACAATAAAGCCTCGTCCGTTAAGTGATGTCCTTAAACCACAAACTTCTCAATCAGCAAAGGCAGACAGTAAAATTCTTGACCGAAATCGAGATAATTTATTGTTTGGAGATGATAGTGATGAAGATACGAACATTAAAAATCGAAAGAAACTTGAAAGTTTATCGAAGCAAATTGAAGCAGATAAGGAGAGAAGGCGCGTAGACAGAGAAAAAGAAGTAAATAAAAAGAACGTATGCAAACCATTAGAAAATAAGAGAGTACAAAACATTGGCGATATGACAAAACCTTTAAACTCTAAATCTTCAGCCGATAACAGCGGTATGGGAAGTAGCAGTCAAATTTCGTCAGAAGGCATAGGGAAACGTAAAAGTTCACCACCAGAAAATCCAATAAAAAAGATGAAACCTTCTAAAATTATAAGACCTTTTAATCAGTTGCTTAAAGGCGTAGTATTGGTTATAAGCGGATTACAAAATCCGGATCGGGGAGATTTAAGAAATAAAGCTTTAGCCTTGGGTGCAAAATACAAAGCTGACTGGGACAGCACTTGTACACATTTAATGTAAATATTTGGATTCGAATAGGTGTAATATTGTTACTCTTATAGTTAATGTTTTTACTAAATTTGTTTCAAGATGTGCTTTTAAAAATACTCCTAAATACAACCAGGTTAAAGGAAAAGGCAAAATTGTAACACGAGCATGGATTGAAAAGTGCTACACAACGAAAAAGTATTTGCCATGGAGGCGATATGCTTTGGAAAGTATAGAAGCATCCAAACCAGAAAGTGATGAGGAAATTTTCGGAGACACTCAAACTCGTCAAAATAATGGATCGCCTTTAAGAACATCCACAGAAGAGGAACCTGAAAATAGGGATAACACTTTGGCGTTATATGATAACGATATTGCTTCTAACAGTTTAAGAGTCAGTAACAGTGATTCAAATTCAGAAAGTGATACTGATGATGAAATAAAGCGAATAAAACAAAGTAAGGAACTTCATATACAGTTAAATAATAAGTACGAAACAGTTTTTTTTTGTCTTTAGAACCCACAATGGTGCAAAAAGATAATGTTACAACCAAAACTCTAAACATTTATGAAGCATCAACCGATGAAGAGGATTATTTAAAAGAAGAAGCATCCAATCAGAAAAAATAAATACGCAATTTATTTATTCTAAGCATTGAGAAATTTTAAGTTTGTTTTATAAAATAAAAAAATGCTTAAACCGACATAAAAAAATATATATTTATGTGCATATCCAGCAAAAAAATAGCATACGAATCATAAGTAAATTCATTGATGAAAGTCAACCCGAGGTAGTTCTACTTTTAGGGGAAACATCAATGAATTTGACACTTGCTTGTCATAGGAGGTAAGTGGTCCAAAGAACTAAAAAGTATGCACTATAGATAAGCCCCTTGGTTTTTGATGAAAATTTTAAATTTTTCATAACTTTTTGATTAGTGAAATAAGTTAATACTATTTAACAGCTTTTTTTGTAGTTACTAATGAAAAATTAAATTCAAATCATTGGACACATAATACAAATAAAGGCATTCTAAAAACATACCGAGATGTGTCTAAAAATAACTGTTTCGAAATATAAAATTCAGGACTTAGAGATACTTGGTATTTAATGAAAATGCTGTGATTTTAGAACAACTTTTACTTTTTTTGCTTGGTATTGGTACATTTTGTTGTTGAAGTGTGTATTGAATAGAAAATATTTTTTATATAGTTTATTAGGCTGATTTACTTTTATTTTGTTTAATTTTTTATTGAAAAATAATAGTGAAAAAGTTGATTTTTCCAACACTAGCTGAAAATGTTCACTAGCATTTTCGGAGCCCGTTATATTTCCACATCAGCACACTGTTCGGTACTGAGCGTTGCTAACAAATATCTTCTACGTAACCTAAAGTTAATTAAAATTTCTATTTACTTATATCCTTTGACAATTTTCGCGTTAAAACGAAGCTAACAGCCTGCGCATTTTTTCATATTTACATATGTATGTATGTATTTTATTATTGAATATTCGCTTATGCGAACTAACAATAAGTATTAAAATCTTAAAACTAAGTAAATAATATTAGTCCAGCTAATGCCAGACTAAAATTTAAGTTCTCATAATAAAATGAATTATTTTAAATGGTTTTATCTAAGCGCAATAGTAACCCTTCTTTTCAGACGAGTATGCCCCGTATGTTGCACGATGTTTCGAGCGAGCGGATTTGGATGTGTTCCCAGTTTATTTAAATACTTATCCACATAGTTTAGGATTTCGCCTTAACCTAGCGGAACTTGTAGGTCCTTGTGGCTGTTGCTGTTTTAAATGTGCTAAGAGTCACTAGTTATCATTCTTAGGACTTCATTTTGACGGCGTTGAATTTTTTCTGTGATGGAGGCGGAAGCAGTGCCCCATAATTGTATACACAGAATTGGTTTCAAAATCGACTTGTCAACTTCGCATCTATATGTATGTGGCTTCCATGTAAGGCGACGATCCAGGTAAATGCCAAGGTATTTCGTCTCAAATCGTTGAGGCACCAATATAATGGTTAATAAGGATCAGGGAGCACATTTCTTTGCGTAAAATAAAAGTAACGTGGGTACATTTTTGTTCATTTATTTTTATTCCCCATAAGTTTTTTCCCCATTTCTCTACTTGGGTTACGTGTTGGTGCAGTTGGTTCGAAGCCTCTTTAGGGAGAGAGAAGCAGTATGAGAAAATGTTAACTTGTGTCTAAAACTGTTGGTTGGCATATCTACTGTGTAGAACAAGTATGGAATTGGACCTAATATACTCCCTTGAGGTACACCAGCCCCTATTTGCTGAGAGCAACAAGTCGTTTCCCTCTTTGATCATAAATTTTCGACGGGTTGAAAATATTAGCTGGGAGGTTCAGCTTTAGTTTTTTTTAACAGGCCTTCATGTCATACTTTATCGAAAGCTTGAGAGACATCGATGAAAAGCGCGGAGCAGTGCTTCTTTTCCTTAAAGGCTTTTCTTATAACCTGTACAGACTTACATATATGTTTGTTCGATGGTACTATGTTGACTTCTAAAGCAAAACTGGTTATTTAAAGTACAGTTGTCGCTTTTCAGGATTGGCGTCAGCTCGATTTTAATCAATTTTCTTGAACAAATTGGGCATAGTTGGTAGCAGACTTATAGGCCTTTAAGGTTCCACCTTCGAAGGATCTTTACCATGCTTAGAAATCATCTTTACTAAGGAACTGTAGCGGGCTCCGAAATTGCATTCTACTCGACCAGTGTCGATAAAATAAACTTTTTCACTATTATTCTTCAATAAAAAAAACTTATCAAAGCTATAAGCCATCACCAATTAGCCTAAAAAACTATGTACAAAATTTCAAATTAAACTTGTTAATAACAATACGCTAAAATAAAAAAAAAATAAAAAATTTCAGATTATTTTTTCCTTGTTGGAGTTGTTAGTCTCCCATTGGACGCGTCCCCAGGTGGCGGATAGGGGAGGCCCCTGCCATACTGTCGGTACTTTTGGTAACAATGATCGAACAGCTATAGCAGGAGTTGAGCTAGTTGGAAAATATCGTGATACTTTTTTGGTCATCCTATTCTCTAACAAAGCCAGGATATTGTTGCGGATAGGAGGGTTGGCATGAGTCTAGAATGTGAGCAGAATGATTCATAGTCGTGGTCATTCGACTCACACTCCATGCCCTAGGTAAAAATCAGGATTCTAGATACATTTAGCGAATGGTCCAGAGCACTGATGATACCTTTCTCTTTTCTATCCGTAACATACCCGCGGACCAAAACTAACCCACTTGTAAGGTTAAGGTTGTGGTAGCAAATGCCGAGAACCTGAATGGCTAGTTAGTGGTTAAAGAGAACTAGTCGCCAATTTGTCTCCCCTCCGATGCCATGGCAAAGTTTGGTTGTAACTTTAGTTGCCCAGTCCGTGTATGCCGTCACTGTGCGGATGGTCCCTCTCCTTACGTGCATACTCGTGGGAATCCTATGAACACAAATAATACAAAAAATAATCGAAAACAAAAAAACTTCGCAGGTGGTCAGATTGCTAAACCTAAATTGATCACTTGCAGCCAACATACTATCCATTATCTGGATAGCAATAAACCCACAGGCAGTGATGTATCTCTGCCCGTCGTGGCAAGCACTTCAAAAGCTGCCCAAGTCCTTGCCGTTTCGGCGAACACAGCAGGTGTTGTGTGCGCTGCTGTGCCAACATTTTTAGACGCGACTGACAACAGTCACATTCTTTGTAATACTTACGCTAAAAGGCTAACTGCTGAGCGTGTTATCGTTAGACTTGGTAATAAACTGGACGAATCCCTGACAACAGATCAACAGTCATTGTTACGTTGGGCCAAGGCCTTAATTACCAAAAATGGACCTAACCCTGATCCAGGTTCGCCTGATGAAACTAAGCGGCAACGACCATGTGAAGGTACCTTTGATGTATCTCTTAGGCAATTTGCAAAACGACCCAAACTATCTAGAATCGTTTATAGACCTTATAGCGAGGTCGCTAAGAATCCGCTTGTAAGGGCTATTATCGACAAAAGAAAAAGCGACGGAGCTATCTCTCAAGAAAACTGGGGGATAATCTGTCAGCAAATGTTAGGGGTGTTCTGGAGTATCCTTAGGGAAAATCCCGGTCCAGCCCCTCAAATCAACGACGCTGGCTGGTTTCAAGGCCGCGTCAAACTAATGGCTTGCACTGACGAGCGGTCGGCCTATTTATTGAAACTGGCTATAGCAGCCCTTGGAGAAGTGTGGCCAGGCGTGGAGTTAGACGTGATCACGCTCGACGAAATTCCTCGTCGCCCGAGATTCGTAGGAACTATTCCGGCTGAACCACACGACCCAAAGGAAATTCTTGGCTTCATTAGGATCGGAAACCCTGAACTTCCAACACATGATTGGAAAGTAGTCAGGGTTTCAGATGCTAATGATGCAACAAGAAAAGTGGTCATTGTCATAAATACAGAATCCTTAGCGCCGCTTCGTAAAAGAAAATTCTTGATATTTTATGGTTTTGAGAGTATCAAGCTTAGAATTTATCGAGACGGCGACAAGCTTGACCCGATTGCTACCGGAGTAAATAAAGTGGCTGATTGCAGCAGCAACCCAACGGGCATTAATGATCCCGCAAAACCAGTCTCCCAGGAAGATAATCAATCATAATCAGATTAGATTGATTATCTTTTTGGTCGCCTGGATTTAACGGAGTACGTGGACGCTCTCCTGTTTTCCAATAATTCAAAGAGCGTAAACGGCAAAATTATTTTTGACCCAGAATATGGCGAAGGTTTATCTGCATCACGATAAACCTTCACCACTCTAAAGCAGCACCTGTTGCACTATCCTTCGAATCGTAGAGCGAGGCGAAGACTTTGTACTACCATGACGCTTAAGGTATAAAATTTGTTGGCTCTGTGTACCGAACTAATAATTATCGATTGCTAATGTGCAAGGTAAGATTAGGTCTTGCTTACTAGTCAAAAGGTAGATTAATATTTTTGTATTTTTTGATTACAGTGATGAATTTTCCGTAACTTACGCTTCGAATGCGAATAGCAGAGCTTGATAGATTACATTAAACAACATGACACACGCTGACAAGGACCCACCACTGCACAGCTTTGTCCAGAAAGCGATTGGCACTGCAAAGGAAAATTGTATCGCTGTCATTATTGGGGCCGATGCAAAACCAACTAGGTGAGTTACTTTATACTACATACTTGTAAGCGATCTGGCAATAGTTAAAAGGGGTTTGGAACCTACTTTCATCGTCATAAATAGACAGAAGTTTTAGGAGGAAACCATTTTAGGGACAAGGAGGTGACTAACTTAATTTTTTGTAATATTAAGCAGAGACAGGACTATCCTTTCTTGAATAGGAGAAGGACAAACTGGCAGATATAAATGGGCTTCTGAAATTTTTTTCTTTTATTACCATAATTGGTTTCGAAAAGGTGGTCATTCGCCGTAAATACTGCTCGCAAAATGTGCAAAAAACTATTAAATAGCGCTATAAGCACGTTCAAGGGCGAGGCTAAAAGTGCTAAAGTTACACTTGTAAAAACTTTAACTGCAGCGTAGAAAACTCGTTAGAAAAAGGCGAATACGCAAACTACTATTTAAAGCACCTTTTGTCCCCCAGTTATATTCAAAGACACCACTTAAAACGAAAATGTCGCAAATCACTGAAGTTCTTGAAAAACACTCACTTTTCGGGGAGTATGTTCTCACCACCCATTTTTAATCGGTCGTCAACCTCTGTACATTTAAACGGCCATAAGCTGCAATGGGTAATCAACGGCTTAAGAAAATAAAAGTCACTAGAATCACTATTTGGTTTCTCGCCATTTACGGTGCTTCCTTGTAATTCCCACACAATGGCCCTAGAAGACTACAGATCTATGAGTCACATGTCTTTCCTGTTTAAGGCCCTAGAAAATTTGATCGAAATCTATCTGAGGGCAACAATCGATATAAGTCTTTTGTCAAGGTTTTAACGTGCCTAAACCAAAATAAATCAATAGAAACGGCTCTTCATTTGGTTAGTTAGAACAAGCTTACTTTACCAGGTCTACAAAAAGAGAAACTCTACTGAGGAGTACTATTGCCATTACTATGAAACACGGGTTTAAAGAATAAAGCAAAGTCTTTGGAAGGTTTCCAGAAGCAGAGACTGAACTGAAAAAATACATATGTGTTAGAAAGTCGGAGGCGTTCAGGAGCTACTCAACGACCTGCCCAAGCCTATCTCTAAAAGAGAGATGTGGAAGAAACTTGCCAGAGTTAAAAAACATGAACATCCTAAGAAAGTAAATAATTCGTAAAACGCAGCCCAAGTGAAAGTGTTTTTGGATTTTATATCATCGACAAATCTTCAGACAACTACAAGTGTGCTAGAGGTTCGGGTGGATCTACCGGATACTGAGCTAAGGGTACGAGTTATTAAATATGAGGACTTTGTCAAATATGTCACATCAAGGAATCCTGACTCGGCTAAGGGTGATGACGGCATATCGTATAGAATTCTTCAAGCGCTGGATCCTAGTGAAAGAAGAAAAGTTTTTAATTTAAAAAAAAGAGTTTTATTTATTTTTTTTTTTATTTATTTATTCATTCATTCAATAAAACTTAGCCATAGGCCATAATCAGTTTTATTATACTACTTAAAACAATGTTACAATAATAAGAAATTAATAATAAACATAAAAAAAATTTAATAATCTTATACTAACAGCAAACTAAAATATAAACTAAGAAAGATAAAAAAAAAATAGAACGTTCAAACTGCACAAGTTTTTTAAAAACTTTACCAAAAATAGTAAAGATTAAATATTATTATGTATATTAATTATAGAATGCAAAGAAAAAAAATAAATTAAAAATTGATTAACAAAAATGTTACATATAAAGAAAATTCTTAACAATTCTATTGTATTAAGCCAATTGAGCCAGACAACAATACTTGAAAAAATTTCTTCTTATAAGAATTAGCAGATAAATCAAATGCTCTTAAAGAGGCCGGTAATTTATTGTAAACCCTAGCCACCCTTACACCAAATGAACGCTCCAATATAGGAGTTAACATTGGAATCAACAATTGTCTATTCCTACTAGATCTTCCAAATACGAATAAATTAACCATATATTCCGGTACCTGCAACCTAATACACTTATAAAAATGTAATAACGACCGAAATTTAACAAACTCTGCAAAAGGCAAACCTAAAAATTCAGAAATATAAGACGAGACATGTTGCCACAATTTAAGAGAGTAAAGATATCTTACAACTCTATTAAACGCAAGCCTAACTTTCTTAAAGACACAACCCAATGTACCAGAGTACACTTCTAAGGCATACAAAAAAATTGGCATAATTAAGCCAGAGACAACTAACTTTTTAACATGAAAAGGCAAAATTAAATCCAAGTTATATAACTTCCGCAAGGATAAGCAAACCCTCGAAACAATAGAGTTAATATGACTATCAAAACGCAATTCTTTATCTATAATCAGACCAAGACATTTAATTTTATCAACAAATTCGATAACATCACCATTCAAAACTATAGAAAACAAACTCTCATCACTATCTCCAAAGAGCATAGCCTTCGTCTTACTAGCATTAACAGTAAGCCCATTATCAGAAAACCAAGTACATAACAATCTAACAGTATAAACAATTACACTTTGCAGAACATCAGGAAAATCTGAATCACCTTTAAACAAAATCTGCACATCATCAGCAAATGAAAATGGCTGGCATATACTACTTAAGACAGACTCAAAGAGATCATTGATAAACATTATAAAAAGCAAAGGCCCAAGCACAGATCCCTGTGGCACACCACTATATACAGGAAGGATATTAGAGCTATAACCACCACTAACAACATATTGCTTTCTATCAGTAAGATAAGAAGATATCAATTTACATGCCGAACTGGAAAATCTATAAAACCTAGACAACTTTTTAACCAAAAGAAAATGATTCACCTTATCAAAAGCTTTAGCCAAATCTAAAGAAAGCAGAACACAAATACCCTTGCTGGATATATTTTTTCTAATACTATCAGTAAGTCCAATCAATAAAGAAGTAGGGCCTCTATTACGCCTAAAGCCAGACTGACAATCATGCAAAAAGTTATTATCATCAATATGCTCAACCATTTGAATCTTTATAAGGTGCTCAACCATTTTTGACAAAATTGGTAATATAGATATAGGTCTAAAGTCATTAACACCCCCAACTCCACTTCCCTTCTTAATAGGAACCATTTTCGCAATCTTCCACAAAAATGGGAAATTAGAAGTGGTCAAAATCGTATTAACCAAATGTAAAATGTATTTACCAACAATTGGCATTAATAATTTAATAAAACAAAGAGAAAAGCCATCATAACCAACAGCCTTAGATTTAATCAAATTGAAAGCTGAAAACATTTCAAGCAGATCAACAGATCGAAAAGAAAAACCATCATGGCATATACTATATATATCAGCATCATTATGACAATCCACAGATTGATTCGAAGAAAAAGCATGATTTAAAACATCAGGATCAAAACCCCCAACATCTTCAACATTACAACCAACTCCGTTCTTGTTCAAGATTGACCAAATCTGTTTAATTCCTTTATTTTCAAACATCCTACTATGCACCCTTCTTTTAAATTTTCGTATAACAGTTTTTACCCTGTTCCTATATTGACAAAAAACCTTCCAATTATCATTATTTCTGCTACGCAAATAAGCTTTATAAGCAATATCTCTGAGAGAAACCTGATGCTTAATCTCTGGAGCATTAATCCAGTCATCACAAGGAGCCCTTGCAATACGTCGCCTTAACGGCACAACAGAATGCAACAAATGTAAACTATCATTCAGAATCATCAACTGCTCATCAACATTATTTGTCGAATACATATTATTAAGGTTACATTCTAGTAACATAGCCTCAAAGGAACCAAAATCAACTGCATTATAATCATAATACTCATAAAACTGCTCAGTAACCAACCGCGAAGCTCTAAGAGAAAGAAAAATAAACGAATGGCGTGTAATACCTGGACTTTGAAACTGGTTAGATCTTTCCACCAATTCCGGCGTCGAAACAAGAAAGAAATCTAACAAGGAAGTCGAATTATTACGAACATCAAAATAAGTAGGCATAGAATTGTGAATAAGAGAGAGGCCCATTCTATTACATCCACCACGCACCAGCAAAGACTTTGCTGGATTAAATAAATTATTATTAAAATCACCAACTACTACAACGTTAGGATATTTGACAAGGAAATCAGACACCTCACTCTCAAACGAAACAAAGTCCCCATGGGGAAGGTAAACAACTCCTACCAAAACTTTTACACCTCCAAACAAAAGCTCAGCAAACAAGCACTCAACAACTCCATAGTTATTACCTCTATAAATTATCCTATGCTTAATATCCTTTGAAATATAAAGAGCCACTCCACCACCCCTCATATTTGGACGATCATTTCTAAGACAAACATAACCAGAAATATCTATAACCCCATCAGAAACTGTTTCCTTTAACCACGTTTCACTAACACCAAATGCACTCAGAAACCCACCCTCAACCAAATGCTTTATCTCACAAAACTTTGTGGAATTTGGTTTCAAGTTAAAACTTGTGCAATTTAAATGAGCTATATTAAAATTACTATCCAAACAATTTAAATTAGATCTTAGAAAGCTATTATCACTATAAACAGATCCGAGATTCTGTCGAACATTCATATTAAAAGAATTCATACACATATGTACATAACAGCGAGCAAAAACCAAAAATAATTAAAAAAAAAGAAAAAGAAATTCCCTTTAAAATAGTATACGTAAAAGTAACATTTAAATCCAGACAACTTTTCTCCATATTTATTTTAAATCTTAAACTTGTTTCAGCATACTCATAGAAATCCAATAGACTTTAACTTTCCTATTTCAACCCATAAATATTTACTGAATAGAACCAACCAATGCTGAACACTATAATCCAAAATATTAAAAATAATCAACATAAATTAAGTACTTGTAAGAAAAGTTGCCTATTGTAATTTTAACTATAAAAATGTTGACTATCAATGCTTTTGCAATCCTTAAGTAGGAAGTAAGTTGTCATCAGCATAAGATTCTGAACCAGATAATACTCCACCACCAGTAGCAGGTACATTTAAAAACACAGAGGTTGATTCAACACCGACATTCACTACACCACCATTTTCAATAGGCACATCAGGGCAACCATCGAGCATGCTAACACACTGTTCCATATTTAAAGTCATTTGAGTATTACTGAGCAGAGTAACTCGAACCTTAGGTACATCAGTGTTGATATATTTGTAATAAATAATCTTTTTTTTTTCACGAAGGTCTCTGCAAACTGATAAAAGCTTTGTCGCTCCAGGAGTCAAATGATCCATAAGAAACACCTTAGATGTGATATTACCTCCAATAATATCATTAAGCATAAGAAATCGCCTCCTGGAAAAGTTCATCATGATTTGATCACGCTGCTGTACAGAATTAAGTTTAACCAAAACTGCTCTACCATTCTTTATATAGGCGCAATGTTGTAAATTACTATTAGTTAATGACAATCCACAAAGTGATGCAATTTTAAAAATCGAATTACTCAAATTCTCTATATTTTTCGGTAATCCTCTTACTATTATGTCAGCTCTATTCAATCTCCTTTGCAATACACTATTATGCATTTCCAAATCATTTAGTCGCTTACTGACTGCTTCATTATTATAGTTTACTGTATTATCAGCAACCCTTTCAGTACTAGTCGTAAGTAGCTTAATCTTTTCTTGTTGTTCAGCACGAAATTTATCAAACAACTCAATCATCTTCTGTTCAAGAGCTGATATGCTGGCATAAACTTGTTCCTCAAAAACGCGATTGTGCTCCTCAAATCTCTTACCAATATCCATGGAGATGTTGTGCAATTCCTGCTGTACACTACTAACAGATACTGACAATTTAGCTGCACGATTGTCTTTTGGAATTGAGCTGCAGCAATCACAAATGTAATGAAATAACTTTCTGTTTTGGCAAAAAAGTTTGTGTTGCTCAATCGTCACATTAACACAGTTTATATGAAAAAACCGTCCACATAGAAAGCAGCCTAAGCTACTTTGTGTTTTGGTGACATTTTTCCCACAGGAACAAAGAACAGTGTCTTTTTTTGCCGGCATTTTAATTGAAAAACCAACACAAGAATAGTTGAACAAGTGATGGCGGCAAAAGTTATACAGCAATACAACAACAACACAACTACAGTTGATTTATAACAATGCAAATATTGCAAATTTAATTATTCACAGTCTATTTCATTAAAAAGAATAAAAAAAAAAAAAAAGCACCATTTAATACTTCACAATATTTATCATTTATTTTGCAATAAAATACGCGAAATAAATATTTAATTATTTTTAATTTTGCTCAGCTGACAAAAATCACTTCTAGTTGTACATGGTTTGGCACAAAGGTGAAGTTCCAGATGTGTGGAGGAGAATATCTATAGTTCCGGTTCGGAAGAAAAATAAAGATCCGCAGGTAATAACATATAACAGACCGATTTGCTTGTTGTCGTTATTGCTAAAATCACTTGAACCAGTAACAAATTGGTTTCTGAGAGATCGTATGCGTTCCGTAAGGGAAGGTCTACGGCGCAATGCATCAATGATTTTATAAACACTGTGTATAGCTATAAGGCCAAAGGTTTTCAGGTAGTGGCAGCATGTTTGGATATTAATAAAGCATATGACAGAACGAATCCGGGCATGTTGTGTGAAAAATTGCGCGAACTAAATTTGCATCCTTAATTTATTAAAAGGCTGAAGTGTTTCTTGTAAAAAAGAATGCTAATAATGAAAGATCAGTCGGTTCAAGTTTCTTTGTTCAATATATCTTTATGGCGGACTTACAGTGTTAGCAGTGATAAAACCTTTTTGTTCCAATTTGCGGATGACTTCTTTCTGGTTTGTGTAGGCAAAGAATTTGAGGGGGCAAAGCAAAATCTAGCTGTAAGATTGAATGACTTGCTCAGACGGTACGAAAGGATCGGGTTGTCCTTCAATTTTTAAAAAACAAAGGCAAAACACCTTAATTGCAGACAAAAAGTTCTGAATTTGGTCAGCAATTCACATGCCGTGTCGGAATTCAGGCTGATCAAATAGTTGGGAAGCACCATATCGGCGAACAATTTGTGTGGAGAGCATATCAGGACAACGTTATTTAATATTGACAAATCGTGCAAATTCTATCGGTTGTTAAACCATCATAATCTTGGTATTTTACCCCATAGGGATTTGCAAGTGTACCATTTTTTCATTAGACCCAGAATTGAGTATGCAGTATCTACCTTTGCCAATTTGGACAAGAATGTGCTAAGAAAAGTGCAAACGGCTAATAACAATTATGTTAGACAGGGGCTGTTTCCTTTCCGATCGACTCAAGCCATCTACCATATGGCAAAGTCCCAATTCGCACGATTCAAGATTATAAGACTGCTTATTTTTATTTTCTTCTTTGAACTCTCATTGGCGTTCGCACGGTACAAGTCTTATTGCTTAAACCGTTTTGTTTTTTCACACACACACACATACTACTGTGTTTTTTTACATTTTCTTTTGTCCATCAAATTTAAGCAAGCTGAATTGCAAGTACGAGCAAGTCTGTACTCATTTAATTTTACCTCGCCCCGTTGCCTACAACCTAATCAGCTCAGCTTAAATACTTGCATCGTGCGAATTGGGACAAATGAGTTACCGCCTAAATATCGTTTTTCACTATCTACAGCAAAGGAGATTTTGAAATCTCTAATTGGAGATCTGCCGTTATCAAAATGTATTGATGCTCTTCAAGCAGTGAATACTAGAATAGCCAATTTGAATTTATTTTTAACGATGTTGGTAAGCTTCTAATTGTTAAAGGCAGCCTGGATCATAGTGTGTTGGTTTTTTAACAACATGATATGTAATTGTACGTCTTGACGAGACAAATTCATGCCTAGACAAATGTTAAAAATTCCGTATTTTTATACTGGGTTTTTTATATACTGAGTTTGACGTTTGTCTAGGCATAAATTTGTCTCGTCAAGACGTACAATTAATAAGAAGTAGGAAAATTACGATATTGTCAGGTGTCTGCTTATGGGCAAAACCATAATCACAATAACTATTTGGTTCGAAAAATTTTGATCAAACTACAATTAGATTGTTGTGTATATCATATATTCCTGGACACACGAAGATTGCGGGGAATGAAAAGGCGGACATTGCTGTAATAGAGGCGTTGAGGAATAGTGCGCTAGTGCACATTAGTTTGCGTTTTTAAGATGCGGTGAGTGCTATTGAATCCATGTTACGTGGTAAATGGGACCGAGAATATTGTGCGATCAAAGCATCGAAAGGGGTTGAATATGGTGGGTTTTTTTCAAGGACATTTGGTTTGATCGAACAGTGACGAACGCAATTAATATCAAGGCTGCCGATTTAAGGTCCGCTAACAGAATTTTATCTGGGCATACGTATTGCAACAAAACTCTGCACAACGATAAATGCACCCATTTTGAGGCAGTTAAAGATTCCTCACATATTTAATTTACTTGTTTAAATTGCTATGGCCGAAGATCTAAGTTTCCCAATATTTGTTAATACAACTTAGTTCAAGTTATCCCGGCAGGTGGGAGAGTTGGGGAAGTTATTTAACTGGTCAATTTTGCTAAAGCAATAGATGTTATGTTATGGGTGAAGATGATTTAGTCAAGATGGTGTTTATTTTTCAAATGTTTAGTTTATTTTCAAAGAGCGGTGCTAGTTGATGCTAGAAAAAATTAGTGTTGGCTATGTGTAATTACAGATTTGGTCGGCTATTGCACACCGGCGTCTTTTATCTGTATAAAACTCTTATTTAATATCTCAGATAGAGATGAAATCAAATTTTAGAAACCTTTACGCCTAAAGGTAAAAACGGAGGGATCCAAGAGCAAGACTGGTGTTGGTGGTAGCATCTTCATTGAGGAGTCCAAATTTCATTCAGACTGTCCAGTTGAGTTGTCGGTGATTTGCATAGCGGCTAGCTGGGTGCAGTATTACAAGGTATACCAAGGCGGATCCAAGATGTTCTAAGTGTTGTGTTATTTTAGACAGGCGAAGGCTGAGAGATACTGTGTCAACAAGGTGCAGAGGGAAGAAAAACCTAGCCAGAGCCTTGTCTGTCCCTGTCCGGTACTAGACAATCTTTGTTCCAGGTTCCTTAAACAAGCAGACTGGAGAGTTGGTGGAAGGTGTCTAGCATAAGCCTATCGGTTCTGTCAGCCTTTATCACGGAAAGCAATTGGTTCTCGAATGGGGCGACTATTGCCAACCAAATAATTTAGATTCTATTCTATCAACTATTGGACCACTATTATAATTATTATTTCTCTCTCTTTTTCTTTCTTCATAGGCATACAAAGGGCCCATAGAAGTGGTTAGCTGCACCTCACTCTACTTCATTTCCGTAGCTGCTTGTTCCACCTCATCTTTTCTACACAATTAAGTGCTGCCATTTGGGTAAATAGATTTTATTTTGATATTATAAACACAAAATGTGTAAGTTTAAAAGAATCGTTTGTTCACTAACTTGCTTAAGGTTACGAAGGCATGATGAAGACTAGCACAGTTTCTAATATACATTTCTTGATTTGAAAACCTCCTAGATCGATTTTGCATCATTTGCTTTGCTAATTTCATATGTATTTTAAACTCAAAACAAAGTTTCCCTAATAATTTGTGTCAATTCTAAATTCAAAAAGGTTATAAGGTTACAGAGTTTAGTTTTGAGCGGTTATTGATCGTGATCCGACAGTCGGTATAACAAGTGTGTAGTTTTTTACTGATGGATCTAAGAGGGATGTGGGCACCAGAACCGGCTTCTTTACCATAAGTGACGACATCAGATAGTCCTACAGACTATTTGATGATTGTAGTGGCTATTTAGATAGCAACAGATTTTTAAGTTCTGTTTCAAAAGTTAATGAAGTTACTATTTTTGTTGACAGTCAGACGTTCTTTTTAAGGCCTTAAAGGCGCATTGCGTCAAGGCTAGTGAAGGATTGTAGGAATACCCTTTGTTTAATTGATGTCTTTAACGTCAGACTATGTTGGGATTCAGAACACTATGAAAAAGTCGGCAATAAAATTGCCGACGAGCTCGCTCGTAGTGACTCAGCGCTGAAGCTGACATATGAGGAGAAAACTGTGAGAGCACCAATGAGTTACTAAGGGCTTTTTTTTATAGAGGCTTAGAACTTTGAAATATAATTATATTTTTAAAGATGTACAGACCCCAATTCCACCAGCCCAGTCAGTTATTGTGGATATAACGGGGTCTTCAACATAACTCGGCACATATCCTATTCCTGTGAATGATGGTGGATAGACTGATTCGGGTCTTCATCTACGCAAAAACAATCGTATAAGAACATGGAACCTGAACATATCGTATGTTCAGTGGGAAGACAGCAGTAACTATGGGATAGCTACTACTATTAGCCGGGGCTGAGTCCTGCAGACATTAGGTTGCTCAAAAACCTCGGGTTAGGATTATTGTAGGATGTGTGAGGATGAGGAAATTGAAAAGATAGAGCATTTTGTCTGTCCCCATTCGTGATTACAATACCATAAAGTTAAGTGGTGGGGTAACAGATGTCACAAAGAACATCATGGGAATCAGGTAACATGGGAATAAGCAATGGTGAGTTTCACACGGGTACTTAAGTAAGCCTTACGAATTCTTTCCACCTTTACTGGATGTCTAATATTGAAGGGACGCACAAAAGACCGAGGTCTCCGAAAGCAATGTATGAGATTGTGCTTGCCTTTATGATCCTTCGTAACATGATCTTACATTTTTTCTTTTTTTACTTTGCAGCTGCCGGTTTACCTAACCTAACCTTTCCTTCAGTTTTTTCACAGGACTTACTTATTGGGTGGTTGCCAAGCTGGCCTTCTTTTACCTGTCGTATATGCCGACGTTTATGACGAATTTTCAATAGGAAACTGTTAAAATAGATTTAGTTCTGGCTGGTTGAAAGGAAGCTTTTTAAAATCACTGGTTTTAAAAACGTAAATTCAGTTGGAGACTTCAAAAACTACATAAATATGTCGATCGGTTACATTATTTTATTTCTTAAAAAGATATATAAACATAAATATATGTACTCATGTACTATGTACAAGCATATAAATAATACTTAATTTTATAATACAAATTTATAGTTCTTAAGGCTAATGGCACGAATTTAATTATAAACTATGTTAATATGTATTTAATTTTTTGTAAATTAAGTAAACTTGCCTAAGAGCAGTATGCGAGCATAATTTATGCGCAAATCCTGCCGGGTAAACACAATTAATTATTGAATTCTAAAATTTATATATATTTTTTATAGGGTCTTAAATAAACCCAAAATTTAAATCTGTCAATATGCATTTGATTGGTTTTAACACAAAATCATCAGTAGACTTTAATCAAATTCTTGGAAAAATTTTCATTAATACTTTCTGCCTTCATGTTATAACTTTAAAAAAATTATTGAGAATTATTATAAACTGTTTTGATTTTTAAAATAATTATAAACAAATGTTTTATTTTTCATGTGGTTTTTGTGTAGGCAGATGTTTTCTTAAAAAAAATTAAAATAGACATACATACATACGAACATGCATAGATTAGTACGTAGTTTTTTTTCGCAAGGGCAGGAAATATGTTAAACTATTAATGTACATACATACATATGTATGTTTGTATATATTGAATACATTTTATGAATTTACTATTTAATAAAAATTAAGTTATAAAAAGCCGCAGCTTGACTGACGTCTACGTTAAATAAGTTAGAAATGCAATGATGAAAAATGTTAAATGTTACAAGTGTAAACAATAGTTTCACATTTTCAACATCTTCCAAGCGTTCCTGCAAAAGGCTTTAAGCTTTCAATCTTTAACAACATATGAAAATATGTTTTTTAAAATTTTTTGCATTTTTGAAATTGCAGTTGACAGTGACGAAAGCTAAGAGGTTAAATGGCTGTCAAATATAGTCTCAGACGCCTTTTTTTATCAGATTTTCAAACAAATATCGTTTCTTATAGGAGACGATAATTTTCGTTAGACTATTACAGCTACTCACCAAGCGAGCAAGTCTACAAATCTTCTACAATACTTCATCCTATTATTCATTCTTTCTTATCCTTCTCTACACTTCAGTTTTCCTGGTATTTCCCCTCTTTCTATTTTCCACTGAATTAGCGGGCCCATGTGAGCTGTATCCTTTACTAAAAGTTTTGTAAAAATGTGTACAAGTTTAAATGTAAAAAGTCCATAAACTGGTTAATATTCATTTAAGGCACTTATTAAAATCGTTACGAGTGAGCTTCTACATGTGAAGTGTCAGTCGGTATCTAAATTATTATCAGTAGGTTTTTAACTTTTATTTTCGATTGAAAACTGTTAACCATATATTGATCCACAAACGAAAACTTTTCACATACACAAATAGTTCTGTTCTGTAAACCGAGTCAATTTAAAATCTAGTTGGGTTCTCTGAATCGATCGATTTGCTGCATTCAAACAGGTTTGTTACCTCGATTTGAAATCGAGAAAAGTTTGTGAATTCGGTTTGAAATTAAAAAAAATTATATGAATTCGGTTTACAGAATAGGACCGAATGTTAAGAACAGTTTCTTTTGAAATATTACAGAATTGTTTCATCACTGTAGTGATAGGGTAAATTTGTATTGCTGCAAGCGGTTGTAGGATTTAACAACAGGCGTGGTTGCATATGTTTTTTTTTAAGTTTTGCTCGACCAGAAGAATGACTGGGTAGTTGATTTAACGAAATTGTATTAACAGAATTTGCTTTTAAATGTGGCAGTGGTTTTTTCTGATCTCGAACAGACTGATAAGATATGGTACTACATGCTTTATTTGAAGCGCGATAGTTTTTATTATAACAATTTCCAACTATTTTGTGTTGAGCAGGCATAACCTGAAGATTTGATTGTGGTTTTTTAATAGGGTATCCTGATAACTGACGTTTATACAACGAAGATATTTTTGGTCCTAAAATATATGCAGAACAAATAATGCCCAGCAATAGTTCCATAAAGGCTCTTGTTAAAAATGGCCATTGCGGTGTTTGACCATATGGTGACTCATTCAACCACACATCAATGTTGGCAAATTCGTATATCACGGCCAAAAGCAATAAAACATATGGTATGCAATACAATGTTAAAAAGACTCCTGAAATACTGCACTTTGTCTTTAATAATAATTGCAATGACGTTGAGTTTGTATTGCGTATAATTTCTCTGTTTCGACGATAAACCAAGAAGCCAGACACTAAATTCATTGAACCAAATATCCAATAACAAAATAACGGAGTAGCAACCAATATTTGCAATCCCTTGTCAGACTGATTGCCGACATAACAGGCCCCTATAAAACGTTTTAATTAATTATATCCGTCATTTTTTACCATAAATAGTCCTCTTACCTAATAACTCATCAGCATCCACCAGCCGTGCAACAATTGCAGCCGCTGTTTGAAAAGCTGGCAAGCCCCAGGCTAAAAATCTTGCCAAGTTACTACTTGTTATGCTATTTTCCAACTTGTTTGCATTCAATCGAACAGTATTGTTGGTACCGCCATTAGTACCAAGTGTTGGATAAGCACTTGTTCCAAGTGTTATGTGTCCCAAGGAGTCAGGACTTACACGTCGAACATTTCGATGCCATCCTAAGCACAAAATAGACCACCTAGAAAAAAAGGGTTGGGTAAATAAAAGTATACATGTCCGATAAAAAAAAACGTTTCGTTTTAGTTTTTTGAAAAACATTCACGCTGGAATTAATTTTTATAAAAAGGTCGATACAGACATTTGTTTCAAATTTTGTTTATATGTAAATTTTTAAACAATATTTAAAATTTTATTATATTAAGATTTAACCAAAGAAAGATAAAAAATGTTTGTGCTGCATGTGATATATTTAAACATTAAAATATTTTTAGGCTTTGAAGCGGGTAAAAAGTGTGTTTGTTTTGTTCATATAAAATCTTTAATTTTTCTATTAATTTACGCTTTACAACTTAGTTTTATTATATATTTGTGTTGATTTAGGTTTTTTAATATCGCAAGGAGTGAACAATTAAGAGCAAAAATTCCTAAACCCAGTTTGCATTGCATCACGAAATTTAAAATTCTTTCTGGCAACAAAGCTGAATGATAATGTTTTCTGCTCCTAAATGAGTGTTAATAGTTATATTAATTGGAAGCAAAACAACATTGTCAAAATTGTAAAGGTTGGAAAAGAAAAGAAGTTGAAATAACGTAATGCATAGCGTTAAGGAAAACAGCCAATCTTTAGTAAACAGGAAAGTTGTGGATATGAAAAAAGTTTGGAGCTTGATATCTTTTAATATAATTGAAATACCCCTCTTCAATGAAAAACGCTGTACTCGTCTGGAAATGACATCTCTACTTTCGTATCCATTATATAAATCATACGAGGCAAAGGTAAAATAAAAAACAATTTACATAATTACCATGCATAAGCAGCCATTCCAAAATAATATCTCAGAAGAAATGTTGTGGCACAGAAGGCATTTGAAAGCCCATCTACAAGAAGTAAGGACACATTAGGTAGCTGAAGGTCAAAACCACAAGATGAAGCAGTCCTTCCTGCTATAAATCGAACAGTCCAACCAAATGATACCATTGTTTGTGACCACATTAGTGGTGATAAGATTTGCGTACTTCTGGACTCTTGTGGTTTTGAAGATCTGGAGTCAGAAAATAACAAAGACGCAGCTGACAAAAGAGCCAAGCAAACAGCCGCATATGCCAAGGTGTGCGTCCATAATTCTGCTATATGTTTTTCGGTTGAATCAAATAGGATATTTGCTTCGCACAGCGGAGCACAACGACCAGAACGATGCAACTTTACGTACAGCTTAGAATGGCCTGGGCATTCAAAACTGTTCAAATTCGTTGTAGGCTGCGATGGTATTATTGCAGCTGGATGTGCAGGATACATTTCTTTGATAGTGGGTAGCTCCTGCACCTCACCTGGGCCCTCCATACACATTGTTTCATGATTGTTTTCTCTTGGAAAGCGATTACAATCCAAAGCTGGCGGCCATGGATATCCAAAACCCTGCAGAATAGGATGGCAACGTGAACGCACACTTTCACAAAGTGTTCGACACGGACCTATAGGTACCGGAACCTTAGAAGTGCACATAGGTACATATGTTGCACATAAAAATAGTTTTAATTGCGAACTGCAAACATATTCGATGAGTGGAGAAAATGTCTGTAAAGTGTACTCAGCTTCGCTTTGTAACTCATTACCGACCAGGTTGGGCATTGAAGTTTCGTTGTAGCCAATATTTCTACACATCTCGATTTTAATAGGTTCGCATTGGCGCAAAGGGAAATCTGCTATGGCCATTTTTATTGCCAACGCCAATAAACAGAAAGGAAAACATACAAATACCATTGTTATAACTATTTGTAGCTATGTACATGCAACAAAAACAGCTACCGAATTTTAAAACACAATATATGTATACATGAAGTTATGTTTTTATGTACTGATGTATGTAATTATGTGTATTAGTATTCACAAAAATATTTAGTAAATTGGTTTAAATCTTGTCTTGGCACAGTTTAAGCGCTGCCATATATAACAAGTAAATGAGTTAACATTTAAATTTATTAAATGTTTGATGCTTTTTTTCCAAAAACGGCAAAGTAGAACCAATTATTACAGCCAGATTTATAGTGTATATATGCTTGTATTTATTCCTTGTTATTTTGTTATATTGTAAACTTCTAGGATAAGTTGTTGTTTTAGCCATCGTTTAAAGTTGCAACACAACTATAGATATGTACACTCATATGCGTGTGTACCAAGTGAGCCTGTATTTTATTCTTGTTAAAGCGTTGGTTTTCTCGTTTTGTTACCAATATGTAAAGAAGTCTTGTTCATACATACGTAAACATGCACATTAAAATCTAACTTGCTGTTCACTGTGTTGAAGACTGTATTTTCCAACAAGAATGTATAATTAATTTTGTAACAAATTGAAAAAACAATAAAAATAACTATATTCAGTTAATAATTACTGTTTATGTTTCAAAAGATGAGCTCAGGAAAAAATAGCAAAGTTCACAAACCAGTTCCCTTAAATTTTATTTATGTCCAAAAAATTTTTCCTATTGTGGGTCCGTGGCAGAAGCGATTTTTGCAATGAGTTAAGAGCTGAACTGATATGTAAGTCCGTGATCGTTTATTTAAAAAAAATGTACATTGTTTATAACTCTTTTAATTATTATAAGAAACTATTTCTTGCTTTATTATTTAATGCAATGTATCATGATTTAATGTTTATTTTAATACAACACACAACTTTTTGTCAGAATTAGAACTGTAAAACAGCCGATTGCTTAAACGTACATTGCAACGTACATTTCTATCGATTACATTACTATCGACAAAACCATGATACAAACAACAAGGTATACTTGTTCACGCAGCTGATTACCTGCTGTTTTATTTTCAGTTGCCAAACTAACGTATAAAGCGTACCGCAAAAATGTCCTATTTTCGAAGATATTCAATTTATTGCCATTTTAAAGGCTTGTCCCCATACAGACTAATAATTTTTATAAAATTTTTGAAACGAGACATCTCTGAAACTATAACAGCTGATCGGCTAGACCCGATTGTTGAGTATATAAAAATACCAATGTGTAGGGTATATAAGATTCGGCATAGCTGGATATAGCGCTCTTGATAAAATTTATGTATATGTACTAGAGGCCAGCTCAAGACGACACTAAATAAGGCATCATGTCGAAATTTCAACTCATTTCATATACCTTACGTGTGCACACACAACAATAAGTGCTGCGTTGTATTGTTCGCCATCTCTTTTGTTTACTTAACTTAACTTAAATGAAAAATAGATTCACACTTAAGCACACTTAAGTAAACAATAACGGCACATCATTTCATCATGATAACACACTTCAATTTCAATTCATCTCGAAACTTTACTGTTGACGGGATGTTCCTGGTGTGTTAGTTTTGAAAACGGGGGTTGATTTTAAATAATGTAATGTAATTACGTATGAATTTTTTATGGATTTGCTTGTTGTTTGTTTTGTTGTTATTGACCACACATCATCACAGTCATTTTTTGATCGACCACACATCATGACAGTATTTAAGTTGTATCAACAACAGTGCATGACACCACTCCTTATTCTTAACTACACTACATTGCATCAAAGAAACTGTGGCAGCTACACTTCATTACAGCACTTAAATAGTTTAACCGCACAACAACATAAGAATTATAAAATTTTGCGGTTCTTGAATTAGCTTAAATAAGACTTGATGTAGGTCTCTAACATGTACGTTGGTACCATGATACAAAGAACCAGGTAGTCTCGTCGGCCCAGTTGATTAGTGCCAAAATGTCAAAATTATGTTTTCCCTACGAGCTGTTGTATGGCACTTGTTAGTAGTTGTTGCAGGGACGAGATTACCTGATTAGTTGTATCATGGTTGGTACATTACCCAATTGAGAAAAAGCAACGTTTTTTTAAGAGTAGATCATATTTTATAAAACATATACACAACGAAAAACATGCACTTCCTTCCCTAAAATGCGTGGGTTTTTGACAACTAAGCCAAATTTTACATAAACAAATCGCCTGTTGTTTCTGTATGGAAATTGTTGTTGTAGAAATGAATATACCTTAAGATAAAACCAATTTAAAAAAAAAGTCGGTTGAATGCTGGTTTACCTACACAGTTGTGCAAAAAGGTAAAAGTATCCCAGCATACCATATGCGCTCTAAATGAGCTCATAAAGACTCTTTTGTCGGAACGCTGAGGCTCATAAAGAGTTCATAAAATAATCATAAACAGTCATAAAACGCTCATTTTTGAGTGGCTTTTTCCACTAAACTGGTCACTCATGAAAGAGCTCTAAATTTTATGCATAAAAGAGTATTTTATGACTCTTTTTTTAAAACGCATTTTGAGCTCTTATTTCAGTTTTCGTTTACACTCTCTCTTTCTAAAATACGTTTACTGTCACTATTTTCTTCAACAACACTATTATTTTTAATACTACATGCTGGATTTTCTTTTCTTAATTTGTTTGAACGAAGTTCACTTATTATTAATTTGCTTTTTTTAGTTTGCTCTTTTCATTATTTCAATTATGTACTATTTATGAGCTCAGAAATATGCACGCAGGAAACACTCACAGAAGATCATAAAATCGCTCATATATAAGAGCGCTCCCATAATGGTATGCTGGGATGGTTCATGTATTTTTTAAAACAATATATCGTCACAGAAAATGCAAAACGCCCTATCTAACATTTAAAAATTTTTTAAAAGGGGCAAGCATTTTTGTGTAAATGCAAAATATATTTACAGTTAACACAAATTTTTGCCATATATGTTAGTTAAAAAGGATCAACAAATTTATTTCTGCTGAAAAAAAAGAATTTTTCGAGATGACGTACATATTTGAAGGCTATAACTTATAAAAAGCCAATTTTTAATTGTTTGTCAGATAGGGCCTTTTGCATTTTCTGTGACGATATGTATGTAGTACATATATATTTTTTGTTTGCTTAAAAAATTATTGAAGGTATAAACCAAGTAGAGAAAAACAAAGTGCCTACTAAGTTGGGCTTATTACCAAGAGTGAAACCGCTACTAATTAATGTATGTTTTGTTTGAATAGTGATTTTTCGATCTTTGTCAAAATATTGCAATTAAAACATGTCTATTTTAAAAAAAAATTTAATGCTTTATGAAATTGTATATGTGAAACCAGTTAGGGATGTGTATTATTTAGTACATTGTGGATTTGCAGAACAACACATAAATTGAACAAAATTCAATGCCTAGTTCAGTTTTTTAAAACAATAAGCCAATCAAAAAACTTGTTTTCACCTGATTAATAATTCGTTGGGGATTATGTTAAAGCTTTCTTTTAATTTTTTTAAACTGCATTACCCTAAAAAAAAATAGTGAAGACCTGAACCAAAAACGGTTTAAATTTAATATATGTATATTGTTGGCACCCTGTTTAAAGCTTTAGCTGTAATTTTTAAACGAAATTGGAATTAGGTAATTTCATTTTATACTACCACTAAATGACATTTTGGAGGTTTTTGAAAATACTGGGTTTTATTTGTTTTGTTGTAGTTTGTTTACATAAATTAAAAAAAATGAAACAATAAATAAATATCTTCACGTTTCTTACTAAATTTTCCACATTTTTTATCCACGGATGATACAGGTTTTCGGCATCATTGCTATAGTTTCACATCTTTTCTACACGTTTTCTGATTATGAAGATTCTTTACTATTTCTTTGAATGTTTAACTTACGTATACATATCTGTATGTATGTACATATGTATGTATGAATGTAAATCCCTATATTTATTATATAAAATCAAGGTGTAAGTTTGTTTGTTTGTCACACAATCACGACCAAGTTATATTCAACAAGGTAAACTCAAGGTGAATTAAAAAAATTCGCCCTCTGCCTTTCCTTTTTGTGTTTAAACGGTAGAATGTCAGAAAAATTAAAAATTCCATATACAATTAATTTTAATTTCGAATAAATGTCAAATTGATTTTAATCAGCTGGTTTCTTAATATTGCCTTATTGAATGTGCCTTGATTACGACTTAACGGCTAGACCGATTTTTATGGAATTAAGAATATAAATAATTCTAAGTGTGCGATAGGCTATACGTTTTTGGAAAAACAGAGGTGCCACGCCCACAGTACTTACAATCTAACTGTTCTTCTACTGCAAAACTTGAATTTTTAATGCTGGAGCATTTGCTGCACCGTTTTTTTTCAAGATTTTGTACATATATAAGGCATCTACGGAAAAAAGTAGGAGGGACCATGCCCCCTAAAACAAAAATCATATTACAAGTTCTTCTGCTAGATCGATTTTTCCGAAATGAGGGTGCGTAATAACAGCTTCTAAATTTATCATTTTGAATGTAAAAAAGTGGGTGGTACTTTTGCTGCACCAATTTTTTTTAAAACTTTGCACACATATAAAAGACCTCTAATTCAGAAATTCTAAAGGAAAGAAATTGGGAATTGCAGAACCCACATATATTAAAGTCTTTGTAGGTACTGGTTCTTATATTGTTGCAATTTTTATGAAGCTCAAAAATGTACCGATAATGTTTATTTTCGGTTCAATGCGGCCTGTACTTTGTTTACAAGAAACCATTAACTCCCAGCCGGACTGATGGACATACTTTAATTGACTCAGGAAGTGATTCTGTGTCGATCGGTATAATTAGAGGTGGGTCACAGGCCATTACTTTTGAGAGGTACAAATATTTGCACAAAAGCATAATCAAATTTGGGTATTACAATAAAAGAGAACTTCAAACTCATTTTAAAAAACACTTGAAATGTGATTATACTATAAATTAAGAACGATGATATATACAGGGTGTCCGCCGGCAAGGTATACATACTAATTTATTTTAACGCCATTTTGGTAAAAGTTAGTCATGACAGTTCGTATTTTGCAGTCGTGAAATATTATTGAAAAATATCCAGTAAACCAACGTGTTTTAATCAATAAAACATGACAGCCCCGATTTTCATGAAAAAATAATAACGAATGACGACCCAGCATACCGTATGCGCTCTAAATGAGCTCATAAAGACTCTTTTGTCGGAACGCTGTCGCTCATAAAGAGTTCATAAAATAATCATAAACAGTCATAAAACGCTCATATTTGAGTGGCTTTTTCCACTAAACTGGTCACTCATGAAAGAGCTCTAAATTTAATGCATAAAAGAGTATTTTATGACTCTTTTTTTAAAACGCATTTTGAGCTCTTATTCCAGTGCACTGTCACTATTTTCTTCAACAACACTATTATTTTTAATATTACATGCTGGATTTTCTTTTCTTAATTTGTTTGAACAAAGTTCACTTATTATTAATTTGATTTAATTTTAATTATGTATTATTTTTGTATTTATTATAAGATAACTCACAATTTTGTCTTTACGCTTCCAAAAATATTCACTAATGAATCAATTTGTGTAACTTCTTTCTTCTGCTTAGCTGGAATTTACCGTTATCTGTCAGCGTGCAGAAATTACTCATAAAAAGCACATAAAATCTATCGTTTATGAGCTCAGAAATATGCACGCAGAAAACACTCACAGAAGCTCATAAAATCGCTCATATATGAGCTCATATATAAGAGCGCTCCGATAATGGTATGCCTCGAGGCACATTCTTATTTGAGTGGATATGTGAATAACCAGAATAGTCGGTTCTGGGTAATAGAAACCCCTCAAATTATCCATCAGCCACTTTTGCATCCATTAAAAGTTTTGTTGTAGAAGTTAAGAATAAATGTTCAATAAATAAATAAATAAATAAATAAATTCCTTTAAAGAAAAAAAAAAAAAAAAAAAAAAAAAAAAAAAAAAAGTGGAAGTCTGGTGTGCAATTCGGTCAGGAGGAGTCATTGGAGCTTACTTTTTTAAAACTGAAAACGGCGTAATGGGAAGCGATATCCTGATATGATTGAAAACTTATTAATGCAACAACTGCATGCTTTGGGCTTGGCTAACATGTGGTATCAACAAGAAGGTGCTACATCGCATACAGCCAAGTGTAATGTATGTATTTTCGCGAAGTCAGGTTGCTAAGTATTTTAGAATGCTGCGCTTAGCCGCAGCACGTTTTAATTCTTCGAAGCACTGTTAAGTGCTAAGGTAGAATAGTGAGAAAGCTTCTTTGTTGGATTCAAGAAAGATTCTATTTTTATTTAATAATTCTTACCACTATTTATACTAAAAATTTATACATAATTTTGCTTACACTATATTTATAATTTGTTGTTATTAAAAATCAAAAAACTCCAATTCAACAAATTCAATTTTGAGTAATTTGATTCCTTCCAATTTCATGACGATACAATGTGTGTATGTCTGTGCAATTGATAGTCTACGTTCTTGAGTGTGAGAAAAATAAAATGTCAAGTTTGCACTTTTATTTTGGAGGAATCAATTGTTATTTTTAATTAAGTTGGAATGAGGTGACCAACTGTTAATGAGTGTGTTCAACACACTACACCTCCGTCCTCAAGATTGAATTTATGATTGAAATGAAATGAATTAAATCTAAAAATATAATAAATGAATTAATTCTATCTAAATGCCATATTACATTTAGCCATATTTAAATTTGAGATAGCTAGTATAAATCATATTTTAATTGCTGTAATAATTATTATAAATTGTCTTTTATTTGCTTACATTAATTCTTAGGTCTATACAATTTAAGGATATTATTATGGTAAATTTTTTCCAAGTTATCAACCTTTAGTAATGAATTTTCTCCTAATCTTTTTGTTATTCTATATGGTCCCTTGTATGGGCTCTGGTTCTTTTTTCGAGATTCTAATTTTATCAATACCAAATCTCCTATATTAAAATTACTAATGTTCGTATATTTGTCGTAATTTTCTTTTGATTTTCGTTTGGATATGTCTATTAATTTCTTAGCATTCTCTAATGATGTTTTTAATCTAATTTTTATTTCATTTGCGTAATTTTCCATATCATAACATTTACTTGTGTTCTGTATTTTGTCCGTTGGTAATGCTGCTAGTTTACCGTAAATTAACTCGTAAGGTGAATAGTTAGTGTCTATATGTGGTGTCGTGTTATATGCAAATGTATAGTATGGTACCCATTTGTCCCATTCATGATCATCAACAAAATTTAATAAATATTCATTTAATACACGATGGTTTCGTTCTATAGAACCTATTGACTGATGGTGATAGGGTGCTGAAAATTTTTGGTTCAAATTTAACAAATTACAAACTTCCTTTAATAACTCGTTATTAAATTCAGTACCTCTATCAGATTTTAAATTTTTAAAACATCCGTACCTTAGAATAAATTGTTCAACTAATGTTTTAGCAATATTTTTAGCGTCTTTTGTCTCAATTGGATGTGCTATTACGTATTTTGTTAATTCACATTGCATTGTAAGTATGTATCTGTAACCATTAGATATTCTTAAAGGTCCTACAGTGTCTATTTGTATTGTCTCAAAACTAGTGTTAGGACTTTCTGTTATGATCATTTTTTCTTTAATGTGCTTTGTTTGTTTATTTCTTAGACATTTATCGCACTTGTTAGTATAATCTCTAACCATCTTTCTCATATTTTTCCATATGTAACGTTGTTTTAATTTTAGGACAGTTTTTCTTATACCAAAATGTCCTGATATTGGTGAATTGTGGAATTCTTCTATAATTTTCTTTTGCGTTCTTTTATCCGTAATGTGTTGCAAAGGTTTATATAATATAATATTCAATTTAAAGTTTCTATATTTGTTTGATTTCAATAATTTCTGGTATACCTCATTATAAATTTTGTTCAAATATCTATATGATATGAGCTCAAAAATATTATCTTCGCATGATAAAGCGAGATTTTTTATATTTTGCTTATGCATATAAATCATTAACTTCTCTAGTGACAAAACGTATTTTGCTAGATCTTCATTAACGTTCATTACAAAGCTATTATTTTCAGTTTCTATGGTGCCATCCTTGGGTCCATTTTTCGTATTTCTTATACCGGTTTTTATAATATTAAATTTTAATTCACGTATATTCTTTATATCTTGTAGAGATGTACATTCCCACATATGATTTTTATGTTGGCCTTGGGATATGTCACTCATATTATTCACTTCCACCTTCTCAGTATTTTCCTTTGCTTTCATTCCACGTGTTGTTACTAAAATTTTTGATGGTTTACTTTTGTCTTCTTCTACAGGTATCATACTTTTCAACATCTCAGAATCTAATTTTATCCTCGACAGAGCGTCTGCGTTCGTAATTATCTTTCCCCTTTTATAAACAATTTCAAAATCATAGTCCGATAGATCTATTCGTATCCTAGTCAACTTAGATGAAGGATTTTTATGTGAAAAAAGTGAAACAAGTGGTCTGTGATCCGTTACCACAATAAATTTTCTTCCATACAAGTATGGTCTGAAGAATTGTATACCCCAGTGGATCGCGAGTAGTTCTTTCTCAGTGACTGGTTTATTTAAATCATGCTTTCCTAAGGTTTTGCTTGCATAAGAGATCGGCAAATCTTCGCCAATTTTCCCCTGTGATAAAACAGCTCCTAATGCATAATTCGATGCGTCGGTAGTCAATATAAAGGGTTTTTCAAAATCTGGATATCTTAGTATTGGTGCGCTAATTAATTTCGTCTTTAAAGGTCAAAAGCTTGTTGACAATCTTCAGTCCATTCAAATTCTTTTCGTTTTTTAGTCTGGTCGTTTAGACATTTTGTGATTTCAGCAAAATCTTTTATGAAACGTCTATAATAGTTACAAAATGCTACAAACCTTTTAACCTCATCCTTGTCTTTTGGAACTGGATATTGTTCTATTACCTTGTGTTTTGAAGGATCTGTTCGTATGCCGTTTTCCGTTATTTGGTGTCCTAAATAAAATACTTCGGATTTCAAAAATACACATTTTGATGCATTTAATTTTAAGTTATATTTTGACAAACGTTCGAATACTTTCATTAAGTTTTCATTATGATGTTTTAAACTGCATCCAAATACAATAATATCGTCTACGTATAAAAATGCTTTGGAGTCTAAGCCACTTAATGCTATTGTTAGCATCCTTTGAAAACTATTGGAAGAAATCTTCAAGCCAAATGGTAATCGTTTAAACTGATAATGACCATCCCTAGTTGAAAATGCCGTTAGATGTCTCGAATTTTCAACTAAATTTATTTGATAAAATGAGCTAGTCATGTCTAGAGTTGAAAAATATTTTGCTCTTCCTAAACGGTCTAATACATCCTCTAGTCTTGTTAATGGAAATTTATCATTTACTATCTTTTTGTTGAGTTGTCGGAAATCTACGACTAGTCTTCATTTTTTTTCACTATCGCTCTTTTTCGGTACTACCAATAATGGTGAATTATATGCACTAGTTGATGGTTCAATGATGTCTTCATCCAATAATTGTTGCACTTGATCATTAATTTCATCATATTGTGTATGTGGTAATCTATAATTCTTTATATAAACTGGTGTATTGTCTGAGGTTTTTAAATTTTGTGTATAAAAATTATTAGAAGTTAATGTCTCTCCCTTCAAATGAAAGATGTCTTCATAGTCCTTGAAAATCTGTATCAATTCTGTTCTTGCCTTTTCATCCTTAACGTCAATTTTTAAGGTGTCTATTAATTTGCTGAACCTGTCTTCGCTGAAATTTGTTTCTCTAAGTCTATGTGTATTTTGTATAATTGTGTAGTTTCGTAGAGGTTCTATTTCAAAATTAATGTTTTCTAAAATTATGTCGTTGTCTGTTGTATTCAGGATTTTGACATGGTGATTTCCCTTTCCTGGTACTATTGTATTACTTACAAATATACCTGGTTTAATTTCTTTATTAAGAATTATGCTGTCCTCACATATATCCAAATTAATAGGATGAATACTTTCAGATCGTTTTTCTACCTTTATGCAATAATTTTTATTTATCCATGATTTCATAGGTACAGTAATCTCTTCATTCTCTAAAGTGAGATTAAGCGTAAAAGTTTCATAGTCAATTTTGCATAAGAATCTTGAAAAGAAATCCCTTCCTAAAATTCCGTCCGTTGGTATTGGAAATTCTTCGTCAACGATATGAAATTTATATTGTTCGGTGAAATCGTTTATGGTGAAACTTAATTCTGATGTTCCTATCGATTTAATTTTTTCTGTAGTGATACCTGTAAAGCTAATTGATCTTTCTTTGTCGATATGTATGGAATCTTCGTTCAATTTATTGATTTTACACAAAGAGATGTCTGCTCCAGTGTCTATTAAAAATGTAAGTTTTAAATTTTTGCCTAAGTTTAATTCAATGAAATTTGTAATGTTATTCGATATTTGGAAAACATTATTTAATCGTATTATTGGTCCTCCGGATAGTGAGTTTGTACAGTTCCTTGATCCACCTCCGGGTCTTCGTAGTTTTCCTGTACGTAGTGCACATTTCTATTTTGAAAATTTCTATTCCTATTATTTCCGTTGCGATTATCATTGTTGCTATTATTATATCTAACACCATTTCGGTTATTATTATAACTATTACCAGCATGGTTGTTGCTATAGTTTGTTGGTCTATTATTTCTAGTATTAGTATTATTACAAAAATTGTTATTGTTATTATTATTTGACCCATTGTTGTTGTAATTTGTTCTATTATTGCTGTAATTATTTCTGTTGTTGTTAGGACCAAAATTATTTCTTCTGTTATTGTTATTAAAAAATTTGTTATTTCTATTGTTCAAATTTCTTTGGTTATTTCCCTGATTTCCATTATTAGAGAAATACAAAACTTGTTCCGTGTTAGTAGTGAATTCTTTTTCCAGCTCTAAGGCTAATTGTAATGCCTCATCTAGATTTTTAGGTCTTGATGCAAATACTGTAGGTTTAAGTTCTCCTTTTAAACCGTTCTTAAATACGTTCAGGGAGTAATCATTGTTGATTTGTTTTACCGTTGCAGCCTGACTTTCACTGCAATTTTCTATGTTCTTAATCTGCAATTCATTTAATTCAGTTACCAGTTCTAGTATTTTCTCATGATAAGTATTCACAGTCATTGTCTTCTGGGTAAATGTGCTTAACAATGTTTGGATCTGAGAAACAGTCTTTTTGGACCTATATCTACTGGTCAAAGATTCTTTCAGTTCTTGAAATGTTCTCGGTTCAGATACTCCTATTGCAGTGCGTACTAGGTTTGTTAGTTTAACATTATAAACAAAAGATATAAGTATTGCTTTATTTGTATTATCTAAGGTTTTGTCTATTAGTTCTACTATTGTTAGGAACGATTGTAATTCTTTATAATTTCCTTTAAATTCAGGAATAATTTTTATAGCGGTCTCTAAATTAAAAGTTGCCATATCTAATAAATTTTGTTGTTGATTATTGGGTGTTATTAGGGCTTGTTCGAAAAGAGTTTTCGCTCTATTGTAGTATTTCTCAAATTTTTCTGTTTTTATTTCTGTGTCTTCTGTTTTTAACGTTTCATCTAAAGAGTTATAAAATTCTGTTTTTAACAAATCTATTTCTTCTAATTTACTTATCAATGTTGCCTCCTGATATCCCCTTGATCCTGATTTCTTAAAATTGATTAATATTTTTTCTAACCTATTTATTACTGAGTCCATTTATATTTGATAAAAAAAAATTTTTTGTTTTGGTTATTTATATTTATACTTGTACAACAGCTTTCTTCTGTACATAATTCTTAAAGTATTTGTTTAGTTTGAAAATTAAAAATATTACTACACCTAGACATAATATGAAAAAGGCATCTATTTTTATTGTCGTTCCAAAGTCCATACTTCGTTCTGGGCTATTGTTGTTTATGTTGATGACCTCTTCTGCTTTTGATTTCTGGTTTCCCATTTGAGGTATAGCTTTCTCTATTAGTCCTTTAAAGTTAATTAAATTGCATATGTTTTAAGCTTAAGTCTTATATTTTATATGTATGGTATATATAATGAGTGTTTGTTAAAGCATCTTAGGTTAATGTTCCAACCAGTATTTTAAAAAATTTCATCTATCTCCGCGAGCGACATCAAAAAAAAAGTTAAAGTATTAAAAAAAAAAAAATTTTTTCTCTTCCCTTTCTGGTAGAGTTCTAAATGTCTGTCAGAAATCTAAATTGGCAGGATCGTGATCTGCAGGATCGCCATGTAATGTATGTATTTTCGCGAAGTCAGGTTGCTAAGTATTTTAGAATGCTGCGCTTAGCCGCAGCACGTTTTAAGTGCTAAGGTAGAATAGTGAGAAAGCTTCTTTGTTGGATTCAAGAAAGATTCTATTTTTATTTAATAATTCTTACCACTATTTATACTAAAAATTTTTACATAATTTTGCTTACACTATATTTATAATTTGTTGTTATTAAAAATCAAAAAACTCCAATTCAACAAATTCAATTTTGAGTAATTTGATTCCTTCCAATTTCATGACGATACAATGTGTGTATGTCTGTGCAATTGATAGTCTACGTTCTTGAGTGTGAGAAAAATAAAATGTCAAGTTTGCACTTTTATTTTGGAGGAATCAATTGTTATTTTTAATTAAGTTGGAATGAGGTGACCAACTGTAAATGAGTGTGTTCAACACACTACACAAGATTATAATGGAATTACTGCGAGATCTCTTTCCACAATAAGTTATTTCGAGAAATGGTGATGATGATTGGCCTGATTTTACTGCTCCGGACTTTTTTTTGTGGGAACATCTGCGCAGCAAGGTTTATGCATATAAACCACCTTTCCGGCGGATACCCTGTGGGGAAGATATTTTTAAACTCCATATACCAAGTAATCCAAAAGGTTTGCCTTCCAATGCTTAACATTTGCAGTTTTCAAACAAACTAGCCTTTGCCTTAACAATTAAATGATCCCAGGTTGCTGGTTTGCTGGATTTGCACCCTAGTGCCATAACGTATGAATGTAAGCGTTTGGGGATTACTGATTTAAGGCCAATTTGTAACCAAGGTAAACTTTATTACTACTGCAAATTCAATAGTCAAAATTCAATCGGAAGTGGTAAATAGGATAAAATTACAAAAAATAAAAACTTAACCTTAAATTCATTTGTTACGAACTTTTATGTCAAAATAAACAGGTTTTTGTTCAGTTATCAAATTAATTTTAAACTTTTCATTCCTTCAGTGTATAGATGACGAAAAGTGTGTCCAGTCAATAGGCATGCACCGGACATAAGTGTAACCTTTAACATGCAGTGATGTCAACATTTCCAACAAGACATATATATTTTACCACGTTTTTTTAAAGTTTATGTAAGGGTTGTCATATACTCATACTACCCCAAAATTAAACATTGGCTTTTACGTTTATATACCTTTTATTAACTACTACATGCGTGAAGCACTTAAACAAATTACACATAAGCATGTATGTAGTTCTTCCTGACTTTCTTATTCAAAATTTTGCAATCATCATTATTATTGCTTTAGCTACAGTTATTTTTCTGTAGATTACAAGGGACATTTTATATCCCCAACTAGCCCTTTCCCTTTTCAAACAACAAAAAAGTATAAATATTAGATTTAATCATTTTTCGCTCCAAAATTTATTGCAAGAGGTCCAAAAAAGTTCACAACTTCCCCATAAAAATCAGAAGAGCAAAAAACCTGTGCTGAGAAATGTTTTGTTATGGGCGTGGCACCGGGTTTTTTATTGCTTTAAGAAGCTTGCCATATGATACAGTAAAAATACAAAAAAATTAATTAAAATATAGAGAAGGGCCATTTTAAAGAGCTGAATTTTTGTCAGCGTGCTACCAACCACTTTTTTCAAAGTTTTGAACTTAGAACCGTTACTTTACCTACAAAGCAAGGCACATTCAACAAGGTAAACTCAAGGCGAATTCAAAAAATCCGCCCTCTGCATTTCCTTTTTGTGTTTGAACGGTAGAATGTCAGAAAAATTAAAACTTTCATATAAAATTAAATTTTTATAACTTATAAATGTCAAATTGATTTTAATCAGCTGGGTTCTTAATATTACCTGGTTGAATGCGCCAGGCTACAAAGTTTCATAAAAATCGGTTTTGTAGGAGTACTTAGGCTCTAATATTTATGGCCGTGGCAAGGAATACCTTATAACCTTTGGAATTTTTTGTTAGAAGCCTTATATGTGCAAAGAAAATTTCATTAAAATCGGTGCAGTAGGGGTCTATGTATGTATCTTCTTTGTCGTCTTGAGAATTTTAACTGTAGACGCCTTGTGTATGCATACGAATTTTCAAAAAAAAATCGATACAGTTAAAGCGCCGGTATTAAAAGTTGAATTTTTGTGGACGTGGCACGTCGTGCCACTTTTTTGCTTTGAAAATCTTGACCCTAGAAGCGGTAAAAATGCGGTCAGGTAGTAGTACCTATTGTAAGATTCTAGTGTTTGTGTACGTGGCCTGGACCTCTTTATGCGTGAGAATTTCGATTCTAGACGCCTTAATAAAAAAAAAAATTGGTACAGTTTAAGTACCAGTATTAAAAGTTTAATTTTTGGGGGCGTGGCATTGCCTTGTTTTTTGCCTTGAGTTTTGACTTTGGAAGCGGTTAATATCTAAACAAAATTTAATAATAATTGAGCAGATAGAAGTACCAGTATGGAGATTTTATTTTTTGTGGGCGTGGCTCAGCCTACTTTGTAGCTTCAAAAATTGTTCTGTGAGAGACCTTTGATATGCGTACAAACTATTAAAAAAATCAGTGTAATAAAAATACATGCATTAAGCATTTAATTTTTGAAGTATTAATACTTTTACATTTAAAGAATTGTGGGCGTAGCATCGCTCGTTTTTCTAAAAAGATATAGCCTGTCGCACACACAGTGCTTAGGAGTATTTAGGTTCGAAATTAAAAAAAAAACAATCACTTAATTTGTTAGGAAGATGTATAGAGGGAGAGCTTGTATTCCTTTCAACCTATTTCAAGCTCTCTGGCGGTATGGAATATATCTTATGACCTATTCTCATACCAAGCAAATACACATACAAAACTTCGTAAAAATGATTTAAGTCGTTTCGGGGGACTTTAATTAGAAACAGCGTGAAACGAAAAAAAATGCATTTCGGGCATTATCAATATTTGTTATAATTTTTTTCAGTGTAAGTGTCTTTGACTTAAATAGGAGAACCTGGAGAGCTAAAAATAAGAATTTATTTATTAAGTTTTTCTTGCGTGTACCTACCATTATCAGAACTTTAGTTGTTTTATCTATTTCCTGTTATCGCTTTTGCCAACCGAAATAGTTAGATTGTATTAAAAAATTCCTTTGTACATGAAAATGAGTTTGTCCAAAAACGAGTTTGAGATATAAATATTCATGTCCACTTACATTTGCTTGCTTATATATACCAACATACATACATACACACATAAAATGGACAAGGGTCATTTGGTGGTTAAAATATTTTGAAAAGGGTCGATAAATAAGCTTAAAATTGACATGAGAATAACATCACGCCCAATATTTCAAATGCTTATTAAGTTTGCTTTATGTGCAAAGGGTGGTAAATATGTATGTATGTATATACACTTGGTAAGGTGAGTTTACAGTTATATATAATGGGATATTTTCGTTTAAAAACTTTACAATAAGAAGTATTACCACAAGATGTTTGAAACCAAAATTTAGAAAAGTTTACCAGACGGGGAAAAACAAGATTTTAATCAGGGTACACTAATACAGGTAAGTGTTAGGAACCCAGTTGATTATGAGTTCGTGTTGAAATTTTATGAAAGTAATTGCCAGATTTATTAATTTGGTTTCAGGGTACACTAATACAGGTAGTATCAAGGAGAATTCGAAAAATTCGCCCTCTGCATTTCCTTTTTGTGTTTGATAAAGTGAATGTTATAAAAATTTAAACCGTTTTATTGCTTTTTTTTATAAAATTGTTTATTTCTTTTTATCCTATAAGTTATTAACATTCAGAAATTTTATTCAGTGGCGGCGGCGGCTTAAAGTTGACTGGAGCCGACCCTATAAATAGTATTTTCAAAAAATATATTTTTATTAACAATATTTCAAAAAAATGAGAAATACAAGGTGGGCCAAAAGAAATCACCTTATTGGAAGATGCTTTTATTTTTGCAAATGGCGGTCAATGTCAAATCTGTTTTGACATTAATGAACTAGACAGATGTAGAATACAAGTGAACAAGCAATGGAGCGTTACAATTTGTCTGTGGTGTTGGCGCAGTGCAAATTTCGTCGCCGATTCCCCGGTCATCCGGCACCGACTGCGCAAACACTGCATCGTTTGGCCAACAACCTTGACGATTATGGGACCACACGAGACGCTGCCAAGAGTGGCCCCGGAGTGCCCGTTCTGCCTAGAATATCACCGATGTTACCGAGGATGTCGAGCTGTCACCAGAAACATCGACCAGACGCGGTGCCTCGTAATTAGTCATCAGCCGGTCGTTCTTTAGGCGAATTTTGGTCAAAGACCTGCTCATGTTCCCGTACAAGGTCCAGTCCGTGCATCAGCTGCTTCCTGTCGACCGCCAAACGCGTGTAACCTACGCCCAAGCCATCTTCAATCTCGAGGCCGAAGCGGACGTTTTTTTGGCCAAAGTCATAATGAGCGATTAGGCTCATTTCCACCTCAGCAGGTACGTGAACAAGCAAAATTGTCGCTTCAGGGGCACCGAAAATCTACAAGTCATGCACGAGGAGCCATTACACCCGCTCAAAATGGCTTTTTTTTTGCCGAAATTGAATGAATTAGGACTGGACGACATGTGGTTCCAACAGCATGGAGCAACGGCACACACTGCGCGAGCCAAAACCGATATTCTGAGTGCGCCGTTCTCGGGTCGCCTCATCTCTTGTTTTGGCGATTAACATTGGCCAGCAAGATCACCCAATTTAATCATTCCAGACTTTTTTGTGGGGTGCGAGAATCTATCGCCCGAAGTTTTCGCCAAAATGATGAAAAATTCCGTAAAACGAGTCAATTGTGACGACGCCCATTTTGCCGATATCATCTTTTCGACTTGACCAATAAAATTTAAAAGGTTCAAATAAACATAATCAAAAAACAGAATCGAAGTTTTTTATATAGAAAAAAAATGAGAGCCAAACAACATCGGATGACTTCTTTTGGCCTACTTTGTACCAAAAAAATACAAAGAAGTAAGAAGAAGATATTAAAAGTAAATTTTTCATATCAAATATGGCTCAACAGCCTCTCTGTTGCCGTTTTATTGTAAAAATATTTATGTTTCTTCTGTTTTTTTTAATACAACAGCTCGTTTAATAAGGGCCCATTTAGACAGATGCAGACAGTATTTCAAAACACGTATTCAACTGTTCAACTAAATTTTTGAAAACCTAAAAAACAAATGGTAATACCAGGGATCGAAAGTAATATTTCCTTTCGATTTTTAATGGGAAAATTTGGCGCGTTTAATGGTATTAAACTTAATTTTTTTTTAAACAATGAACTTTATGAATTCTTGATTAATTTAAAAAACAAATAATTATATCTGTTTGTTATTTTTTAAGCAGAAACATTTTTTTATAATTGAAAGTAAACAAAAAAGAAAAACTATTTGAGCCGAAATGAGACGCTCCAATCGGCAAAGACTTTGAATTAAAAATTAAGTCGGCGGCGGCTCTTAGCTGGCTTAAAACCACACGAATTGGACCTCTGGTTGAAAGAGACGTAAGTTTTCTCATAACTTCTTGCCCAGGATCCTCTTAAGTTACGCAATAAGGACTTTAAAATAGCGGGTCTTCTAAGGCCTTCAGCTGAGGAGTCGAATCCAGAGCTGCCCAGTGTTCTTTAAGTTATTTCATTTTATGTGCTTTAAGCAAATGTCTGACTTGGTTTATTAATTCTGTCAGCCTAGTTTCAGGTTGGGGCGATCTATGTTTTTATCATTCTCGGGCTCTTAATTTTTTAGGATAAGGCTGTTTCTCATCGTCCCTTCTTATGAATTTTTATATTTTCTAGGCAACATTAACTAAAATAAGCAGTTGCCAATCCCAGGGAAAATTTTGTTGGTGATTTCAAGAGCGGAACAAATAATTTAAGCTGTAATGAAAATATGGTAAAAGAAATTTTAAACTTGTCGCTGTTATATTTTGTTATTCTTTCCTTTTAACTTTATCAGTTAATAACTATAAATTGAACTCTAATTACAAAACCACTAACAAGTTTTAACATTTTTGCTTAGCCATTGGTGCTTAGAAATAAAGGAAATAAAAAAAAGCTCAACTAAATTAAAATATTTGTTTCCTTTTAAATAAAAGTCTTTGTGAAAATTTAATGAAAGTGAATTGTGGCACTAGGATTTTTTGCTTGCATCGTCTTAAGGCGCAACAAAAAATTTAAAGGAATAACGACCCCGACCTTGACGTTCAAAAGAAAATAAGGATTCATACCTATGTATGAATGTTTATGTATAAGTATATATGTACTTTTATATGCACATAGTTATGTATATGGAAACATAAAAATATATACTTATGTATGCACATAAAAAACAAAAAATATAATAAAATAGAAAGAAAAATGTAAACAATAGTCCTTTGCCTTATTACAGTATCCCCCCGTGATGATGATGATGACGCGTTGCATAAGAATGTATGTAGTGGGAATGAATGTGTTTTGAAGCCGCGTTCTGTAAAAAAAATCTGCATAAATATAAAGAGTGTTAAATAAAAGAAACAAAGAATTAAAGAAAAACGTGCAAAAAGCCGGTTAATTCTATTTTTCATAGTGCAACACATTCTGCATAGTAAGAGAGCATGATGCAAAATTTAATTCAGTTTATGTATACATAAGTAGGTATAATACACGCATTTTTTCATTCTTTTTGAAATTTTTTTTGTGTGCCTTTCACAACCCTGCAGTTTAAAAGTTGTAGCTGTCGAATTTGCGTTAAGTTAGTTCCTATTTTGTATAACACTAAACATTGCATTGTATTGGTATTAGGAAAATAGATTATGGAAAGGAGGATAGAGGGAGAAGTCTTGGTGGACATTTGATTTAAATTTATTGGTATTAACAGAGATATGGGAATGCATGGGGAAGGGATGGGAAAATATAGCCTATCCTTCCCAAATGTCAACCTCACCTACACGTGGTGAGTTCATTCTGTTTTCCCAGACGAGGCTCTGACGACCGAACAGAGGCGGTATAACCTGACCACCGATTGGGGAGAAAATTCTTCAACTTTAAAACACCAACTATAGCTTTCCCGACTCTAAGCTGGTAGCCTTAGCACCAAACTAGGGTTAGATATCCTAACGCCACCAAAAAGTACCTCCGCCCGCTCTTGTACGCAAAACGTACCAAAATAAATTTTGAAGCACCAGCCCAAAGTTGAATTTCACTTTTCGTCGGATTTTGTAAGTAAAAATTGTGAGAATATCAGATGGCGTAAAGTGATTCCTACACCGTTTTATATTAAAAAAAAAACATTTGATCCTATGGACAATAAAATTGAGCCTATTCACACGGCACCAATCGAAGATTAACATAAGATCTCGATTAAGTGTGTTTTTATTCATATTCTGCCTCATAACTTTAATCTCCAGAGAGCTAGGACTGTGGGTGAACGAGTATGAATAGAATATGCTGACATAGAAAGCCTTTAAGAGAGGTAAGAATAATGTAGTGTAATAAAGAAAAATGCCCAAGAAATTTCAGGAGTCACCACTTTACTTTCTTAAAAATGATAAATTAATAAACCAAATTTTTCTAATAGAAAGGCCAGTAAATATCACGTAGAATGCCCTCTAGGAAAGCCATACCGTCAGCCACTTATGAATGTTTGAACTGCAGATAAGGTTCCAGAATCTAGACACTTTAGGGGGCGCAAATAAATAGTAAAGATATTACAAACGAAATGACAAACTTATATATACCCTTATCACTTATGTGAAGGGTATAAAAATAGCAAATTTTTTTTTGTACACAATGACAATGTTGTCTACAATACACAGACGTTTGCTGCACTTTCATTTTTCATTTTTTAATATTTAATAATAGTTTACATTTAAGGTGGCGTGATGTTCTTGTATACATAAGCGCATACATATATGTATGTATGTATGTATGTACATAGATACGATTTTTTAATTCAATTTTTTTAATCTTTTTTCATACTTTAAACTATAGCGTGTACTTCATATTTATGTAAATAAGTTCGAGTACCTCTTTACAAATACCCCTACAAACATATCTAGATTTCTTTAAAGAAAATAAAATAAAAACAAGTAAGAGCGCTATATTCGGCTGTGCCGAATCTTATATACCCTTCACATTGGTCTTTAAATATTCCCAGCCGAGTAATTTTGTACTGCAAATAATATATTAAAAAACCTTGTGCGAGTTTTAAAGCCCATAGAAAAAATAACAAAATTTTAACGTTCGTATGAATAATAGAAATAGATGAAGAAGATTTGAGGTTGAGAGTTTTAAAAGTTTTCGACATTATTCATATTTAAAGGTTAATAAAACTTATTAAATGTTCTAGTCCCCCTGCTCTTTTTTTTACTTTTACTTTTTGTAGAATATTCAAAGTCGATAGCTGTAATAATTTTCCAGAAGTAGCGTATCGAAAATTTTATAAAAATTGTTAATTTGTATGGGAGCTACCCCTTCTTCACCCCCCATCCGCAAATCTTTTTCTTCAGAGCGTAGCCCTTAATGTCCAATTACTTTTTGTAGAACATTTGATTTCGATATATGTTATAGTTTCTGAGATATAGCCTATCGAAAATTTAACAAAAATTGTTAAAATGTATGCTACCCCTTTTTCTGCAAACACTCAAAAATATTTGTCTTTGAAGCGTAGGCCTTATTGTTCAATTACTTTTTGTGGCGCATTTGATGTCGATAGCTGTTATAGTTTCCCAGATAAAGCGTATCGAATATTTTATAATAATTATTAATTTGTATGGGAGCTACCCCTTTTTTTGCCACCACTCGAAATTTTTTTTCTTTAAAGCGTAGCCCTTAGCGTGCAATTACTTTTTGTAGAACATTTCATTTTTTAAAGGCGAAGCGATATAAAGATGCCTTTTAATGAGTAAATTAAACGTGTGAAATATAACTTTCTTATATTAATGCTTTGGGGTGCCTCGTTCTAATTGAAAAGTAAAAAAAAACAAGTAAGAGCGCTATATTCGGCTGTGCCGAATCTTATATACCCTTCACATTGACCTTTCGCAATCCCAAAATTTTTATTTTTAACCATTTTTTTACTTATGAAATATTTCTAATTTTTAAATAGGCTCTAAGGCCAACTCTAAAGAAGTTGTGGGCATTTTATCATTTTTGTAAATTTTGTATGGCAACCCCCTTAGGGCGTGGAGATAGAGGGTAAGTATATTCTAGGAATATGTTTGGAGGGCAAACTAATGGGGGTCGGTCGTACACTTTATTTCTCTAAGGCCAACTCTAAAGAAGTTGTGGGCATTTTTACATAATTTTTGTAAATTTTGTATGGCAACCCCCTTAGGGCGTGGAGATAGGAGGTAAGTATGTTCTAGGAATATCTTTGGGAGGGCAAACTAAAGGGGGTCGGTCGTACACTTTATTGCTCTAAGGGCAACTGTGAAGAAGTTGTGGGCATTTAATCATTTTTGTAAATTTTGTATGGCAACCCCATAAGGACGTGGAGATAGGGGGTAAGTATGTTCTAGGAATATCTTTGGGAGGGCAAACTAATGGGGGTCGGTCGTACACTTTATTGCTCTAAGGGCAACTGTGAAGAAGTCGTGGGCATTTAATCATTTTTGTAAATTTTGTATGGCAACCCCATTAGAACGTGGAGATAGGAGGTAAGTATGTTCTAGGAATATGTTTGGGAGAAGAAACTAATAGGGGTCGGTCGTACACTTGATTGCTCTAAGGCCAACTCTGAAGAAGTTGTGGGCACTTTATCATTTTTGTAAATTTTGTATGGCAACCCCATTAGGACGTGGAGATAGGGGGTAAGTATGTTCTAGGAATATGTTTGGGAGGGCAAACTAATGGGGGTCGGTCGTACACTTTATTGCTCTAAGGCCAACTCTAAAGAAGTTGTGGGCATTTTCATATAATTTTTGTAAATTTTGTATGGCAACCCCCTCAGGGCGTGGAGATAGGGGGTAAGTATGCTCTAGGAATACGTTTGGGAGGAAAAACTAATGGGGGTCTGTGATACATTTTTTTCCTCTACGGGCGTCTCCGGGGAAGTTGTAGCGGTCTTTACCTTATTTTTTAAAACTTTGTATGGCAACCATGTCAGGGGCTGGAGATAGAGAGTAAGTATGTTCCACAAAAATGTTTGGATGGAAAAAATAATTTGGGTCGGTCTTACATTTTACCTTTGTAGGAGAACCCTGGAAGCCGTAGGAGCGATTTTAAAAATGTTTAAATTAAGCTTTGTATGGCAACGCTGTTATATGTATGAACACTTATACTAATATAATTTTTGGTTTGGGTGTGTTTCAATAATATCAACATGACTGATTCTGTTTTTTTCTTTTTTTGTTGTTTTTTTGTTGTTTTTATATTATTACATGTAAAAGTATGTTCTTTGTTGTTGTTGTAGACTCAAAAAACCGAGGTAGTCGTGGTTTTTTGCTTATATCTCGGTCATTTATCGGGCGATTTTGCTGAATTTCAATACCGATTTTCTCGCGACTATCTGTGACAGTTTGATACCACATTCGGGTCTATGCGATATCGGGGGGCTTCAGAAAGTTGATTTCAACCATAACACGGACAGACATGCAGACGGACAGACGGACAGACGGACAGACGGACAGACAGACGGACAGACGGACAGACGGACAGACGGACATCGCTAATTCGGTTTCCCTATCTATAAGGATCCAGAATATATATACTTTATGGGGTCCCAAATGAATAATAAAGGAATTACAAACGGAATGACAAACTTATATATACCCTTATCACTTATGTGAAGGGTATAATAATAATAATAACACTGTGAGACAAATGAAGACTTTTGGAAAAATGCGCGGAGTCGACGGTATAGGATCGATTGTACTACCAAAAGTGAGTAAAACCCTGTACTCGGTTTGGCCAATTTGACTACCAATTACTTTTTATGGACCGCCAAATATTTTGAAAATCAGTGCACCACTCAAAAAAAGGTATCTTCAGACATGATGATATTGCTTAACTATATTTGGCAATAATGTAGTCAAGAGTCTACTGAGCAAATTTTTTTAAACATTTTATGTGCAAAAAATCATTTTTCCTGCACTTTTTTTGCAAAAATATAGGAGAAAAAAAAATTGTTTTTTACTTTTGTCAGCATAACTTACAATGACTTATATTTTTTCTCTAAGGATATTTTACAAAATTGTTGCCATTGTAAACCTGAACAACCTTTGTGAACATTTCAATACAAGCTGAATTTGCATCCGAAATAGCTTACAAAGACAACTTTGTACCTTTAAAAATGTTGTTTTTCGCTAGTTATACCCTTCACATAGTGATAAGGGTATATATCACTTTGTCATTCCGTTTGTATATATAGGGAAGTTGATATAGCCATGTCTGTCTGTCCATCTGTCTGTCTGTTGAAATCAAGTTTCCGGAGTCAAATAAAAAGATACAGACCAGTTAATGGTGTCAAACTATTAGAAATATCCTGGAGGCAATCGCTGTTTAAAATCAGCATAATCGGTTCACTATTGACCGAGATATAAGCGAAAACCCAAAGTAACCCATTTTTTTTAAGACAAAATCCGTGCATATATCCGCATATATATTTCAGTAAATTTAGTCACTCTTGCCACAAAACTTGGCACGGATACTCCTAAAGAAGGCACCTAAATAATGGAAAAAGCTTTTTCAGATAGGACCAGGGGAAGGGGTATTTTTCCTACAATTGCACAAATTTGGCGAAATATTTTATGCGCTATATCTTGTAAACTCTAACAGCTATCGACTTAAAATGTTCTACAAAACGTAATTGTACGCTAAGGCCTACACTTTAAAGAAAAATTTTTTTGAGTGGGAGCAAAACAAGGGGTAGCTCCCATACAAATTAACAATTTTTATAAAATATTCAATACGCTATATCTCGGAAATTATAACAGATATCGAAATGAAATGTTCTACAAAAAGTAATTGGACAACAAGGGCTACGCTTTGAAGAAAACAATTTTTGGATGGGGGGTGAAGAAGGGGTAGCTCCCATACAAATCAACGATTTTTATGAAATTTTCGATACGCTACTTCTGGAAAACTGTTACAGCTTTTCGAATATTCTACAAAAAGTTATAATCAAAAGTTGGAGAGGAGCAGGGGGAGTAGAACATCCCATAGCATTTAACAAGTTTTATTAACCTATAAATATGAATAATGTCGAAAACTTTTAAAACTCTCGACCTCAAACCTTCTTCATCTATTTCTATTATTCATACGAACGTTAAAATTTTGTTATTTTTTCTATGGGCTTTAAAACTCGCACAAGGTTTTTTAATATATTATTTGCAGTACAAAATTACTCGGCTGGGTATATTTAAAGACCAATGTGAAGGGTATATAAGATTCGGCACAGCCGAATATAGCGCTCTTACTTGTTTTTAATCTAAACGTATGTGTAAACAATTTATAAGACTTTGAGTTTTCATCAGTGAGGTCAGTAGACATATAAAACTCTTCACCATAATCATATATATTTATCATTTCTTGGTAATTTGCGGTTGTTTGACGGCATTGATAAGATTTCATTAAGCTGCTATATTTGTCATGGTGGGAACGAACAAGATGTAGACTGGCAGTTGACAGTAATGTTTTTTGCCAAATTTTTTAAACTTTTTAGTCAGTCTTTGGAAAATATCAAATTCTTTCGGTTTTGGTGCTTTTGCTGTTTTATTGAACTTTTATAAAAATGTAATTAAAAAGCTGCTTTTGTTCACCACGTCAAAGAAAATCTACATCAACCAGAGAGCAATGAGCATAGTAGGGGATCAAGAAATTTAAAATTTGATTTAAAATAGAAACCAAATAAGGTCAAGTCCACATTTATGTTCTTTTTTTTAAAAAAGTTTAAGTTAGGTAGAACAGGCGGTCAGGCAAATAATTAAGAACGAGGTTCAGCCCATTTGGGCCCGTTTCTTTGATCCCTTTGTGAAACCTGCGGAAGAGAGGGAGAGGTAGGAAGAGAAAAAAATATTAAATAAAATTAACTCAGACTAGAAAATTTAGGTAGAAGTAGAAATTAATATTAATGGTTGGCAATAGTTGCCCTGTAATGGTACTTGTCTTTAAACAAGCCGCTTTCCCTTGAAAAGATGATGGAGTAGATTGGCTACATCCCACAGGCTATCTAGTCTGTCGGTACCAAAGTATCTGATTCAAAAATCATCAAGTACTCTTAGTATCCTCTGCGTCCTGACAGCTTCTGCAGAAGTCGTTGAAAGGCAGTCTCAATCCACCGGCATGGCAGTGACCGGTTATTACAGCCACGGTGTCCCTTATCCCTCGATTACCCAGATCAAGAAGAAACTTGGAACGTTTTGGAATTATCCTCTGCTAGGTTATCCTAGTGGTTTTGACATTGAGGCTCGTAAGACTACCTGGTCGCAACGGTTCTGCAAACTGGAGCTTACAAGAAGAGAGGCCCCCTTCATTCAATTTCGAACCATTCCTAGCAAGTGCCTTGGCAATACATTTTCCTGGATCCAGCCTCGGAACCTCTACCAGAATGATGTTTTAATGCATCGCCATCCAGTTAAAAAGCATTCACGGATTAGTTGGGACTTAGAGTATATATGGCAGCATGACTGTTGATGAAAATTCCGATACTTCTGCCAAATATCTTGTAGTATCGTAGTCAGTTTGCTTACTGCCGACAGTTCAGCCTGCAGTACACTGCATTCATCCGGAAGTCTAAAAGATATCCGGATTCTTTTTTGTGCAATGAATATGCCTCCACCAACAGCAGTTTTCCCCTTAGAACCATTTGTACATATATACCTCCAGCTCGACAAGTCCTCAGAGCATGGTCTCATCCGCCCCTTCTTCTGAAATAACAGAGAAGAATTTTCTGCGTAGAAAAGATTCCCGTGTGCAGTAGTCAATTAGATCGAAAAAAGTCAAAAGTCCCGATTACACTTTCGTGGCCACATGCCATTGGTTTCCATTTACCCACAGCATGTAGTCTTATCGTGGTGTTTAGCGTCAGCTTTTTCATTTCTATTGCGCCTGTTATCAGAATCGTCATTTGCGCATCGTGCTCTCATTACGCAGATTTTCATGGTGGAGCCCATAGCCTTCCACCGAACATAGCTCCAAAGAATAGATTCCGGATTTATCACCGTCTCTTAGATCCAACTGATATTTGGGGACTGAGTTCCCAGGTATTGCCAATGGCACGTTTAAGCACATACATCGTGGTCTGAGCCTCTGTCACTCTCGCCTCCACATTTGGCTTCCAAGAAAGCTTACTGTCCGGGATGGCTCCCAGATATTTCACGCTATCTGATAAAGTCAGTATCACTTCGTTCAGTGTCGGGGGGTTAAAATAAGGAAACTTGTAACGGTTCGTGAACAGCACAAGCTCCATTTTAGAAGGGTTGACAAATAGCCTGTTATCTGCCATCCAATCACTAAGTGGTCCTAAAGCCAATTTCATTGTGTCGGAGATGGTATTCAAATAGACTCAAGATATCGAAACTGCTACGTCATCCAATAGGCGACAGTTTTTTGTTCCATTGAGTCCATGGCGAAAAGACTCCTCTCTGAGAGCTTGCACTATTGGCAGATCTTGTTGCATCAGCTCATTCCATCGTAGAATTTTTATTCTAAGTTCAATAAGGTTGAAAATGAATGCAACCCGAGAATCGCCAACCCCCATCTCACGTAGGGCTCAGATGATGGATGATTGGTTGTCGTTGTTAAAGGCACCCTCTATGTTCAAAAACGACTCAAGTGTATAAGTAGTTAAGGAATTAAAAGGACCTTTCGATATAACTAACTAACGAGTGGATAGATATTTCCCCTGATCCGCCTTTGGTATAGGTGGTCTAGGAATCTGATAGGAGGCTGGGGTTGATTGTTGCCCAGAGGTGGACGTCAGCCAGCTTTTTTAATGTTTTAATAAGAAAAGACGTGAGACTTATTGGCTTGTTGTCCTTTGCTTTTATGTTCAATACTTTACCTCCTTTGAGGATTTTATTAGATTTCGTTCACTTTTTCAAAATAAATAATTCGTAAATTGAAAAATTTAATTTTAATTTTTATTATTGTGTCGAAAATGATGGACATTTTCCTAACAAGGTAACAAAAAGCCATAAATTACTCTACTGTGGAATCATAATTAAATATGTGTTGACAAACAAGCAACAAACCCTCCCTTCCTTAAAATTTCTTCCACTACATAAATCAATTTTTATTTGACCGTAGCTGACCATTGACCATACGTCGTAACAAAAATATATATAAACTTACGTACCAATGTATGTTTGCATATAAGTATGTTTTAAAACGAGAAAATTTTTATATTTAATAAATCTCAACCCCAAATTATGCTCTTAATAGAAAACATTTTATGTTAATTTTTCTACCTTATTAAGTACATATTTTTTGTTGGATTAAGAAAAGAGAAAAAAAGACCAACGTCGTAATCAATTAAATTCCCATGAGGCAGCAATTGAAAACAAGATATTTATAAGTACTAGTTTGGTCAGTGCAACTATTTTGTGATAAGTTAGTTGTCCTTTTGGCGTGCGACTGACCTTTAAACCTCTTGCAATCAAAACATGGGAAAATTAGATAAATAACTAAGACGAAATATTGCGGTTTTTTTAAAAGGTTTTAAGACACATTCTCGTTTAGCACAGGGATTTTTTTACACGCTTTGTAAGGTTGATGGATTTTTCATATCACTATTGAATAAATACATGTTTTCACGGTGAAATGTTTAAAATACTAACTTGTCACAAAAAAATACTGCTTTTTTAAAAAAGAGAGAAAGTCAAAAACACAAAGAGAACAAATATTTTTCTTTATTTCAAAAACGGCTACTGTTTACGAAAGTAAAACCGGGTTTTATATTCAAACCGCATAAGTTGTGGGATTATAATGCGTTTGTGTACACACAAAAATAATATATACAAGAAATAAAACCCAACAATATTTCTCTTTATATCACTTAATAAAACGAAGTTGATAAAAAAAATGTTTAAATTCTTAATAAGCAAAGTACTAAAATCAAACAAACTGTTGTTGACACAAAAAAGTTTATACGAATTAAAATTAATATAGCGATGCCGTTAGAAAAAATTTTAATTTCAGCGACATTTCAACAAAATTTTTATTAATAGTGGTTTGACAAAACTCTTGAATATTTTTTGCTTACTAATAGTAATTGTACGTCTTTACGAGACAAATTCATGCCATGCAACCATGTCCTCGTTTACTATATAAGAGGTTTAATTACTGGTCGAATAGAAGGAAGTTTACGAAGGAGAGGCTCTTTGTTATCGCATTATCCAACAAAAAAAAGTTTAGTTTTTGGAAGCAGTACAATATTATCATGTTTTCTAAATGCGCAGTTTTGATGCGCTCCTGAGGACGCAGGAGGAGTATTTTATTGCTTATTTTTGTTTACGAAACGAAAGGCTTTTGTTTATTAAAAATATTATTTTCACAGGTTCAACTGACACAATTAACATCACAAAAACTATGTTTTTGAATCAGCTAAGAAAATCTATTAGATGCGCCAAAAATAGGTACTATAAAAGCAAATCAGAAAACCAAAATCAGACAAAGGACAATTCGTTTATGAGTGAATAGATCGTTTTAGGGTATACATACATACATTTAAAATGTTAGTTTAGTTTTTTAAGAAAAATAAATTTTTATAATACGGATAATTTAAGTTTTTATTGGTTGTTTTAATTACTTTTTACTGATTTGTGTTTTGAATTACCTATTTAATTTTTGTATATTATTTAGCAAGGCTTTGGATTATAAAGAATTTTAAAAGTTCAAATATATTTTAACTTATACATAAAATGCCTCTTATAGTGTTCTTTTTTTAATATTATTTCAGCGAATATACGATGGTTGAAATGAAGCACATAAAAGGGACATTTTCAAAGCGCATTTTTTAGTTTTTTTAAAATGCACATTAAAAAGGCATTTTTTAATTTTTTAAGTGCATCTTTGAAGACATGCGTTATGGGCATCTGTATTGCTTTGAAAAAAGCTCTTCAAAAAGACATAACCGATGCGCATATTTTAAGCCTTGAGAAAAGATTCCCACTAAGTGCTGCCAAGTGGGACATTGCAAACAAAAATCATGCCTTCCGTAGGCAGGTTGGGAAGGGAGAGAGAGAAAAACTCTCCCTTACAAACCTGCTCGGATGGAAGCAGTATTTTTTGCTGGGTAGTGTTAATGTGCACGATCACTATATCTTAGACCCCTATAAACATATATTTCTGTATGAACAAGGACTTAATGAGCAAAATTATAAAACACTATTCCTTATTAACTCTAAAATGCAAAGTACAGCTTGAAAACTAAATAGACTACGCAGGTGATGCCTAGTATTTAATATCCAAGCACTTTTGATGTAGCGAAACTATTCGAGTTAAAACGGGATACAAAGAAGTATGTCCTTAAAATAGCTCTATCAGTATGTATTTGTGATTTGGTATTGTGTGTGTTATTTTAACAAACATTCCAACATAAAACTACTTCACTGAAAACATCGTACTAAATTAAATATTTGTGTGTTTTGCAGCCATTGTTAAGATTTTCGTTTGAACTTGCCCTCAATATGTGTAAAACTCGATTGACGATCGTCCTTTAGGGGAATGTTTGACTATTAACATATTCGTTGAATGTATTTCTGAGATTAAGAATGCAAATTTTCTCTGTGTAGGTATTTTGTTGATATACGTAAGTATATACATGTATATGTATGCATATATATATTTCTACGTGCACCTTTACATATTATTGAATTGTCCTGAGTTCCGTTGATTTCAAGCTTTGTGATTAACATTTCGAATTCTTTGTTGTCTTTTTATACCCTTCACATAAGTGATAAGGGTATATATAAGTTTGTCATTCCGTTTGTAATTCCTTTATTATCCATTTGGGACCCCATAAAGTATATATATTCTGGATCCTTATAGATAGGGAAGCCGATTTAGCGATGTCCGTCTGACCGTCTGTCCGTGTTATGGTTGAAATCAACTTTCTGAAGCCCCCCGATATCGGTCAGACCCGAATGTGGTCTCAAACTGTCACAGATAGTGGCGAGAAAATCGGTATTGAAATTCAGCAAAATCGCCCGATAAATGACCGAGATATAAGCAAAAAACCACGACTACCTCGGTTTTTTGAGTCTAAAACAACAACAAAGAACATACTTTTACATGTAATAATAATAAAAACAACAAAAAAACAGAATCAGTCATGTCTATATTATTGAAACACACCCAAAACAAAAATTTTATTAGTATTAGTGTTCATACATATAACAGCGTTGCCATACAAAGCTTAATTTAAACATTTTTAAAATCGCTCCTACGGCTTCCAGGGTTCTCCTACAAAGGTAAAATGTAAGACCGACCCGAATTATTTTTTCCATCCAAACATTTTTGTGGAACATACTTACCCTCTATCTCTAGCCCCTGACAAGGTTGCCATACACAATTTTAAAAAATAAGGTAAAAACCGCTATAACTTCCCCGGACTTGACTTGCCCGTAGAGGAAAAAAATGTATCACAGACCCCCATTAATTTCTACTCCCAAACATATTCCTAGAATATACTTACCCCCTATCTCCACGCCCTGAGGGGGTTGCCATACAAAATTTACAAAAATGATATGAAAATGCCCACAACTTCTTTAGAGTTGGCCTTAGAGCAATAAAGTGTACGACCGACCCCTATTAGTTTGCCCTCCCAAATATATTCCTAGAACATACTTACCCCCTATCTCCACGCCCTAATGGGGTTGCCATGCAAAATTTACAAAAATGATAAAATGCCCACAACTTCTTCAGAGTTGGCCTTAGAGCAATAAAGTGTAAGACCGACCCCTATTAGTTTGCCCTCCCAAATATATTCCTAGAACATACTTACCCCCTATCTCCACGCCCTAATGGGGTTGCCATGCAAAATTTACAAAAATGATAAAATGCCCACAACTTCTGCAGAGTTGGCCTTAGAGCAATAAAGTGTACGACCGACCCCTCATAGTTTCTTCGCCCAAACATATTCCTAGAACATACTTACCCCTTATCTCCACGCCCTAATGGGGTTGCCATACAAAATTTACAAAAATGATAAAATGCCCACAACTTCTTCAGAGTTGGCCTTAGAGCAATAAAGTGTACGACCGACCCCTATTAGTTTGCCCTCCCAAATATATTCCTAGAACATACTTACCCCCTATCTCCACGCCCTAATGGGGTTGCCATGCAAAATTTACAAAAATGATAAAATGCCCACAACTTCTTCAGAGTTGGCCTTAGAGCAATAAAGTGTACGACCGACCCCTCATAGTTTCTTCGCCCAAACATATTCCTAGAACATACTTACCCCTTATCTCCACGCCCTAATGGGGTTGCCATACAAAATTTACAAAAATGATAAAATGCCCACAACTTCTTCAGAGTTGGCCTTAGAGCATAAAAGTGTACGACCCACCCCCATTAGTTTGCCCTCCTAAACATATTCCTAGAATATACTTACCCTCTATCTCCACGCCCTAATGGGGTTGCCATACAAAATTTACAAGCATGATAAAATGCCCACAACTTCTTCAGAGTTGGCCTTAGAGCAATAAAGTGTACGACCGACCCCTATTAGTTTGCCCTCCCAAACATATTCCTAGAACATACTTACCCCTTATCTCCACGCCCTAATGGGGTTGCCATACAAAATTTACAAAAATGATAAAATGCCCACAACTTCTTCAGAGTTGGCCTTAGAGCAATAAAGTGTACGACCGACCCCTATTAGTTTGCCCTCCCAAATATAATCCTAGAACATACTTACTCCCTATCTCCACGCCCTAATGGGGTTGCCATACAAAATTTACAAAAATGATAAAATGCCCACAACTTCTTCAGAGTTGGCCTTAGAGCAATAAAGTGTACGACCGACCCCTATTAGTTTGCCCTCCCAAATATATTCCTAGAACATACTTACCCCCTATCTACACGCCCTAATGGGGTTGCCATGCAAAATTTACAAAAATGATAAAATGCCCACAACTTCTTCAGAGTTGGCTTAGAGCAATAAAGTGTACGACCGTCCCCTATTAGTTTTCTCTCCCAAACATATTCCTAGATTATACTTACCCCCTATCTACACTGCCTAATGGGGTTGCCATACAAAATTTACAAAAATGATAAAATGCCCACAACTTCTTCAGAGTTGGCCTTAGAGCAATAAAGTGTACGACCGACCCCTATTAGTTTGCCCTCCCAAACATATTCCTAGAACATACTTACCCCCTATCTCCACGCCCTAATGGGGTTGCCATACAAAATTTACAAAAATGATAAAATGCCCACAACTTCTTCAGAGCTGGCCTTAGAGCAATAAAGTGTATAACGACCCCTATTAGTTTGCCCTCCCAAACATATTTCTACAACATACTTACCCCCTATCTCCGCGCCCTAAGGGGGTTGCCATACAAAATTTACAAAAATTATGTAAAAATGCCCACAACTTCTTTAGAGTTGGCCTTAGAGCAATAAAGTGTAAGACCGACCCCTATTAGTTTGCCCTCCCAAACATATTCCTTTAACATACTTACCCCCTATCTCCACGCCCTAATGGGGTTGCCATACAAAATTTACAAAAATGATAAAATGCCCCCAACTTCTTCAGAGTTGGCCTTAGAGCAATAAAGTGTACAACCGACCCCCATTAGTTTGTCCTCCCAAACATATTCCTTAAACGTACTTACCCCCTATCTCCACGCCCTAAGGGGGTTGCCATACAAAATATACAAAAATGATAAAATGCCCACAACTTCTTCAGAGTTGGCCTAAGAGCAATAAAGTTTACGACCGACCCCCATTAGTTTGCCCTTCCAAACATATTCCTAGAATATACTTACCCTCTACCTCCACGCCGTAATGGGGTTGCCATACAAAATTTACAAAAATGATAAAATGCCCACAACTTCTTCAGAGTTTGCCTTAGAGCAATAAAGTGTACGACCGACCCCTATTAGTTTCTTCTCTCAAACATATTCCTAGAACATACTCACCCCCTATCTTCACGCCCTAATGGGGTTGCCATACAAAATTTACAAAAATGATAAAATGCCCACAACTTCTTCAGAGTTGGCCTTAGAGCAATAAAGTGTACGACCGACCCCTATTAGTTTGCCCTCCCAAACATATTCCTAGAACATACTTACCACCTATCTCCACGCCCTAAAGGGGTTGCCATACAAAATTTACAAAAATGATAAAATGCTCACAACTTCTTTAGAGTTGGCCTTAGAGCAATAAAGTGTACGACCGACCCCCATTAGTTTGCCCTCCCAAACATATTCCTTTAACATACTTACCCCCTATCTCCACGCCCTAATGGGGTTGCCATACAAAATTTACAAAAATGATAAAATGCCCCCAACTTCTTCAGAGTTGGCCTTAGAGCAATAAAGTGTACGACCGACCCCTATTAGTTTCTTCTCCCAAACATATTCTTAGAACATACTTACCACCTATCTCCACGCCCTAAGGGGGTTGCCATACAAAATTTACAAAAATGATAAAATGCTCACAACTTCTTCAGAGTTGGCCTTAGAGCAATAAAGTGTGCGACCGACCCCCATTAGTTTCCCCTCCAAAACATATTCCTACAATTTACTTACCCACTATCTCCACGCCCTAAGGGGGTTGCCATACAAAATTTACAAAGAGGATATGAAAATGCCCACAACTCCTTCAGAGTTGGCCTTAGAGCAATAAAGTGTAGGACCGACCCCTATTTGTTTCTTCTACCAAACATATTCCTAGAACATACTTACCACCTATCTCCACGCCCTAAGGGGGTTGCCATACAAAATTTACAAAAATGATAAAATGCTCACAACTTTTTCAGAGTTGGCCTTAGAGCAATAAAGTGTACGACCGACCCCCATTAGTTTGCCCTCCCAAACATATTCCTAGAACATACTTACTAGAGGTGAGCGATCCCGTGATTTTTAGGGAATATCGTTAATAGTGAATGCGATTTTAAAATCACCGGTTATTTAAACAGTGACAGTGATCACTGTTTAGCATTTTTCACTTCTTGTAAAAGAGTTATTTTAATCTCTGTTAAATTATTATACATAATGTTATTTTAAGCAGTGATTATGCGATTTTAGTTCTTTTCAACGAAAATAATATTAAAAATATTTATGAATAAGAAATATCAATTTTCAATAGGTATGTATGTATGTAGTTACAAACAATATTCCATATTTATATTAATATTTTTAATTTACTTTATAGGGTTTGTTGTTGGTTAAGTTTGTCTATATGCATTTCATTGGGGGCATTCCACCGTCACGTGTTGGACAAATTCAACTATTTTTTAGCACTTATTTTACATACAACTTCTAATTGGTAATTCAGAATTCAATTTTTTTTCTTTTATTAATTAAACTGCGTGGTAGTCTTCAATCTTACATCGAACTTGTTGTTAATAATTCAGAAAATATTAAAGAAAAACTTAAACAAACTTCGTCACGTGTGGGACAGCCTGAGTCAACCAACATTTAAAATTGTAGTGTTTAAATCCAAATTTCAGCGAATCAGTTGCACATAGAGAAAAGATGTCTAAGAAAGAAATTACAACTAACAACCACGCTTTCTTATGATGGTAATAAATTTTTAATAAAAAAATATTTATAGGTAAAAATTAACTTTTTTATTTCGTCACGTAAGGGACAAATGGCGTCACGTAAGGGACACAGTTGAAATTATTTTTATAAAATACACAAAAATCAAAAGTTAATTGCAGTTTTGTCTACAGATAAGCTATAACTTTGCAGTCCACAATATTTTGATTTGCCTTGATGAAATAAAAGTTTGAAATTCCTCTAATGGCATGGTGATTCAGATTAAATTTTTTCTCAGATTTTTGAGGATAGCACATAAATTACCTGGATTTTTGAAACTAATTAAGAAGCCAAATAAGCAAAAAATTTAGCTGACTAAATGACAAAATGTTTGCTTTGGCTTATCATTTTCTCTCATGCCAATCTCCTTATATTTTCGCCGATTCCATTTATTATGCCCTTTCCATTAGTTGTAGCAAAATATTTGCAAAAAATGGCTTTGCGTACTTTGCGCTCAGCATTGATATTAATTTTACCATATAGCGGTTTTTCAATTCTGATGTCGAGCCATTGCTCCAAACTATTTCCACTAAAGGTAAATCTTCATTTTTCGTATTTACTAAATCGAAAAGCTTATTTAAAAAATAAAAAAATTCATTTTTGTCTTTAAAATTCGCATCCGAGCACATAAGGTGGAGTAAGTGCGGGTAACGTTGTATAGACTGGTATTGTGGTATTGTAAGTTTTTTCTTAAGCTAATAATATAAAAATAACAAAAACAGGCTAAATATATTGCTGCTCTCAGAAAATTAATAAAGCAATACTTTAATTAATATTTGCAAGTAATTTTGGGAGTCAGTTGCAAGAAATCGTTTTGGTGTGTGATCGACTTTTTTTGCTGGTGGAAAAACACAAGTTTTTTCCTTAAACGGCGTGTCCGCTTTGTTGCAAGATGTTTCGAGCTAGCAGATTGGGATGATTTTCCAGCTTATTAAAGTACTTGTCCACATAGTTAAGGATTTCGCATTTTACTTGTAGAACTTCTAGTTCCTTGGATATTGCTGCTCTTAACATACCAAGGAGCACCAGCTATTATTCTTAGAATTTTGTTTTGACGGCGTTGAATCTTTTCTATGTTAAAGGCGGAAGCAGTGCCCCATAGTTGTATGCCGTAGCACCAAATTGGTTTCAAAATTGAGTTGCAGAGCAGAAGTTTACAATCAAGACGTAGCACAGAGTTTCTACCAATTAGCCAATGGATTTGGGCCGTTTTAAGTTTTAATTGTGACAACTTTTCATCTATGTGGAGCTTCCATGTGAGGCGGCGATCTAAGTGAATGCCAAGATATTTTGTTTCAATACGTTGATGCACCGTATGGTTGTTAATAAAAATTGGGGGACACGTTTCCTTGCGTAACGTAAATGTAACGTGGGTGCATTTTTGTTCGTTTATTTTAATACCCCATAATTTTGCCCATTTTTCTATTCGGGATACGTGATGCTGCAGTTGTTTCGAGGCCTCTTTAGGGTCTTTATGAATACTGAAAAAGGCGGTATCATCAGCAATAGTCGATATATGAGTAAAATCGTCACGAAATTAAAAGTGTGGCAATCTAAAAAACATATACATAGGTATACCACATTACCCGCACTTACTCTATGCTTGAAAATTTACTTTGTAAAAAGTTGCAGCTTAAACAACAGGACACTCGTTCGCGACCATAGTGCGCTTTGAACTTCATTCTGGTATTCACAAGCGAAAGGCATTGCAAAATCAATTTGAAGGATACGTACACCTTCATTAAATTGGTCTTTTTGAAATTCATCTACTTGGATTTTTTTTAAATAAACATGTTTCATCACAATATGAACTGAATTCAGTTTGTCTTTCAGTTCAACTTAACTTGTTTAATGGGTTGTCAAACGTGATTTATTATCTGAATTTTCCCCTTCTTTCCATATGCAGACTTATGCTTAAGTCTATGGACAGTAATAGTTTTTTGTTTTCAGAAAAAAGTCACATTCATTTTTCCAGCACTTAAAATCTAAATAAAGATCACATAAATTTTTCAGCAACCAGTCGTTACAGTAGTTTTGTTTGTCTTCATGTGTTATAAATTTGCACTGATCTGAAGGAGTGTTTTATATGGGAAGCACATCTTAAGGTCTAAGACTACAAAGTTTTTAAAATTTTATTTCTATATTAGGATTAAATTCCGTAAAAATGCAGAAAGCTTCCCGTAGATACATAGTTAAATAATTCTTCCAACGCCTTTCTTTAATTCCATTTCCCCAAACCACAACCAAAGCATTTGCGCCTGGACAGGTTTATACTATATCTGGACGGTAATAAAAGGCTTTCACATCCTCGTATTACGAGTTGACATTTGACATGTCCAAGCTTGAACTTTCGGCTGGAGCAATATTCAATTTAGGCGCTTATTTGGTTGTTATCGCTCTTTTTTTGCTTGGCGATTGAGGAAGGGCTTTTAAAGCCTTTTGAATAGCTTTCGATAAAGTTTGTTTGGACTTTTAAGAAGGTTTTGGTACTTACAGAAGGTCTGTCAATATTTTGAAATCGATTTCTTTATTAGGCCCTTTGCAGGCTTTTTTTATATTTTTCCTTAACTTGCTAAGTTTTTAAATCGATTTCTGAAATACTTTCTCTTTTTCGCTTATAAAGCTCACGTATTCTTCTCTATCAGCTAGGGCTAAAGGTTGGATCATCTTTCTTACGCTTTCCGCGAAGTTTCCGGATATGTTCAGTACTGGTAGAAGGTTGTATTTTAGTCATATTTGGATAAGCCACAAATGTAGTGCAGTAAATTACAAATATAGTTTGTAGATGGCAGAAAGATTGAAAGATTTCAGATATGTTAATTCTTGGCGTCACGTGTGGGACACTTTTTATCACGAAAGAAAAACTATTTGCTAAGTGTTTAAGTGCAAATTTTTTTGTCAGCTTTTAGACCACCAAAAGTTAGCTGTAAACAACAAAAATCAATTTGTTTAGTTGACTTGCCTTACAGTTATTAATAAAAAAAGGAAAACGGCGTCACGTGTGGGACATAGAAATTTACCTTTGCATTGTAATTATTTTCTCGGAAACAAATCACTTTACAGCAATAAATATTATATGGTTTAATACCGCTCACCACGCCCTTGAACGCAGGAAAGAATATTAGTTCTTATGTGAAAAACAATATTAGCAGCGACCTCTCAAAAAATGGTGTACAATGAAAAAGAAAAGCTAGATTCTTTATACTCTCAAACAAATAACGGTATTTATGAAAATAGTGATCTACTCGTCACGATGAATGTCAATTTTTTGAGATGGGAACTTAAACTCTCTATGTAGATGCAAAAATATAAAAAAAGTCAATGTTTGTAATATTGTTCAGATTTCCGTTTTTTCATGGAATGCTCCATTGGTTCTTACACCAAATCATCAGTAGACTTCAACCACCCAAATTCTTAAAAAACTCATGAATATTTTCTGTCTTTATACAATAATCTCATTAAACAAAATGAGAATTACTATAAAAAAACCAAAACGTTCAAGTTTTTTTAAGAATCCAACAAACCATTATTCGCTATTCGCTTGTTTTTTTTTTTACTTTAAAAAAAATTTTGATAAAAAATTAAAATTTATACCTTTTGAGATAAGATTTTAAGCTCCCATGGAGCATTGAGATAAAGCTTTAATTTAGAAAAGCAGCTTAAAATTCTTGTTTAATAGATTCCAAACATAAAAATATATAAAAATAGTTGAAATCCATTGTAACAAAAACAAATAATACAAATTAAGCTGTATATGTATGTACATAACACAACTAAGTATAATATTACATTTGTGCCTTTTCTCATTTAAACGCGTTCGTCGGTCATTTAGGACTTGCCCAGCTTTTGAAAATATTCTTTCGCATGGACTGCCGATCCTAATGCACAAAAATTTTCTTGAGCTATTTGAGAAAGATTTCGATATTTTTATTCTTTTTTACTTCACCAATCAAAAATATTTTTATTTCTTGATAATTGAAAGTTAAGTCCAAAAACCTTGAACATATTAACTAAAATTTCATTTCAGCTAACGGTTTATATATGTATATCGCTCATTTACTCAAATGTTGTAATTCTAGATATGCATTTTTGGAGTTAACGATTCAGAATTGTTTGTTATGCTATGTTTAATGTGGTATATAAGTTTCATATTAAAAATGTTTCTACTTATAACGTGTAAAAAATGTTATTATTCGTTTCTATATACATAATGCGAGCAAACTAAAAACTTTATACGCATTTTTTTCGAAATATTTTTGTTGTACCTTTACAAAGATTTTCGCTTATCATGTAAAGTTCTATTTTTGTTAGCTGTGCTTTTTTTCATTTTAGGTTACGATATGTGTTTAAAATAAATGTGTGTTTAAATCTGTTTTTGAATATTAATTCTTTAGCCGGCTCATATCTGAATTTAATCCGCCGTCGAGGACAAACAATGCTCGGCGCTGGTCTCTGACGGCACCTCTGTTGTAAAGTTTTAAACAGCACTTTGACAAACACACATACAAACACATAAGCCCTTTACTTCTTTTAAAGAACAAAAGCAGCAACATGATTTGTTAGCTATGACCAAATGTAAACATGAAGCACAAAAATGTTACTTTACATTTTGCAAAGTTTAACATAATAAGAGTAACATCGCAGGTAAAATTACTGCACAATATTTCAAAATGTTACTTTTAGTAACATAATAAATTAAAAGTAACACTATGGTAGAAACAGTTACTTCACGGTTTATGTCACTGTCGTTACATGTCAAAATGTTATTTAAGTAACACAATAACTTAAAAGTAGCAGTAGCAGTTACTTCACAGTTTATGTCACTGTCGTTACCAGTGATTTGCAAGTAACAGGTATAAAATCACAGGTACGGAAATATCGCTCATCTCTAATACTTACCACCTATCTCCACGCCCTAAGGGGGTTGCCATACAAAATTTACAAAAATGATAAAATGCTCACAACTTCTTCAGAGTTGGCCTTAGAGCAATAAAGTGTGCGACCGACCCCCATTAGTTTGCCCTCCCAAACATATTCCTACAATTTACTTACCCACTATCTCCACGCCCTAAGGGGGTTGCCATACAAAATTTACAAAGAGGATATGAAAATGCCCACAACTCCTTCAGAGTTGGCCTTAGAGCAATAAAGTGTACGACCGACCCCTATTTGTTTCTTCTACCAAACATATTCCTAGAACATACTTACCACCTATCTCCACGCCCTAAGGGGGTTGCCATACAAAATTTACAAAAATGATAAAATGCTCACAACTTCTTCAGAGTTGGCCTTAGAGCAATAAAGTGTGCGACCGACCCCTATTAGTTTGCTCTCCCAAACATATTCCTAGAACATACTTACCACCTATCTCCACGCCCTAAGGGGGTTGCCATACAAAATTTACAAAAATGATAAAATGCTCACAACTTCTTCAGAGTTGGCCTTAGAGCAATAAAGTGTACGACCGACCCCCATTAGTTTGCCCTCCCAAACATATTCCTAGAACATACTTACCCCCTATCTCCACGCCCTAAGGGGGTTGCCATACAAAATTTACAAAAAGGATATGAAAATGTCCACAACTCCTTCAGAGTTGGCCTTAGAGCAATAAAGTGTACGACCGACCCCTATCAGTGTCTTCTCTCAAACATATTCCTAGAGCATACTTACCACCTATCTCCACGCCCTAAAGGGGTTGCCATACAAAATTTACAAAAATGATAAAATGCTCACAACTTCTTTAGAGTTGGCCTTAGAGCAATAAAGTGTACGACCGACCCCCATTAGTTTGCCCTCCCAAACATGTTCCTAGAGTATACTTACCCCCTATGTCCACGCCCTAATGGGGTTGCCATACAAAATTTACAAAAATGATATGAAAATGCCCACAACTTCTTCAGAATTTGTCTTAGAGCAATAAAGTGTACGGCCGACCCCCATTAGTTTCCCCTCCAAAACATATTTCTAGAATATACTTACGCCGTATCTCCACCCTCTAAGTGGGTTGCCATATAAAATTTGTAAAAATTAGGATAAAAACCCTTACAACTTCCCCATCACCCGTGGAGCGTTAAAAAATGACACCGACCCCTATTTAAAACTTAGAAATATTTCATAAGTAAAAAAATTTTTAAAAATAAAAAAAGTTTGGGATTGCGAAAGGTCAATGTGAAGGGTATATAAGATTCGGCACAGCCGAATATAGCGCTCTTACTTGTTTTGTTTTGCTTTTATGTCTTGCGTTCAAATAGCTTATACTGAAATAATACAAATACTACAAAAATACTTATATTACAGAGTTTTAGTAAACAAGCTTTTGTGCGTAAAATAGTTTTAATGAAAACGCCCCCGGGACGCATATGAAACTGCACATTCATTAGTTAAAAATTGATAAGAGAGAATGTAAAAACTTTTTTTAAACATAAAAAGTAGAGGGACCGGAAGTTAAATACTGCATTCGACCCTAAAGCGAATATTTCGTCTTTTATCAAACACTTACATTCCACAGAAATTCATACATATATGTAGATTTATTTATATAATAATGTATGCACGTTGTAAACTAATGGTTCTAAAACCATGTACGTACAGGGTGTCTGGTGGCAACTTTATATTTTTAAATACGATTATTTCAAAAAGTAATGAACGGTGCGGAGGGAAGGTAGCGCCATTCGAATCATCGATTATGCGGATTCTTCACTGACGATGTTGCAGTGGTCGAGTGAGCATCGCGCATTCGCTGTTGCGACATTTTTTAAGAGTAATGATTGTTACGTTATTGCTCGTCGACAGCTTTGTACAAAGTTCGGTATTCGGCAAACACCTAATGGACCAAGTGTAAATTTAATTCGTTCGTGGGTCAGAGATTCCGCGGAACTGCTTTTGCTATAAATGTGCGACGGTCCCAGGCAATCTTCAGGGACTCTTGAAAACAATGAACTGGTTGAAAGCAGTTTACGTAAAAATCCGCGACCTTCAATACGGAAAAGAGCAGTCTCACTGGGACGTCCAAGAGCGATTATTCATAAAATTTCAAAAAAGGATCTGAAGTTTCAATTTTTTAAAATAAAAATTGTTCAAGAACTGGCCTCGAATAAAATATCAAAAACCATTGTATTGCTATTGCTCCAGGGTAAATGTTTAATGTGACTTATTCAGGCATGAGATAATTGCACCATCTTTTTCGAAAATTCTCGAGGATAGGCGACAAATGTCAACGGTGAAAATTATCGACGCATGACACGTGGTTTCAATAGGATGGGGCGGCTGTACACACAGCCAGAGCTTTGATGAGTTTTGGGAAAATTTACCCGAAAAACTGATGAGTCGTTTTGGGGATATCCAATGGTTACCGAGGTTGCCCGAACTTACTCCCAAGTATTTTTTATTGGGACTACTTAAAATAGAGAGGGGTTTTAATGACAATTCCCATGCGGCTTTAAAGCAAAATATTCATCGAGAAATCAGGTCAAATGAATCAAGTTAACTGATGCGTGTGGCGCAAAACACAAGGCTCCGTTTTGAACAGTGTGTTCAATTCGACGAATTTTCATGCTATCGTTTAATTCTCTTAATAAAATTTTGTGTCAGTTATTACGTTTTTAATTTCAGTTAAAAAATATAAATCTGCTACCAGACACCCTGTATTTACATATGCTTCATATGCTTGTTGGTAGGATTTTGTAAGATTTTGTATCTTTCTTACTGGTAAACACATCTTTAAATATGCGAAAGTATATAAATAGTTTTAAAGATGATCTACACACAACCAAACGCATATGTATGTATGTGTGCAGGAACGCACATTAATATGTGTGTATGTGTGTTCTTATGTAACTGAGAGAGAATGGCTGTGTTCACAAATTTTTGTTCCCGGTACACATACTATATGTGTTAGTGTAGATTAATTAAATTCTTATATCTATGTAAATACTAATACATACATAGAATTAATTGAAAATAGTGGTTGGAGTTGGTGAATGAAAAATGCGACGTGTTATTTTACCAGGTTCTTCACAATTTTGAATGCCATGTATTCTCGGGCTTAAATATTTTTTGAAAACTTTCTGATTAAAGTTTTCATTGTTTTACAGCATCGTACTATTCTTAAAAACCAGTTAAAGGTGCACTGCATGAGGTGGCCAGGTATATAGAATAGGATAAGGCAAACTCCGAATTTAGGTCAATTAATCTGGCACTTGTGTCAGTTGGTGTTCCACCCTGCCTATTGGACTGAATTGATGGAATACTGAAGAGCCAAATAATTTATGCGGACCTAGGGGAGGTCTATAAAGGAGGTTGTGACTAGGATCACATCACACGGGGGAGTCCTCTCAACACTGCTGTCGATTTTGGTCATCAACAGGATTTTAAAGACTTTCAAAGTTGTGAGAAGGGGAGTGGTAGCATACCCGGATAACATTGTGATATTTGTCGGAGGTAAATTTCTGTATAATCTGGCGGATCTCAAGAAAGGAGTTAAGAAAACTCATACGTTGGGCTAACTCTAATGAACTCGGAGTAAGCCCGGCGGTCAGATGACTTCGTGGACTGATCCTTAATGTCACGTAACTAAAGATTCCTTCGAATGCAAAACACTTTGGTGTGATACTAGACCGGAGGCTTAACCGAAAATGGAACATCGAGGAAAAGTTGAAAAAGCGGCTAAGTACTCTCTATGCCTGCAGGAACTCGGTTGGGAAAAGTTGAAGATTATGGCCTAGTTCCATCTACTGGATATACGCAGTGATAGTCCAACCAATAACTAGCCTTTGGTTGCTTGGTCTTATAAGGTGCTATCTCAAGGGACTTCCACCATAGGATGTTGAATAAGGTTCAAAGGAGCGCCTCGATTTGTTTTACGGGACCTCTCAGTAGTTTTTCATAAGCTCCGTTCGATACAATACTGAACCTACTACCTCTGTGTCTTTTTAATTTTAATTCTGCAACCAAGAGTGCCTTGAGTCCTAAAAAACAGGTACATGGCGCGATTTCCTTTCGGAACATAGCAGCATTCTGACTAAACGGAAGGATCAGTGAGCTTGACTACTTGTGACCATATCTGGACTTTGTATCGAGCGTAAAGTTACTTATCCCCGACAGATCGGCGTATGTGAATGGCCACTTACCACTTAAAAGAACATCTACGTCTACTGATGGGCCCATAACTGACATTGGAATAGGAGCGGGTATTCCAAGCGAAGATATATACAATAATGCCAGTGGTCCACTTATCTCGGCGGCACAGCGGTCTAGGGGGAAAATGAATTACCATCTATGTGAATAGTCAAGCTGCTCTTAAGGCCTTGGGTTCTAACTTCGTGAGATCAAATGCGATCAAGGACTACAAATCAGCGCTTCAGGGTCTCTACTGGGTTCCCTGGCTCTTTCGAATATCCGGGAATGAGACTGCAGATGATTTGACATGAAGCGGATCTTTGGCTAATGCCAGTGTGGTAACTGTCTGAATCTTTTCCTTACTATGTAGGAAAATTCTATAAAAAGATTGAAGGACATTTCAGGGACAAGGCAAAGAGGTGCTGGACTAATGCCGCCGGTTGAAGGGTGTCAAAATCTCTGTGGCTAATATCGTCAGCCAAAAGGACTTAGATTCCCTTTTCCATGGGAAAGAAAGAACTTAGACTGCTCAGCGGTATTTTTTCGGGTCACTGCAAAATAAAGTTATTGTTGGTAAAGTGGCAACCATATACGTTGGAATACTGCCGCTTGTGTGAGGACGCAGACGAAGTGGAAACTATGGAACACCTACCCTAGTAATGCCCGGCGCATGTCAAGAGACGGCACTGTTATTTTGGCAAATACTTCGTAAACCACTTACCGACTCTATCGAACTTGGTCCTTTTTAAGATACTAGGGTACTCTTAGGGCCTTAAATTGCTAAAAATACTCAGAATTTTTTGTTTTCCGTCATTTATCTTTCTTTATTGTATCTTTCTTTATTATTTTCTAGCTCTATTCTAGCCCAGGGCAGCACAATGGACAGAATATTGTCTTCGAGTGGAGTGATGACGCACCTCTGGTACGCATCACTGGCCCTTACTACCTACCTAATCTGCTAGTGGTACTATTTAAGGCTGGTGCTAAAACAAAAAGCGCTGCCAATTAAAGAACCAAGACATTTAGATAATTCTTTGTTCTTAGCTTACAGCTTTTAAAAAGGAAGTTTATGTTCTCACTATTTTGCGATAAGATAAAAGCCCGGACTTATGTTTAGATCCATTGAACAAGGAAATTATATAATTTAGTAAGTTATAAAAACCAATGGCATCAGTTTTATATATAAGCGATAAGTTTTATCTACTTGCTAATAGATGCTATTTTGGACTGAGCAAACAATTGAGGAACAGGGCCCTTTCTCTACTACTATATGGGAAAGAGGCATGGGTACTTGATTAAGCAAATGAAGGTGGTTGAGGAAAAAACACTTTGTAAGCTATATGAACCAATCTGTGTAGGCAGAGAATATCGGTATCGTATAACCCAAGAGCTGTATAAGCTATATGCCGACATCGCTGTTGTCAAGCACGCAAGAGTCCAAAGAAGACTATGATCTGAATTTCGTTTGAAAGACCAAGCCCAGAAAATCTTTCCAAACTCAACGTGAAAAAATTGGGGAAGAGACGCTTAAGACTTTTCTCAGACCATTCTTAGTTTGGCCAATGACCCATATGGGGTTATAATAATGTCCAACTAAATAAGTAAGTAAGATGTGTAATTTCTACCATTAGAGCAACAGTAGTGACTAATTAGTTACATCTGCCCAAAAACAAGCTTCCAAATGTTAAGTGGATACTTATGTATCATTAAAACCGTTTTATAAGTTAAAATAAAGTAATAAAAGAGTTGAGTTTTAATTTAAAATACTATTACAAGAGCATATCCAATCCTTGCGACATCGTATATTAGTATCCCCTCATGCATACATACATTCTTACATACATATGTACGTCTCTAAAAGAAGATAAGTACAAATGCTTTCAAATAATGAATGTTATAGACGTTACCACAAAGCAACATGCATTTGTGTGTGTATATGTGAACTTGATGTAAAATGAGGACAGACGCATGATTATAGTTTCCTAATTTCTGGAATAGAACTTTTCATTAAGATTCCAAAACTTGTTTAGTACATTCATATATAGTTTTTCCTAAATATGTAGTTACATACTAAACCATTGTAATACTTGTATGTATATGTGTATGTATGTGTGCATATGATACAAACTTAAACACATAAGCGCCATACTTGTGTGTATAGTATCCATATATATGTAAAGAAAAACACAAGAAACAACTACAACTCATATTAATATATACATACGTGTGTGTGTGTAATAAAGATAAATGAGTACACTTGCAGCCTGAAGATAACAAATAACCCATTCCCCAAAAAGTCAAAAGCAAACTAAAACTAAAGACAATTTCATATGTTCACAAACGAGTTATATGCACAAAGGAGTAACTTTTGTGTGGATCCTTGAAACGTTCACACAAGTAACTTACCCTGCTGTGCTTGAAACTTATTTTGCATTAAAGACTGATTTGCTTATTTATTAGCAAATTTTGAATTTTTTTAAGGCAAATTTTGTAAAAGTTTCTAGGGACAAGGGTGCTTACAACTCATATGTTGAATAGATTTTATTTGATGCGTTAAGTCTAATTGTAGTAAGCTTAAAGGTTTAATTATATGTGACATAACCATAACCACAGAAAACAGCTGTTTGAATCTAACTTATGGGCAACACTGTATTTGATTAAAGGTGACTTGCATTACGCCATAACCACAGAAATCAATTGAATTTTGGTTTTTATGGCCCTGCGGGAGTATTTAATCGGTGAATTATATAATTCTTTTTGTTTTTTATATCATTTATTACTGAAGCTTTGCCTCTGTTAACTAAGAATAATATTGAAATCTTAAAACTAATTATTTAATATTAGTCCAGTCAGTGCCAGCTCAAATTTAAGTTTTCAAGTTAAAGTAAACATCAATTCTAATGATTTCATCTAGAGGCAACATTCTATCTTCTCTTTAAATAAGTGGTTCCTATATGTTTAAAGTGTTTCGAGCGAGCAAATTTGGTTGTATATCCAACTTATTTAAATACTTGTTCACATAGTTTAGGATTTTGCATTTTACTACTGGAACTAGAAGGTCCTTGTGGATGTTGCGGTTTTTAATATATCAAGGAGCACTAGTTATCATTTTTACGATTATGTTTTAACAGCACCAAATTAGTTTTCAAATTGAGTTGTAGAGCAGAAGTTTAAAATCGAAACGTAGCAAAGAGTTTCTTCCAATTATCACATAAATTTGCGGCAACTTCACATCTATATGTGACTTCCATGTAAGACAAAAACTTAGATGGATGCCAAGGTATTTCGTCTCAAATCTTTGAAGCACTACATGATTGTTAATAGAGATTTGGGAGCCCGTTTCTTTGCGTAAAGAAAAGTAACGTGGGGACATGTTTGTTCATTAATTTTTATTCCCCATAAATTTGCCCATTTTTCTACTTGGGTTACGTGTTGCTGCAGTCGAAGCCTCTTATGGGTCTTTATTGATACTGAGAAAGGCAGTATCATCAGAATATGTTAACTTGTGTATAAGACTGTTGGTTGGCATGACTGCTGTGTAAAGCAAGTACAGAATCGGACCTAGTATACCCCCTTGAGCTACACCAGCCCCTAATGGTTGAGAACAGCTTTTTTGATTCCCCTCTTTAATTATAAACTTTCAGCCGGCTTTGTACTTTTCTAATAAGTAGAAATATAAGGTAGAAGGTTCAGTTTAAGGTTTTTTTAAAAGGCCTAAATGCAATACTTTGTCGAAAGCTTGAGAGATATCAATGAAAAATGTGGAGCTGTACTTATTTTCTTCAAAAGATTTTCTTATAAACTTTACCTATGTATCTGTGGGCTTGTTTGATGGCACTATTTTGACTTCTAAAGCCAAGTTGGTGATTGGAAATGCAGTTGTTGTCATTTAAGATCGGTGTCAGAATTTCTTAAAGCAATTTCTTACACAATTTCAACATATTTGACGACAGACTTTTAGGCCTTAAAGATTCAAAATTCGAAGGATCCAGGCTCAGTTATCACTTCTTCACTAAGGCCAATTTCCATATTGGCAGACAAATAAAAATAATTATTGTTTCGCTATACAAGGTAGCTCCAAAAACATTTGGTCATGTCAGTACATTTATTAGCAGTAAACATGTCCTTTAAATGACCTCCGAGCAGGTCACACTCTCAGATTACGCAGTGTTGGTTTTGCGATAACAGGTCTTCTAAAACGTTTGGCTGATCATCATAGAAAATAATTCGTCGAGGAGCCGAGTCTACACCTTCCAAGTGTTCCTTAAGTGATGACTTTCTGCATTCCTCTAGGAATTTTTTAAAATAAAATTGTACATTCCTTGATCTTTGTTTCTAGTTGGGGCAATCTACGCTTTTGCTATTCTCTTAAGGCCCTTCTTTTTTAAGATAAAAACTGTTTCACATTGGCAGAAAAACTTCTGTTTTATTTAGTCTTGTGATTGGTTGAAGAATCATGGTGAATAAATTTTTCAATGTGTTCATCGATGTCTTCCGGAGGTTACACCGATGGATTTTCGGAGCCATAAGTACATTTGTTAACTAAATTATCCTTTTAAATAGGGAAACATTATGAAATACGATCTGTTGAGGACTGCAATATAGGTGCTGCAAGGCTTAAGCTTCAAGAAGTTCCGGGGGTATCACTTTTGTTACGCCGAAATCGATAGTGTTGAAAATTTTATTGTGGTCAGTTGGCCAATAGCTTGGTTGTCCAGTTGAAACAACGTTAAGTTCTGTTTTACACATGGAATCCTATATAACGCAAACTCTGGAACTAATAAGGTGGGGGTCTCAATACGTATGCTAAGACTATTAATCTGCAGCATCTATGGACCAGGAACCTAAAGATTTGTTAAAAATTTCGCACTAATATTTCGCTATACAAAATCTGGGGGGTTCTGGAAAAATGCATCAATACACATGGTTGTTGCTTGGATAAAGCGCTCGGAAAGACCACCCATCCATTAGTAGTTAGTTCTTGATTTCATTAATATAGCCAAGTCACCACATGATCTATCCCTTAAATCCTAAAAGGTATTGTCACTTCTATATGTCATGTAACATTTAAAAAAATTTAAAAAGCGAAACGGAGTTTAACATTGAAGGAAGAGTTTTTTTTTTTAAATTACAATCCTAGAATTCTGTTCGTTGCTTTCCCTATAGTATATTTTTTACATTTATTGGCGCAGACACTTATATGTTATTGATCATCTCACAACCTTTTTTTTATCAATGCCCATCGTCAAACAAAACTATTTTAATATGGCAGTTGAAATAATCACTTAATATTCAAATAGTTACTGCTTATGCTAAAAACAACCGCTTTTTTTTTATCGCAAATTAAACACATTTAAAAAAAAACTTAAAAATTAAAGAAAAAATTTTAGCGCTCTTCACAAAACTACTCATTGTTCCCTGACATAGCCCTGCGGAAAATATTTGTCAATTGATCGGCATAATCGTCCTGTTACAGGTACAAAACATGAATTGGATTAAAGTTATTGGTCGTGATCGGTTAAAAAGGAACACATCAAGTCATTGGTTAAAAGGTGTTTATTAAGTTAAGGAAAGGAAATAGAAATACTGGTACCTACACATATACATACATCTGGTTATACAAACAAACGCACGTTAATATAAACAAAGCAGCTTAAACAGGGTCTTAAACAGTTAATGCAAAAATTGCTTATATAGGATGGGCCTATAACCCGTTCTGCTGTATTAGTATTGAACCGATTGTCCTATCTAATAACAACGGAATGTTAAAGTGACTGTTTCCCTTCATGTAAAGTGCAAGAATTAGAGCCAGTCCCTACCCTAAGGCACTGGTCACGTCAATAGTCTTAGACAAGTCCTTTCCCCAGTGGGAAAGAAACAGAAAGAAAATTTTTCTCAGTTCCGTTTAAAGTGGTGTTTCGGCTAAAATCTAGATGCACGAAAAAAAACAAAATTTAAATGCCTTTTAAACTACAGGGTTGTATGTTGTTGCATGTGTGAGTATTTGTAAAACTGTATGTGAACTAAAAATCCAAACATGTCTTTACGGCAAATGCTTCGATGCTCATCAATGTTACAAAATTAAATGTCTTACAAGAGCATCATTCACAAGTTTTCTGTTTTGTTTTTAATGTTTATTTTAGAAAACTTTTGTAATTACTACAATTTTGCAATAAAGTTTACAACAACAACTTTTAACTTAGATGGACCGAATTCATATGTACTTCTTTAAACATCTTAAACTTTTTGCTTAAGTTGTTTGATTAGAATTTTCAATATTGTCAGGATATTGAAAAAAAAAGGTAAAATACTTAGTTGTGTAGAAATAATTACATACTTGGTCTGAATACGTATACATGTGTACATATGTTTGTATGTAATTAAATGTCATTTTTTACACAAATATTATATAAAAAATGTTCTGGAATTGGAAAAGACTTTGATTTGCCATAAAGTTTTATGAGCTGTTATAACTTCCTGACTAGTTCGAGTTTCTGAGGGGGTCATTTAAGGGGAGTCCTAGCGACTTCTTTGCTTGAAGTTTAAAAGTACGACAGATTTTTGGCAATTTACGAATTTTATTTTCTGTTTTTAGACAGCACCACATTTAATATCCGACCAAAAGATTCGTAGGAATTGCTTTGCGAAGCGATTTACAAAAGTTTGGACTTTATTCGGATCAGTCTGATGTACAGTTGATTGCCTCATTTTATAAAAATTGTATTGGTATGATTTGGTGAAAAATATAAAAAAAAACGTGACAATGAGTTTTAAGACCCCTGCCACAGTAATTTAATTTAACATATCTTAATAAAAATAAAATATATTCTGTCAAAAAAAATTCTAGTTTAAGTTGACTTAAAATGCTTTCGCAATATTAAAAGCTAATTTTTTTTTGTATTGACGACAGCTTTGATTTACATATGTGTATCTTCCAAATACAAAAATCTAAATTTATTTTCAAAACAAGTTGAAGCTACCGCTACTAATTACTCCATTTCCTTCAGAAGTCGAATTTTTAATTATATATGAGCCTAGAGAGAGCATATGATCACTTCCTCGACCATGATATTAATAACGTCTTAGGAGACTTTAACTAGAAAACTGGAAGCGAAAGTATCTTTGCTCCAACAGTGGAAGAACTTTGCCGCCACAAGGACATATTAGGTAACGGAATTAGGCTAGCAGACTTCGCCGCAGCAAAAAGTTTGATGATGTCTCGATATATATAACGCAACGTGGCTGTCATTAGATCAAACAACGAGAAACCCGATTAGTCATATTGTGTTAGACGTAGGTTCAATCCGAGGAGCAGACATCCATTAAAAATATTACCTTGTGGCAGAAAAGGGGCGTACCCATCTCAATGACTCGAAAAAGTACGATCTGGCACAGCACGGAAGCTTGATATCAGAAAGATGAAAAAAAGACAAAAGCGGAAAACTCCACTCGACTGACCCAATTGCTTGGAAAAAGCTAACCTTGCCCTGGGCAAACATTGCCCGCTTCATGGAAGAAGCTGTTAAATGCGGAGGCATTCACCAAGAAATCCATTTTACGACTAGAAGTTTTGTAAAGCTACTAAAACGAAGAATGGGGCATGCAGGACAATCCTGCAGTCAGCTGTAACACCTCTGTCGAAGGAAAGATATTGGGAGACAAGGGGTATGTTTATTCCACAGAAAAAAAAGAAATGGAAATGCGTTATTGTGAACATATCAAGATGTTCAGAAGTTAAAACGTGGTCTAGTAACTTTACCAAAGAGTGAAAAATCAAACTGTTTACTTTGTTACAGGTACATCCTCCTGCAAATATGAACAAGATAATCTGATGATTGAAACAAATAGTGTGTAGAAAAAATATTTTTCACAACTGTATTCGACAAAAACTGACGAGAAAAATACCACAGAACCAATCACCGAAGACGGTATTAAGTGTCTACCAACTAGGCAGAATGAGGTCAAAATAGCAATAACCTGACTTAAGAATAATCAGATCTTCCGATTGTTTAGAAAATACTATCCGATTTAAACGTTAAAATTAATATTATAAAAAAACCATCCGATTTGTTGTGCCTCTATTGGTGATTTCTTGGTCTAAGTAGATTTAGGAATGTATTTCTTGTCGTCTACTAGGCATAAGGTTTTGTTGGGTTCCTAGAAGTTGGACGAATAACATTCGAAACTGTAAATTGAAAGATAAAAAAAGAGAAAAAAGAACTACCCAACACCCTTGCTGAATCTCTTGTTGTTTCTTAGCCCCACAATCGGAGACCTCACCTTTTCCATCATAGAAGCGCTTCCCCAGCCACCTCTGTCGGCTCATTTGCAGCTTTCAACAGTGGCAGACAAGGTGTTTCATAGTCTCTATTTACTTTTCACTCCAATATGAGCTGAAGAAGCTTAAAGAGCTCCAATACCATTTACTGGTCATATGTGCCATCGTAGTGTTCCGTGAGTGTCTCAAGTATATACTTAAGAGCCCTTGCTCTCTTACAGGTTATTGTTCTTCCTGTCGACGCTGGGCTGGATAAGCCTAGAGATCTTAACCATCCCCTTATTAAGCCGTAATAAAACCCCATCAGTGGCCTAACCGGCTTATATCCCAGCCCAATATTATAAGCCTCTCCTCTCCTCGCAGGCTCATCGGTAACTTAATATTTTTTCATATTTTTTTATTATTGAATCTTTGCATTTGGCAAACGAACAAGAAGTATTCAAATCTTAAAACTATTTTTTATACATGAGTCCAGCCAGCGCCAGACTAAAGTTTAAGTTCTCATAATAAAATTAAATAGTTCCGGTATTTTCATTTAAATGCGATAGTATCCCTTCTTTTCAGATAAGTGTGTTCACTATGTTTCAAAGTGTTTCGAACGAGCCGATTTGGATGTGTTTCCAACCTGTTTAAATACTTGTCCACATAATTTAGGATTTTGCATTTAAATAGTGGAACTTCTAGATCCTTATGGATGTTGTTGTTTTTAATGTACCAAGGAGCGACAGTTATCATTTTTAGGATTTTATTTTCACGGCGTTTAATTTTTTTAATGTTGAAGGCGGAAGCAGTGCCCCATAACTGTATACCGTAACACCAAATTGATTTAAAAATTGAGTTGTAGAGAAAAAGGTTCACAATCAAGATGTAGCACAGAGTTTCTACCAATTAGATAGTTGATTTGGGCCGTTTTAAGTTTCATTTGTGTCATCTTCGCATCTATATGTGACTTCTGTGAGGCGGCGATTCAGGTGAATGCCAAGATATTTCGTTTCAATTCTTTGAGGCACCGTATGGTTGTTATAAAGAATTGGGGGCACGCTTCATTGCGTGTCACCCTCATCACCCTGAAGGCACGTTTACAAAGATCTTAAGTCAAGACTTCACATAGTATCCCACTTATGTTTTAAGCACAACCTGTCTGTTGACGTAGATTGCCACGTCCTCTTTCTTCGCACTCTTGTCTTAACTCAAACATTTCATGCGTCCGAAAGCCTAGATAACACCCTTACCAACATCTATTATATAAGCACCGGCCCAGATGCTTACATCTTCGATATATCAGTGAAAACTGCACATCTCTCAAACAGGTTTTCGGATCCTTTTTAGTGAAACTATACCCGGTGTATGATTCTTAAGTTAAGATTGGTGACCTCTTTGTCAGGCAAAAATGACTGCGTACGGAGTCGTCTAACCCGACTTTGCCCAGGCTGCTAGCTTGTCCTACTAACCCTGCCATAAGTGTACAGTACTTACTAAGCCTAAATAAACTTCTTGCGCCATTTCAGCCACGAAATTCTCAATGTGGAATGATATGGACAGCTGCCTGTGATATCATTCTCTTGGCTCGTATTATTTCTACCACAACACATTTCTTGACCTTTGACTAGAGTTTCCTTGTGTTGTCCTACTTCAAGTCCTTTTATCAAACGAGATTACCATACGTAACCATCGGTCTTAGAATGGATGTGTAAATCTATGCAGTTTTAACAAGAATAGTAAGCGTTCAGAGTCTTTCTTGCCAGCTCCTCCAATATAACTTGCTATCCAGGACGATACCCAGATAAAAAGCACTCTCGGCCTATTTTAGCTTAACGCTGTTAAACGCTGGCGGCTTAAAGTTCGTCTCTTTGTACTTTCTGGTGAAGAGTACTAGTTTCAACTTCCCTGGTCCTTTTTGCTTGACATTAACAGACAGACAGAGTAAAGCAGTTGGCATCACCTTACTTATCCTAGAAACAAATTTGCCCATCACCAGTACCTAATAATAAGTTAATATGCCCTTTAACTGTGTTTTAAAATATTTTTCGCTATCACACTTTTTGCCTGATATTGTCGTTTATGGGATTCAGAAAGTTGACTTAACAGGCAGATATCCAGCCATTGCTTAGTCGATTTCAATTGGGAAGGATTCAAAATACATACGGTGTATACGAAATGTAAAAACATTCGTTAAAGGTAAAAATTGCTATAAATTCAAAGAATTCCTTGATGGCTCTAGGCCTCACAAAAATAATAAACCACTTTTCTGACATCCTTTTTTGAAGTTAATAGCCGAAACTTAAAATTGAATTTTAGGGGGCTACAATATATATGAGAGTCCCAAAAACAACTCTCGTAAACATATCCTTTATGAACAAAGTATTTTCATTAAGTATTCCTTTTGATGGTGCAGATGGTAAGACGAAGGCAATGATTATTTTAGAAAATTGTAGCAAAGTTGAGTAAAGTTTATGTTTTTCCAATTTACCTTTGTGAATTAGAAAGACAATTCTTTTTTTTTTCAAAATTTATTATACAAACACACAAGTGCACGTATATATGTATGTATATGGGCATACGTGTATGTGTGTATATAGTTTTAGAATAATCTTTGTCAATATTAACCTACACATACATATGTATGTATCTTCATATGTGTTTACATATACACACACAAGTATTTAAGATGAGTGGATAAGTGAATGAAGTAGTTGGAGTAAGTGGTTTATCGTGTGTGTGGCTTTATGCATGTATATGACTAGTGGTAGTTGATGGAAAAGAGAATATTTTGTAAAGGGTGGGTAGGTAAATGAGTAGGAGTAGGTGTTTGTAGGATTTCGTTAATACGTAACTAACTAACGTACAACAACTCATGCAGGAATATGTTTTTCTAGCACATAAACATACAAACTTACATACATATGTGAATGATTGCATGAATGTGTATCCATTGGTTATTGGTGGGGTTACCTGAAATCAAAATGGCCGCCATTGCGAAACTAATTGAAAGTACAGAACGTACGTACGTACAATGATGGCTGTTTGGTTTTTTAAATTTATTTTATACAAGTCATGGGATTTAATTAAAGTTTTAATAAAATTAACAAAAGGGTTTCTTATACTACATAAAACTTTTTTTGTAAAGTACATACATAGATATATATACGTATTTATATACCTTCGTGTAAACGGGGTTTTATGTGTTTGGATTACAGTAATTCTAAAGATTATTTTTATGCTTTTAAAGTTTTAACTTGCAATTAAAAGTAAAGTTTTAAACAAAAAACATCTGAACGCAGAGGTATGGGGTATTGTAAACATATACGCATACGTTCATACATAAATAAAACCATAAATACATACACAAGTACATACATACATACGTACATACTAAACAACAAATGAAACTACAATTATACTACTTTAGAGCGTTGCCTAAATGTTTTTCAAAGGAGGCTGTTAAAAGTTTTCTATTTCCCCACATCATATATGAAGCTAGGTGGAAGAATTTTTATGCGTTTGTGATGAGTTTGAAAAACCCACAATCAAAAGTCCAAAACCTATTTACAATTATTCAAATTAAGCTTTAATCACTTCCTGAGCAGACTATGTCCGTCTGTCGTTCGATTGCCTGGGTATCAGGGTAAACCTCTAAATAAAAATACAGTCTTTATAGAAAAAAAGTTTGAAAAAATTGTACACAGATAAGCTATTTGGTCTAAAACCTAAATTTATTTGAAATAGTAATGATTGACCCATAACCTCTCGTATCTCTATACAAATGTCCTTCCGCAACATGCTTTGGAGACTATAAATGCCAGATGTATTATTCCATCACCATCACACTATCACTTTGCATACACTATCACTACCACATTGGAATCGCATATGCATAAGGATTTACTAACGAGCAATAATGTGTGGGGAAGGGTAATATATGATTATAATTGATGGACTTTTAATTATAACATTAATTAAAAAAAGTAAGAGTGAGTCAAATCCCATATACATTGTTGCTTAAAGTGTAGATTTATCTGCACTTTGCTGATTTCAACCCGCCAAAATTGTCAAAATGCAGTTTTAAAAATTGTTGAAATAAATATAATTCGAAAATTTAATGAGAACATTGATAACTTTATTTTATATAAAAATTTTTGATTTCTTTTATTGAACCTGCGCGTTTCAACTGATAGCAACTGCGATCTTATGGAAAATATTGCCCCTATGTTTATGTTGCTATATTTTCATAACCTATACATACATAAGCGATACACATACACAAGATATACACACACAGAAGATATAAGTTTGTCATTCCGTTTTTAATTTCGTTGATATTCATCTGCAACCCCATAAAGTATTTATTTTATTGGGCCCGATTAAGCAATGTTCGTGTGTCCGTCTGCCCGTGTTATGATTGAAATCAACTTTTTGAAGAGTCCCGATTTTGCATAGACCCGTAAGCGAGCAAATTGCTTTTGAAATACAGCAAAATCGCCCGAGGACTGACCAAAATATCACCCAAAACCCAAGACTACTTTCTATTTTTAAGATTTTATTTTTGACCCCGAGAGCCTGAGTTCAATACCTGGCCGGAACAAATTTTTGTTTTATTTTTTCTCCCTTTTCTATTGTTATTAATTTTTATTGTTACTTACATGCATTTTCAATGAAAATATGTATAATTTTTGATTACTTACAGCGATATTAGCCAGCAACCACGACTACCTCTGTTTATTTCTCTAAAATTTGTACATAAAAACCTCTACAACTGCCCCGAAGGTGCCCCGACATGGGTGTCATGTAAGACCGACTCCCATTAATTTTTCTTAACGAACAGTTTTGTTAAACATACTTACACCCTATCTCCACCCCATAACAGCGTTGCCATACAAAGTTTAATTTTTTAAACTTTTTTTAAACGCTCCCACAGCTTCCATGGTGCTCCTACAAAGGTCAAAAGTAATACCGATCCGATCACAGTTAGTTTTTCCCCCAAAAATTTTTGTGAAACGTACTTACCACCTATTGCTAGCCCCTAACAGCGCTGACATACAAAATAAAAAAAATTTGGGTAAAAACCCCTACAACTTCCTCGCCCTTAGAGGTATAAAATGTATCACAGACCCCCATTAGTTTTTCCTCCCAAACATATTCCTTAAACAAAGATTGTTTTTAAAGAATACTGCGAACAATCAAAGTGATGTGTTACTTTGAACAGTGACAGTGATCGCTGATTGTTATATTTCGCAAACAAATAAATATGTTACTTTAAATAACAGGTCAAATTAAAAGGTATAACATAGCAGCTAACAGGTGCATCACAGGAACAACCAAGAAAGCATATTAAATTTTATAGAGTCACAGGAATAAAACTATGCCTCATCTCTAATAAATATTATTAAATAGGTAAAGATAAAGTACTTTATATTTTGGGAGACTGAACCTTGAAATATGGAATCGAGATGATTAGCACAGAGCCATTGAGGGTATTAGGTCACTATTGAGGTAGGAAATCAAATTGAAGAACAAAATGTCTTATTGTTAAATTTTCAAAATTTTCCTTCATAGGTTCGCCGCACTTTCTTTTATCGTTGGTAATATACAAGAACTACTCAAAAGCAGGTTTGGAGTCAATAGCTGGAATATAACGTTTCTAGATTAAAAGTCAGAAAATTGCCTCGCTGGTATGTAAGCTACCACTTCCCAATTCTAATTTCCAACTATTTCTTTTCCAAGTTTAGATATTAAAGCAATATAAGATTGTAGCAGGTTGAAGGTTGACAGCTGTTACAATTTCAAAGATATAAATAGTAAATAAAGAAATAAAATTTATGCATTTGTATGGGCCTACCCCCAACCAATCACAAAGGGACCGAGGAAACGGACCCAACTGGGCTGCACAACTATCACTTCATCACTTCCGTAGCCGCCTGTTCTACCTAACCCCCAACCTTGTTCTCATCCAAGAAACTTTTTTCTCAATTTAGGTCGTCGGTTCTTCTAAATATGTAGCAACAAGGGCAATATTTACTCCTCATTTCCGGCCCCCGGTCCGATTTGGCATATTTTTAGACAGGCATTGCTTGATCGACATACCTATATAAGTATAAGGACTCAGAATATAATTGAATGGGGTAGCAAATCGATATTGTAGAAATCACAAACGGAATAAAAAACTATAATAATTATACCCTGATTTCTTCGTGAAGGGGCTTAACAAGAATACATTTTTTGACTTCTCAACTTAAAAAATTTAATAAATAAACCTAAGGGGACATATTCATACACAATTCGAAATAGAAAATAAAATAGACTTTTTTAACGAAATTTTTATACAAAATCAGTATTCAAATCCGCTATTGGCAAAAGCTAGACGCAGCGCCTTTATGTTTTCTCTTAACTTACGTACGTATGCACACACATTGGTGAAAATAAGAAAAAAACATTAATCAGTCTTGTTTGAGAACCTACAAAGGCCGGTTGTGTTATCGCTTATGGTTTAAATTACACTAACAAAGGGTGCCCCGGTAGATCAGTGGTAAGTGCACGAGTCTACCAGTCTGGGGGTTGGGGGTTCGATTCCCACCAGAGACCTTGATAAGTTTGCTTCATTTTCTGTTCTTTCTTTCTTATCCTTCTCTAAATTTCTTCTTTCCTTCTGTCTCAACCTATTCTATCTGCCTCTCCAGGTAACACAAAGGGACCGAATTAAGCGGACCCAAGTGAGCTGTATCCTTTCCTTAAACGGCTGCCTGTTCTACCTAACCTAACCTACACTAACAAAAATGTGGAGTGAATAATAAGGGCACGTTTCATAAAAATCAATGTATTGGTTGCCTATGGCTGATCTAGAGTCTACTCTAAATTTAAAGTCCTTTTAAAAATACATATGGCCAAAAAGTATAATGTTTATGTATATTTTTCCAGAAATTTCCTTGTACGTTTTTTTTTGGTGAATGATGTAAGTTTACATTTCTTTTCAATAACGAACGAGCTTAAAAGTTGTACACCATGATGGTTCTTAGTACGAGTCTACAAAAAACCGTAACAAATGTTGGGTTATCTTCGTAAATAACACTCATGATAAACTACCAGTGCTATTCTTTCATTCATTCTACGTTAATTTCCCATCTCTATTTTAGATTGTTACTTACTGATGTAAATTCATTTACTTACAAACATATCGTAACATAATATCTAGAAAGGCGTGTCTAACATAAAAAAAAAATTTTGCAAATTAAAAAAAATAGCTTTAGTAAGGAACTGGAAAAAAGTATTGGGTTAGTTTTAAAGCTATAAAAAATGTAAGTCAAGGCTTTTGCCCCTCTTTTGACGGTTTTTGAGCTATGTATAATGTTACTTAATTTCTAAAAAAATTTTTGTTTCCTTCTTTTAGTTGTCTTATATGTTAGATACGCCAATTTGGATTTTAGATAATAATATACATTTGTATATGCACACATGAATGTTTATATAACGAAGTATGCAGTTTTATGTCCAAATATGCTCTCGACTATATAAGTGTGTATGTGTGTAAATTTGCTGTTTTAAATATACCAAGGAGATCCTATTATCATTCGTAGGAAACTGTTGGAGGAAGTTCCCAGAGTTGTAGAATATTTGGAATAGATAATATTGAACTTTGTAATTTCCTGCCCAAAATTCTTTTAAATTACGGCCCGGGGGTGTGCAAAACCAGGTCTTCTAAGACTGCCAGAGCCACCAGAAGACCTATCTCTAGGATTTCTCGTGTCGTAATGTGCGATGAGTTTTGAAAATAAATCTAACATGCATTTTTCAATTTGTTAAACAGTATTCGAAATAAAACTTTCTTGTTGGCAAATGCCGTTTGCATTCCAGGCGCAGATTCTAAAGCATGTCGTGACCTACTAAATATGTCCTGCAGAAAAAGAGGTTGAATTTTAGGCGGTTCTTTCATAATGCTCGCTATGAATTGATTTTAATTCATTTCCCATATTTTTAATTATGCTTTCGTTTGTTGGTACCTCTTTTTGTGTTGAGGGCTGGTTAAGCTTAAGTGCGCTAGGGAGGAAAAATTTGTAGTAGGTAAGTATATTTGCGGGCTTGTAAAAGGCAGAAATTGTTTTTATAATTAAATGATCGCTTAAATACTTAGATCAATAACGGAACAATCTCTATAGTAAGCAGTGTGCTAACCGTTTCATACATTTCTTCTCCTTATACGACACAAACAGAAGGCAACGTATAATATAGGAGGTTGAAATTATCCAGCACCTCTTGTGCTTCCCTCCAATACTGGACAATGTTCGGATCAGGCACTGTAGCGTCGACAGAGTGCATAAGCTGTCAGATTTGGTCAACATTGGCCTATATAGTCTATCACCTTTTATCAGAGAGCTGCTGGTTTGAAGACAGGGACCCTTACGGAGCGGCTGTTTCCAACTATTTGAATTGACCTTTATCAGCCTTTATCGAAATTCTCTAATCTTAAATAATTTACGGTTCTTTTCCTTTTTTTTCTTTCACCTTCACAGGTATCAAAAACAGATCGAAGAAACGGACCCAAATAGGCTGCACCTCGTTCTTTAATCACTTACGCAGCCACCTGTTCTATCTTGCCTAACCTACAAATACATACACACTTAAGTTAATTTATACAGACGAAATATTCAAAGTCTGATTTGCGGACTCCTCTGTAACACTTAACAGTATTTTCTTACAAATCTCATTTAAAATTTGTTTGTATAAACTCACGATCAAGGACAGTTTATCCCACGCGTTCATCTCTATCGCACACTAAACCAAAGAGTCACAACTCAAAATCATACTTTTTCATAAGTTTCTTTTTTAAGGGCTTAAAACATGGTTCTAATTTTGTTACCGAATTAAGTTTAACAGTAAAAGAACCATCTTCAAATAAAATCTGCTGAAATGTTTACAAATACTTTGAGTACCTTTAGGATTTGTAATGGAAACTAGCTTAAGAAAAACAAAAATTTTCTGAAAATTTTTACGTTATGTCTGATTTTGATTAAGGTTACGATACAAAGCTATATATGTAAGTATAAAGCCATGTGTACGTTTGTATGTTTACAGAAGCAGACACAACTTGCTTAGTAAGTAACTAAACAAACATATTTGTATGAATGTGCATATGTAAGTATAAACATATATTCTAACATCTGAATATATAAGTAAATGTCCATACACATGTATATATGTATATTTGTATGCATAAACATATATTAACTCTCATTTAGACATAGTGCGCAATGGTTCAACATCATCAAAAGGACTTTGAGCAGCATGTTTCCAAAAAAAAGCCCACTGGAACTTAGGGTAAAATGAGAAGAAGCAATAATACGAATAAATATTTTAACGTACAAACATAAAATAGGTTTTTGTTATAAACATACACTGAAAAATTATTACTGTAAAATCAACTGGATATTCATTTAAAATCCGTCCAACAAGATATTCATTAAAATTAACAAAATATTTCATTTAAATTCAGACATCAAAAAATTAACTGACATTTTCGTCTAAAATTAACTAGATTTTCTGTCATTTGCAGCAAAACACAAAGTATCAGAAAAAAATAACAAAATTAAATATTAATAAAAAATAACTGACAAAATTAACTTCAACTGAAAATCAGTATTTTTGTTTTTTTGAGGCTTTAAATAACCCTTCAAATCAGTTAAAAAAAATATTGTATTCAAATTTAAATGTTTTTTCATTTAAAAACAACTTTACGGAATACTTCCTAAATAACTTACAGTCAGTTACTGTAATAATTTTTTGAGTGTACATACGAGTACACCACATACAAACATACTTACATATATGTATGTCTGTAAGTTTGTAGGTATATCATATACTAACATATTTCCATATGTACATACCCAGCCAGCCAAATTGGACGACAACGTCTGTACCAGACGAGTCTAAAAATTGCTGACTTGATTAGCGCGTTTTACTTTATGATTTCTGTACATTATGCCTTGAAAAGCTGATGTCAGACGTGTTTCTGTAAAATTTCTGATCGTTTTTTGTTTTGTTTTTGCTGTTATATCTATGGTCTCAAACATAAACAGCCTAACTCAACTTAGGAAAGAATCGAGTTTTATAGGCCTATAAGTTTGTTACCCACAATGTCAAAATTGTTCGAAAAATTGCTTAAGAACAAGCTGACTCCTATCCTGAATGAAAACAACTGCATTCCAGATCACCAATTTGGCTTTAGAAGTCAACATAGCACAATAGAACAAACTCACAGACTGGTTCAGGTTATAAGAAAAACTTTCAAGGAAAAAAGTACTGCTCCGCGTTTTTTATTGATGTCTCACATGCTTTCGATAAAGTATGGCACGAAGGCCTGTTAAACAAACTAAAGCTAAACCTTCCAGCTAATATTTTCAACCTACTAGAAAAGTACATAACCGGTCGACAGTTTAAAATCAAAGAGGGAAACAAAATAAGTTCTTCACAACCAATAGGGGCTGGTGTACCTCAAGGGAGTATCCTAGGTCCAATTTTGTACTTGCTTTACACGGCAGATATGCCAACAAACAGTTTTACGCACACGTCTACATTTGCTGACGATACCGCTTTTCTCAGTATTCACAAAGACCCTCAAGAGGCTTCGTGCCAGTTGCAACAACACGTAACCCAAGTAGAGAAATGGGCAAAATTATGGGGAATAAAAATTAATGAGCAAAAATGTACTCACGTAACTTTTACTTTACGCAAAGAAACATGCTCTCCAATTATTATTAACAACCATATGGTGCCTCAACGAACCGAGACAAAATATCTTGGTATTCACCTTGACCGCCGCCTCACATGGAAGCCTCATATAGATGAGAAGTTGACGCAAATGAAACTTAGAGCTGCTCAAATCCACTGGCTAATTGGTAAAAAATCTGTGCAACGTCTGGACTTTAAATTTCTACTCTACAACTCGATTTTAAAACCAATTTGGTGCTACGGTATACAATTATGGGGCACTGCTTACGCCTCTAATATAGAAAAAATACAACGCCGTCAAAATAAAATCCTAAGAATGATAACTGGTGATCCTTGGTATATTTAAAACAGCAACATCCACAAGGATCTAGAAGTTCCACTTGTCAAAAGCAAAATCCTAAACTATGTGGACAAGTATTTAAATAAGTTGGAAACACATCCAAATCCGCTCGCTCGAAGCATCCTGCAACATCGTGGGCCCACCCGCCTAAAAAGAAGGGATACTATTGCTCTTAGATGAAACTTTTAAAATTAATTAAATTTATTATGAGAACTTAAATTTTAGTCTGGTACTGACTAGACTAGTATTAATAACTTAGTTTTAAGATTTGAATACTTATTGTTAGTTCGCTTAAGCGAAGATTCAATAATAAAATTTATGAAAAAAAAAATATTTTATTTTATTTAAAAACACGAAAAGTAAATTATTAACATATTAAAGAACACATAAGAATATTGCCCATTCCTTATCCACTTTTGAATTTTTGATAATTTATTATTAATAACTTTTAAGTTCGTAGTTTGTCATTCCGTTTGTAATTTCTTTACTATCCATCCCGTGACCCATGATCCGCCAGTGGTATTAAAATATTAGAATTATCTGCAGGCAAATCGATATTGAAATTCAGCAAAAGCGCTTGATAACTGACCGATTTATAAGTCAAAAACGAAGACAACCTGTGTTCAATTCTTTAAAATTTGTACATACATAAAAACCTCTACAACAATTTTTGTGGACCATACTTACACTTTAGAGAAACAAAGTGTACGACTGACCCCCATTAGTTTCCCCTTCCAAATATATTCCTTAAATATACTTACCGCCTATCTCCATCGCCTTAGGGGATCCTCCCCTACTGCTTCCCGTGTGCCCGTGGATAAGTCAAATGCAGAACTAACCCCAACTAATTTTTCCTTGAAAGGCCAACGTAAAGACTCGGCACAGCCGAATTTAGCGTTCCTACTTGTTTATATCAATTTTTCTTTCTAAGCCACAATTGTATATTTTTCAAACAATTTTTTGAATATCAAAATTAAATTATCTCAAAAATATACTTTTCGACTTAAGGCATTATTGCTTGTGACCACAGAGATAAGCAACGGCTTTTTTTCCACAATTTTGCCAGGATTTTTGTACCAAGTACTGGAGGTTTCTTTTAGATTTCTGTAACTTATGTCGGCTGTGAATTTTCCCACACTATGCCTGTTAGAATTCGTGTTTTGGAGTGGTCAGAGTCTGACAGAAATCGTACATAAATCGTTCGACGTTTCTGTCAGATGTCCGTTAATTTTGCTAACTGGGTACGCACAAGTGTGTACATACATTTACATTTACCCCACTCAATCATGTATGTCAACCCTATTTTCGTGTCTTCGGCAATCACTTCTGCTGAATGAGGTTTTTATTTTCAATAAAATTTCAAATGCGCCTGTATAGGTGTATTTACACATGCCTGTGTACGTGCATTCAAATATATTTGTAAATGTCTGCATAATTAAACATATGTGTGTATATCATTTACGCCTGCTGAGGTATTTGTCCGAAATGTTAGTCAACGGCTTAGGACTTAAGGGCAGGAAATCTATTTAGAGATAGGAAAGTCGATTTAGCTATGTCTGTCTATTTCACAGTCAAGTATTGAGAGCAAACTTTCAGCACTATTTAGAAAAAATCGCTTTATAAATCAGAAGAATCGGCTAATAAATGACAACTAAAAATAAAGCAGGATTCTGAGGTAAACAACTTTATAAAATATGCTCAGCGATCTGGCAAAACGTGACTTATTTTCAAATTGTTGGCAGGATTATAATCGAAAAACATTTTAGTATCTGAGATAAAGGGTATCGAAAACTTTCAAAAATTTGTTTGTATGAGGGCTACCATTCCACTTGCTGTTTTCCAAAATATACACCTCATACTATAATTAATTACTTTGCAGCATGTTTGTAATAGAAAGCTGTAATAGTTTTTGATATATAGTGCATTAAAAACTTCATAAATTTATCCGTTAATATGGAGGCTACTGCTCCTCTGCTCTTTTTGAAATACATTTTTCCAAAATGTACACATACTAGAACCACTCTGCAGTAGGTTGGGGATCAATTGCGGTAATTGATTTCCAGATAAAGAGCATAAGAAATTTAAAAAAAAATTATGAAGAGATAGGCTCCTATATACCTTCCTTGTAGGTTTGTGGCTAGTCTACGGGAAACGATTAACTTTCCTAAGGGCCATTATTACAACTTGGCGTTAGCTTAAAGTCAGATTTTATCGGTCGGATAAAAACATTTTCATTATTACAACTTTCTTTTAACCTAAAAATGAGCGATAAATTAAAGGCCAGTTCGTCTTGGCGGTAAGTTTTACAAGGAGGATTTATGTTTAAGTTACCATATTTCCTTATTTAAATATGGTAGCACTATCCGTTAAAAAAAAATCAAAATAAAATCAAACTTTGAAAAATATTGAATATGAAAAGAAAATCGCGTTTGTTTTATATAAATTGTTTGGAAGATATTTTTGATAGAACTCAGTGTAAAAGTAGAGCATCTAGAAAATTTCGTCAACAAGTGGACCATGTCAATTATTATGATGACGGTGAATTTGTGAAGAGGTTCCGTGTATCAAAATATACATTTGAATTTCTCTTGGAGAAAGTTCGAGGCTATTTAGAGACTAATAGCCCGAGGTTTATATTAACATCCATACACATGTAGCTGCATGTTTCTATAAAAGTTTTATTTACTTTCAGGCACTATTCTGTTTCTCCACAGACCAAATTACTTATAGCGCTACGATTTTATGCAAGCGGCAGTTTTTTAATTACTGTTGGTGACTTTTGCGGTGTGAGTGTCTCCACAGCGAGTCACGTGGTGAGACAAGCTTCCTTTGCTTTAGCTGCTTTGTCAAAGGAGTATATTAGGCTCCCTTCCAACACAAAGGAAATGAAGCAAACAGCAGCTGATTTTTTTGCAATCGCAAAGTTTCCTAAAGTTATTGGAGCCATTGATTGCACTCACATTCGCATTCAGTCGCCTGGGGGAAAAATGAGGAAATTTTCCGCAACAGAAAATGTTATTTTTCCCTCAATGTTCAAGCAACATGTAATGCTAAGTTAATGTTTCTAGACTTGGTTGCTAGATGGCCTGATGGCCATTTTTAAAAATAGCCGCTTAAAATTCCGAATCGAAAGCGGTAACTTTCAAAACTATGTGATTTTAGGTGATTCTGGATACAAACAGTGTAACTATATGATGACTCCTTTATTGAATCCTCGTACAAGACAAGAAAATCTCTACAATGAGTCTCAAATTCGTACTAGTAACACTATAGAAAGGAGCTTTGGAATTTGGAAGAGGCGTTTTCCGGTATTGTCATCAGGTTTAAGATTGGTCAATGACACTAAAATGGCTGTAATTGTAGCATGTGCTGGCATTCAAATATTGCTATAATGGCAAAAGACCCACTTCCACCACCAGAAGAAATATTAATACCGGAAGAGGAAAAAGAATATGATATCTTTACAGAACAAAACGATATTAATTCGCTTGCGAGGAACAATTTAATTGATAACTACTTTAAAGAGTAAGTAAATAGCCTTTTATTTGTAGCTTTTGTTTATTTTTTGAAATTCTTGTTTACAAATTTATAAAAAGTACTAGCTAAGCCCCGGTGTGCTTCGCTACCCCAATCATAGTAAAATTATTCAAGTATGTTAACACAAAAGAATTTATATTATTTTAAATTTATTGGTTGCCCCACATAAGTTGCAATTAATAATAATAAGTCAGCCCTACTATTTACTAAGCACATAAAAATTAGAAATTTACCAGGCTTACAGTTTTGGATATTGAGAAAGTTTTAATAAGCAAAAATTATTTATAAGCTTCTATATATAATCTTAGCCCCTTACTTCCAGACTTTAAGTAACTCGCTGTAAAAATTTCAAAAAAATCGATCCACTGGTGTTGACAGCTATAAATTACAAACATACATACATATGTATTTACATACATACATACATACATACATACATACATACATACATACATACATACATACATACATACATACATACATACATACATACAACCTTTCTTTATATAATATAGATACAGGGATCACATATCAAATATTTTTCAAAAGAAGTTCAAACTTCTCTTATATTGTTAAATTCAAATTTTATTATGCTTTTGTGCAAATTTTTGTGCCTCACCAAAGAAAAAGGTCTGAGACCCACCTCCAATTATACCGATCGACACAGAATCACTTTCTGAGTCGATTAAAACCTGTCAGTCCATCCGTCCGGCTGGGAGTTAGGTTGAATTCCAAAACGCAGTTTGCCTTGCATCACGAAATTTCAAGTTTTTCCTGAAAGCAAACATGATGTTTCTGGTAATATCTTCTACTTCCAAATGAGCGCTTACAGTTATATTAATGTCCTGGAAGCAAAAAACGTTTTCCAAATTGTAAAGAGTGAATAAGGCAAGAAGTTGAAAATTTTTAATGCAAGGCAAACTGCGTTTTGGAATTCAGCCTTATTAATGTATTCTTGTAAATAAAGTAGAGACCGCATTTTTGCAGATATTTCGATGAAATTTGGAACAGATAAGTTTTTTGGCATAAGAAAAAAGCATGTTGTTTGTGGTGATGATCAGTTAATTTTTCGACAGAGCTCCCATACAAATGTCCTCCCGGATTAAGCGTTTTGGGCTTTATGCCACCCATTTTTGTACCGAAAATAAATATTATCGGTTTATTTTTGAGCTTCATAAAAATTGCAACAATAGAAGAACCAGTATGAAAACTTACATTTTTGTGGGCGCTGCAATCCTCCATTTTTGTCCTTTAAAATTTCGGAATTAGAGGCCTTCTATATGTGTGCCAATTTTAAAAAATCAGTGCAATAAAAGTACCATTATAATAAGTTTAACTTTTATGGGCGTGGCACCGCCCACTTTTTTACCTTCAAAATTTTAACTTTAAAAGCCGCAATTATCACCCACAATTATCACTATTTGCAGTCCTCACCAAATAGCAACTAGTGATTTTTTCTTATCAAAAAGAGTAAATTGGTTAAAATATAAAAAATATACCAGCTCTCACTGCTCGGAACACATACCACTAAAAACTCCCCAAGAAATCGATGATTGCCTAAATATCCTAAATGAAAACATTAAAAAAGCCGTTGAACATGCTTCTTCAACATACCGTCAGGTCAAATACAACAAAATTTTTTCTGTCGATGTTGAGGAGCCTTTATCTGAAAAAAGGAGAGCCCGAAGAGAATGGCAACAGCATAGATCGCCCCAACTTAAAACGAAGCTAAAAGAGTGTACAAATCGCTTAAAAAACTTGCTGGAGGTACACAGAATTGCATCAATTAAGAAGTATTTGGAAGGTCTAGACGCAACCCCTCAAACAAATTATTCTCTATGGCGATCAGCCAGTCGTCTCAAAAGACCCGTAATCGCAAAACCACCACTGGGCAATCTAAGAGGATCCTGGGCTAGAAATGATGAAGAAAAATGCGATCTGCTCGCAAGCCATTTAAGAAACGTGTTCACTCCTAATACATGCACTGACGTGAGGGAATTACCGCCTGTTGTTTTTGACGTCCTATAGAAATACGTTTCCGATATTCAGATGTGGTAGAAGCTATTTCTAGCCTTAATGATAAAAAAGCTCCTGGCGTTGATCAAATAAGCAACAAAATGCTCATTGAGCTACCTTTTACAGCAAAAAGAATAATTCTTTTTATTTTTAATGCCATAATACGGCTTGAACATTTTCCACCAATATGGAAAGTTGCCTTAGTTAAGATGATTCCTAAGCCTGGTAAAGATCCTTCTAAGGTGGAGTCTTATAGGCCTATAAGTTTGTTACCAACTTTGTCAAAACTGTTTGAAAAGCTGCTTAAAAACAAGCTTACTCCGATCCTGAATGAAAACAACTGCATTCCAGATCACCAATTTGGCTTTAGAAGTCAACATAGCACAATAGAACAAACTCACAGACTGGTGCAGGTTATAAGAAAAACTTTCGAGGAAAAAAAGTACTGCTCCGCGCTTTTTATAGATGTCTCTCAAGCTTTCGATAAAGTATGGCACGAAGGCCTGTTAAACAAACTAAAGCTAAACCTTCCAGCTAATATTTTCAACCTACTAGAAAAGTACATAACCGGTCGACAGTTTAAAATCAAAGAGGGAAACCAAATAAGTTCTTCTCAAACAATAGGGGCTGGTGTACCTCAAGGGAGTATACTAGGTCCAGTTCTGTACTTGCTTTACACAGCAGATATGCCAACCAATAGTTTTACACACACGTCGACATTTGCTGATGATACTGCTTTTCTTAGTATTCATAAAGACCCTAAAGAGGCTTCAAACCAATTGCAGCAACACGTAACCCAAGTTGAAAAATGGGCAAAGTTATGGGGAATAAAAATAAATGAACAAAAATGTACCCACGTAACTTTTACTTTACGCAAAGAAACGTGCTCTCCAATTCTTATTAACAACCATATGGTGCCTCAACGAACCGAGACAAAATATCTTGGTATTCACCTTGACTGCCGCCTGACATGGAAGCCTCATATAGATGCGAAGTTGACGCAAATGAAACTTAAAGCTACACAAATTCATTGGCTAATCGGCAGAAACTCTGTGCTTCGTCTTGATTGTAAACTTCTACTCTACAAATCGATTTTGAAACCAATTTGGTGCTACGGTATACAATTATGGGGCACTGCTTCCGCATCCAACATAGAAAAAATTCAACGCAGGCAAAACAAAATCCTAAGAATGATAACTGGTGCTCCTTGGTATGTTAAAAACAGCAACATCCACAAGGATCTACAAGTTCCACTAGTTAAATGCGAAATCCTGAACTATGTGGACAAGTATTTAAATAAGCTGGAAGCTCACCCAAATCCGCTCGCCCGAAACATCCTGCAACATAGTGGGCACACCCGCCTGAAAAGGAGGGATACTATTGCGCTTATATGAAGCTTGATAATTAATATGAGAACTTAAATTTTAGTCTGGCACTGGCTGGACTTATATTAACTACCTAGTTTTAAGATTTGAACACTTATTGTTAGTTCGCCACAGGCGAAGATTCAATAATAAATATATGAAAAAAAAAAAAAAAAAAAAAAGCCGCTTATGTGCGAACTAATTTCCAAAAATCGGTCTGGAAGAGGAATTTAAATTATGTTTCTATCTTATTTGATTTTAAAGTTACAAAAAGTACTAAAACCTAATTTTAACCCTTTCTTGCCCTTAGGATTTAATAATTAAAAAAGTATCTAAAAACATACTCATATTTTTTAGGCCTGTTACACTTAATTTGAATAATGTTCCTATCGTTATTGGTTTAAAAGTTACAAAAAACGAATAAAAAAATCAAAATATATTTTTAACCCTTTTTTTACCCTTTGGGCCCAAAATTTGAAAAAAGTACGAACAGCGTAATCATATTTTTGTGAAACCTATCGAACCCAATTTGAAAAATTTTTCTATCTTTATTGGTTTAAAAGTAACAAAAAAGTACCAAAAAGTACCAAAATATAATTTTAACCCCTTTTTTCGCCCTTTCGGACCAACATTAAAAAAAAAACTCCAGATACCTGTCTGTTTATTTCTTAAGGAAAACGCTAAACTTCTTAAATTTTGTTTCTATATTATATACATCAAAAGATAGCAGATTACAGATTTTTCCCTTTTCGTCCCCTTTTTATCCCTTTACGGGCCCAATGTTTAAAAATTCATGTGCATTTAAACAAACATGTAGAGCTTAACACGTGTTATAAATTTCATGTATTTAGCTCTACGCGTTTGATCAATATGGCCTTGGGTAATTTTGTTAGGCCATTCATAACCTAACTTTCCCACACAAATGGGCGTATTGTGGGCGTGGCAGCAATAATTTTCAAAAAAAAAGTAGCCTATTGTTCCTTCCAGACTTGAGATAACTCCCTGTAAAAATTTCAAAAAAATCGGTCCACTGGTGTGGCCAGCTATAAAATACATACATACATACACCCTTTCTTTATATAATAGATAACCACGTTAAAAACTTTATCAGAAAACAAACACGGCAAACAAATGTTTTATTTGATTTCAATTCTATTTTGTTTTCTTTATATCCTTTATACAATAATTATAAGTTTTTACAATTTAACAAAAAAGTCTAATATTAATGTAATAATCTGAAATAATATATAATTAATTATTAAATTACAATTAATAAACAATAAATAAAATATTTTTTTTCTTATTGCTGTACAGTTGACAAACTGGTAAGTTATTGCATAAATGATATAAGGAAAACAAAATAGAATTGAAATCAAATAAAACATTTGTTTGTCATGTTTTCTGATAAACTTTTTAACTTAAGTAGCACCACCGAACATATAGTCGTATGTATTTAACCCAAAACAGATATTACTGTCATGTTTTATTGAAAAAATGAGAACATCTTAAGTAATATTATATTTTAAATACAAAAAGCAAAATAATAAATAATAAATAAAAATTAAAAAATAGCTTGTGCCTTTTTTTCTTTTGCAGCCATATAAAAAAGTTAAACATAAAAAAAAATATTACTCATAAATTGAAAAATAACAAAGTTAATAATAATTGAAAAAGAAAAAATTTATTCGCTTTAAGAACAGTGAAAAATTCATTTACAAAAATTAAAAATCGATTTTTCTTTTCCTCCAATTCTAATTGGAGGATTTCATTTTTTAATTTTAGTGACACAAGCTCCTGTTCATGTTTTTCCTGAGCACGAATTTCCTCATTTTTATAAAAATTTTGCTGCAGGTGTATAAGTTCCATTTTTTCTTCTTCCATACTTCTTTTTTTTGTTGAGGTTACAATCAGCTCTTTTGACTTCGCCTTCTTTAAACTTGTTGGCTTCCAACTGCTTCAGTTATTACTTTCCTGGGAAGTATTACCTTTACTTAACTGAAATTTTTTTCAGAAAACATTAATTTTTAATGAAACTTCTATTTGACAAATACAATGTTCTATATACACACTTCTTCAATGTCAAGCTTGGGACTTTCAGAATAGTATACCACATCGCCGTCATTGAAGTCATCAATTACAATACTCGTATCTGCAAAAAAGAAATGACTGATGAATTAATACACAAACATATATATATATATATATATATATACATATATATTTTACATGACAATATATATTTACAGGCATCGCTATCGCAACTATTTTCCAAACCTCTTGCGGATTCTCCCATTTTTGCTGCTATTTTTGCCGATGAGACACTTACTTTTGCAGTTGACACTCCTCCTCCTGTTCGGTAGGTTTTAAGTTTTTGTTCTGTTATTTGTGCCTTTGACTTGCGCTTCATCATCTCATATTTTTCTCGTAAGCTTTTCCCGTTTCGATGAAGGCCAATTGTTGCAGCAAAATCGTTTTCGATTTTTTGCCAAGCCTTTTCCTTATTTTTCCAAACTACTGCGTCAGACTTCTTATTTTCAATAATATGTCTGTGGGTTTCCACAAGCTCCACCAAACATATTTCCTCTTCATTTGAAAAATTTGTTCCTCGTTTTCTCGCTTTCTCGTTAGATCCTGACATTTTTTTATTTTGATAACACAAACTTTTTTACAACTTTTCCAACAAATAATTTTAAAATGATTTAATTTTTTTACACAATTTTTGATTTTCAAAATGTAAACAAAAGTGCGTCGTTGCCACTACAATTTTTCGCAATCTTATTACTCCTTCAAAAGTAGTCGATAATTGCTAACGGTATTGCCACACAATAAGAAATATGTATTTAACTTTACCGGCAAGTTGTAATAATGGAAATTTGCTAACGGCCACCTGTTCTGTTAACACTACCATTTACTACCGCCAACTTTGTCGCCAAGTTGTAATAATGGCCCTAAGAATTCCAAGCTAGCGGTAAAAGTAAAGTATCCGACGATCTCATTGGGTTAAAACAACAGAAAACCTCGTTTTTAAACAATTTATTAGGATAGATTGCAACCTTTTAAGGAAAATTGATGAAGCAAACCCCGAAATCAACACAGATCTAATTGCTTAAACAGTTAATCTCTTAAAAACAAAGCCAGATAGTTCTTTTCCCAAAAACACCATAGGTTTTTGCGCACAGTCTTCAACAACATAAATAATTCGTTCTCGTAAACTGTCCTCTTAGCTTAAATGATATATAATGATCGCCACCTTAAGCAAGCCAAACCAACAGCTTTAACCGAAATCTACCGGCAAATTGCTCCTCTTAGTATCTGCTACAAAATATTTGAGCGCTGTGGTAGATGCACAGAATTAAAGGCCCCATAAACTAGTCCATACTTATTAACCAAGAAGTCTTTCGTAAATATCGTAGTTGTACTGAGCAACTACTTGCAATAACATCTCTTATCGAAAATGGTTACGAATACAGATTAAGATTTGGTACGGAATCCATCGACTTAACAGCAGGATATGACATAGTCTGGCAAACTATACTAATCTATAAATGACTAAAAGTCATAAGATGCAATACCATGGCAAAGTTTGTCAATAACATGTTCCTAAAGTGACAAAATTTTAAATTCTTATCAAAGACACTTCAAACAGACCAAGATAGTTAAACGATGGTCTCCTAAAGAATCTGCTCTGGTTCTAATCCTATTTAATTTGTGCGTTAGCGATTTACCAGATACGACATACAGCTAATTTCTGCACGCAGACAAAATCATCTCTGTGACACAGCACCAACATATAAGATTTCTTGAAACGTCACTATTAAGTGATTTCGAGTTGATTACGGAATATTTCAAAAAACGGGGACTTACACCTAGCACTGAAAAAACAAAATCAGCTTATTTTTATTTGAACAGCAACCTTTTTTTTATACAATTGAAAGTAACTTTCAAAGGTGCTATTCTTTCATAGAACGAAATTCCCAAGTATCACGGTGCCAAAAAAACATTGCCAAAACACTGCCGCCAAGCTCAAAACGGCAGAATTTGTAGCTTCCATTTGCCGCAAAACACATTGACAAAGTGAAAAAAATGCAAGGAGTCGACGGTATAGGTTCGATTGTGAGTGAGTGAGTAAAACCCTGTACTCGGCTTGGCCAATTTGACTACCAATTACTTTTTATGGACCTCCAAAGATTTTTAAAATCAGTGCACCGCTCAAAAAAAGGTATCTTCAGTTTTTGGGCAACAGCTAATTCAGACATGATGATATTGCTTAACTATATTTGCCAATAATGTAGTCAAGAGTCTACAGAACACATTTTTGTTCAAAAAATCATTTTTTCCTGCACTTTTTTTGCAAAAATATAGGAGAAAATTTTTTTTTTTACTTTTTTAGCATAACTTACACGGACTAATATTTTTTCCCTAAGGATATTTTACAAAATTGTTGCCATTGTAAACCTGAACAACTTTTGTGAACATTATAATACAATCTGAATGTGGCTAGGTATCCGAAATAGCTTACAAAGACCACTTTTTACCTTTAAAAATGTTGTTTTTTGCTATTTTTTAATTTAAACTAATATGTAAACAATTTTTAAGGCTTTGAGTTTTCATCAGAGAGGTCAGTAGACATATAAAACTCTTCGCCAAAATCATATTTATCATCATAATCGTCATCATAAAAAAAATTGGTGGCCAAATTGGCCAAACAGAGTACAGGGTTTTACTCACCTTTGGTAGTACAATCGAACCTATACCGCCGACTCCGTGTTTTTTTTCAAAAGTCTTCATTTGTCTCACAGTGATATCAGATACACAGAAAATATTGATATGCAATTCAACACAAGCATGGGCCTAAAATTCAGTAGAATTAGAATAACCCCACGCAATTGTTCCCTGTTCTAAGCAATATCCCTTCAAACCGACGGAACGGAAATAAGCACTGGTAAGAGAACTATGGAAGATCGAAAAGAATACAAACATTCCGGCTTACGTGTTTGCAGCCATAAAGATCGCTACCACATAAAGAAAAGCTTTCTCTTTGCATGAGAAAACTTTGAAATTAGTACAGAATGGTTATTATCTTGGTTGATTTTACAGCCAAATGCTAAGGCCAAATCGTCGCATTCGAGTCGAATCGAAATTAAACTCGATCGACCAAGTTGTCAATGCTTTTAGTATAGGAATTCTATTACGAATTTTATAGTTTCGATTCGAATCGATTGCGACAATTTGGCCCCTAGTATTCACATACTCAATACCATAAAAAGCGTTTTTGGCTTCAACCTTCCAAAGTCCAGATGGGTCCGCCTGAATGCCAAGACACTTTATTTTGGTTTCATCGGGTGCCTGCGACTACGATAAGCCGCAACAAACGTTTGGCCACATCATTTCTGGTTGCCTCTAGTTGGCTACGGAAATTGGGAAAGAATGAGCTACATTTCATTTTGGCCCGTTTTTTCGGTCCCAGCACCACTTAGTTGATGGCATTGCATTGTGTTGGTATCAGGAAAAAACGTCATGGGAAAGAAGATAAAAGGAGTAATTTTTGTAGACATTTGATATAAGTTACCTGCTACTGTTTTAGGAAATACATCTTAAGATGGCTTATTCCACATACAAACTGTGCGACTAAATAAAGAATTCTATCTGTGCTCTGGGTGTGCTCTTCATAAAATACGTATATGTCACACATAGACCTAGGCTCAGAAACAAATCCCCTGATATTTGAGAGTATATTCTGTTGTAGTATAAATTGAAAAGCAAAATCTATTTCACATTACGACGGTGCTCAAGTGAATCAAGCCAGTTTGATACCCTACTTCACCGATGAGTATCTTCGTCCGTTCCTGTGCGCGTCAAATAGCTCAAAAATAGTTATTGGAGCACCACCAGCCCAAATTGTAAATAAGATTGGAATGCGAACGTATTCCTGGTGTTTGATATGAAGTTAAATATTGACAATTACATTCTGTTGCTCTGCCAACGTTTTCCCAGGCTTATTATATTTCGTTTTAGTTGAAGACCCCTTGTAAAGCAGCAAGCTTAGAAAGAAGCTCACAATGCCAGACTCCATCAAACGCTTTAGAAATACCTAGAGCTACCACTTTACTTTCACCAAAATGATAAATGTTAGAAGGGCTAGAAGGTCTCCTTTAGAACATCCTCTACGAAAGCCGTACTGGCGGTCGCTTAATAAATCGTTTGACACCAGGTAGTTAACAAGGTCATAGCTTGCCATACTCTTCACAATCTTCGAGAGTAAAATTATTCTCCATATTTCGGCATTGAGGGATTTCTGGTGCCATTAAAAATAATTTCCATGCAGAACGTTTGTTCCATTAGCTGAACTAAGAATCGATCTCCAGACGCTTCGATCTTCTGCGCTTCTTCTCAATTTCTGACACCAAGTTTCATCATGTCTTCCTCCACTTGATTCTTCCATCGGAGTTTCGGTCTTCCTATTCTGCGTGATCGCACTCAAATGACTTCCTAGCTGGGGCATCTTTATTCATTTTCACAACATGACCTAGCCAACGTAAAGGTTTAATTTTGATACACCTTAATATTTCAATTACGGCAAACAGCTCACGGTTGCTACAACACCGGTATTCTTCGTCAAAGCAGATTGGTCCATAGATTTTCCGAAGATTCTTCCTCTCGAAAACTCCAAGCACTGCCTCATATACTTCGCAAGTACCCATGCTTCTGAATTATAAATAAGCACGGATAGTATCAGTGTCTTGTAGAGAGTGATTTTTGTTTGTCCGGAGGTGGCTTTCCTTTTAAACTGCCTTCTTAGTCCAAAGTAGTATCTATTGTCCAAAATTGTTCTTCTTTTTATCTCAAAACTGATGTTGTTTGTTTTGATAATGGCAATGCCGAGGTACATAGATAAAATCGTTGACTATTTCAAAGTTTCAGTTTTCCGCTTGCACTGCCTGCCCAAGTTTACTGAACACCTTTTACGTAGATACCACCAACAACTTGGCTGATTCTTATTCGACTTTTTTGAAGGTGGAAGTTACTTCTCGCAATGTTTGCCCTGTGATGTCAATATCGTCAGCGACAGTGAGTTCTATTCACATTTGCATCTTGTATAACCTTTTCTAAAAGGATGTTAAAATCCCCGTTTGGTACTGAAGTGTTCAAAAATATTCCTGCCTATCTCAACTGAGGGTTGTGTATCAGTTAAGGTCATTCTGCAGAGTCGTACTAGTTTCACAGGGATGCCAAACTTAGACATAGCGACACACACCTTTTAACGTATGAAGCTGTCGAAAGTGGCCTTATTGTTGGTTTTATATATGCTTGTGACGATCTGGTTTTCTTAGGTCTTTTCCAGGCTTTGGCGTAGGTTTTATATCTGGTCGTTGGGGCCAGGTCTAAAGCCGCATTGATGTGGCCCAATGATCTCGTCGACTTTTAATTTCAATCTTTCACACAATGCGCGGGATATAATTTTATAACTAATGGGAGGGATACCTTTTTCCCCAATCGTTGGCACCTACTGTCTTGTTTAATTTTTTCGTGCACAGAACATAAAACACTGATGTTTCAATCCTCAGGTATCGGTTCCTTTAGCCAAATCGTACAAACGCCTTATCAGCATGTCGCTCTGATCTTAAATAGTTCATCTGGCAACCCATCGGCTCATGCTGCCTTGTTATTCCTAAGCCAGCTAACTGCTATTTCGACCTCATTCTGTGATTGGTTCCGGGGTATCTTCATAGTTGCTATAATCAGATGAGAGCATTATTTTCCATATACTCAGCACACTATCTGTACCAGTCACCAGATTACCTTCTTCATATTTGCAGGAGAATGTGCCAAAGCCTTTAGTTTGGTGTTTTACCTTCTGGAAAAATTTTCAGATTTCATTCTGACTACTGAACATCTTGAAATTCTCACACTCATGCTTTTAAAACCATTCCTTGATTTTTTCCTGGTCGGTTTTAGTTGCGATCAAGTTTCATCCATCCAACAAATACTCAATGTTTTGTTGTTCAAATATTAGGAAAACTCATAATCACAGTTAACAATGAAGACCTTTTTAAGTAGTGATTTCCAATTACAATTTCACACGGTGACATTTATTGATCACCACACATGATTAATGATAAAAATTTTAGGTTTTTTTTAAGAAAACTAGAAAATAATAAATGAAATTTGTATTCACTATTGATAAGTATTTTACTAAATTTAATGACTTTTGAATGAAGCGCAAACAAGTACATGTGAGTGTATACATATGTACATACATATGTATGTATGTATGTGTATAAAGTCTTAATGTTAAAATACAAACATAAAGAATAATATCTTTAACCCTTTTATATGTAAAAAAATAGGTGGATTAACAACACCAACTCGTTAGCTTTGAAAAAAAAACAAACAAATTCATAAATTTAAAAGTTCAACACAAAAACATTTTACACTTGAAATTGGAAAACAAAAACAAAGGCATTAAATATTTTATGCTGATGCTTTTAGATCTGATATTCAAACAGTAGCTGGCTGCATAACTCTACAATAAGAGTTGTAATAATAATAATAATGAAAAAAAGCAACCGCGAAATATCTATTGACAGTTGGGTGTCATGTTTATCATTTATTTTTTCGTTCATTCATTTAGCCATCCATCGCTGTCGTTATCCCATTTTAGAAACATTGCAATTTATGGCCTTTATTTTGTTCATTTAAATTTTGCATTATTTAAATTCAGCAAATAGACAACCTATCTAAATCATCTCAACCCATCCTGTCGCAAGAATCCTGTGTCGAATTACCATTAAACATTTAGTTTGCTGTACTCATACCCCTTCATGTGTGATCTTTTTTTCTTTCTTTAATTTTTCTGGATACGAACATGCCAATGTTGAGGGTAATTTTTTATATGTTTTTGCTCTGTTGCAATTTTTTTTCATCCTTTGTCGGTTTCTAGCTGGGAAAATAACCCTTCAGTTAGTTACAAATCAACAAATCTTACAAATATTTATGAAGGTATGTGTAGATACAAGGATACACACATATGTATGTATGTATGTGTGTACGTCGTTTGCATTTTGGTTAGGTAATTTATTATTTTGATTATTTTTTTGTTAGAATTCAAATGTGTTATATATATTTTTTGCTTTCCATTGTTATTTTCATTATTTTTTTTTTATTAAACAATAAAAGTTGATTTACATACCAAAACGACGTGTCACCCTTTACTTACATGCATACAATATATTGTCTTATTGAAAACAATCATGCGTAGATTGAAAATGTTAAAATGATAAAAAGGGTAGCGAAAATGAAAAATCCCGTTTGACACTGTGTACGTTACAAGTTCATGTAAATATATTCACACACACACACACAGCACTTTATTTTAAATTTTAATAAAAAATATTTTATAATTTAACATCGATGTGTTTATGCCACATTTTTATATTTTTTTAGGTTCTACTGAGTCGTCAAATTTAACGATTTTTTGTAAAGTGAAATAACCAGGGCAAGTTAAAAATGGCAAATGCCACTTATTGCCATTTTTACCATTATTTTGTAAAAAAGCCATGATACGTGATACTGTTTGAAAGACAAAAGATAAAGGAAAGCTTAGGAAAAGTTTTTTGATTGACAAAGGTCACCCGGTTTTGATCTGGATTCGCAATATCTCTCGTAATTTCTTATCATCTAGTCGAAGCGAGTCCACGTATTAACGACCAAGTTTCGGACTCTCTCTGGCAAATACTTAATTGCACTTACATGTATTGATCCGTTCCCAGCACCCACAAGATTGACAAATACTTTCCCATCCAGTAAACAATTTATGTTGTAGACGATTTTAATATTTCTGATAAAAATTGTTTAAAACAAGAGCCATTTAGACTTTTTTTTGCCAATCACCGACAATTTAGTTTGCTACAATCATTAGGTGATCTCACTAAAGCCCAGACTCCTCCTTAAACTCCATTCCGTTTAAACGTATGTATCCATGTCTATAGATCAAAATAGCTGATTCTTTCCTTCTTTTTTATACCCTTCACATAAGTGATAAGGGTATATATAAGTTTGTCATTCCGCTTGTAATTCCTTTATTATCCATTTGGGACCCCATAAAGTATATATATTCTGGATCCTTATAGATAGGGAAGCCGATTTAGCGATGTCCGTCTGTCCGTCTGACCGTCTGTCCGTGTTATGGTTGAAATCAACTTTCTGAAGCCCCCCGATATCGCTTAGACCCGAATGTGGTCTCAAACTGTCACAGATAGTCGCAAGAAAATCGGTATTGAAATTCAGCAAAATCGCTCGATAAATGACCAAGATATAAGCAAAAAACCACGACTACCATCCAAACATTTTTGTGGAACATACTTACTCTCTATCTCCAGCCCCTGACATGGTTGCCATACAAAATTTTAAAAAATAAGGTAAAAACCGCTACAACTTCTTCAGAGTTGGCCTTAGAGCAATAAAGTGTACGACCGACCCCCATTAGTTTTTCCTCCCAAACGTATTCCTAGAGCATTTTTACCCCCTATCTCCATGCCCTAAGGGGGTTGCCATACAAAATTTACAAAAATTATGTAAAAATGCCCACAACTTCTTTAGAGTTGGCCTTAGAGCAATAAAGTGTACGACCGACCCCTATTAGTTTGCCCTCCCAAACATATTCCTAGAACATACTTACCCCCTATCTCCACGCCCTAATGGGGTTGCCATACAAAATTAACGACCGATCCCTATTAGTTTGCCTTCCCAAACATATTTCTAGAACATACTTATCCCCTATCTCCACGCCCTAATGGGGTTGCCATACAAAATTTACAAAAATGATAAAATGCCCACAACTTCTTCAGAGTTGGCCTTAGAGCAATAAAGTGTACGACCGACCCCTATTAATTTGCCCTCCCAAACATACTCCTAGAACATACTTACCCCCTATCTCCACGCCCTAAGGGGGTTGCCATACAAAATTTACAAAAATTATGTAAAATTGCCCACAACTTCTTTAGAGTTGGCCTTAGAGCAATAAAGTGTACGACCGACCCCTATTAGTTTGCCCTCCCAAACATATTCCTAGAATATACTTACCCCCTATCTCCACGCCCTAATGGGGTTGCCATATAAAATTTACAAAAATTATGTAAAATTGCCCACAACTTCTTTAGAGTTGGCCTTAGAGCAATAAAGTGTACGACCGACCCCTATTAGTTGCCCTCCCAAACATATTCCTAGAACACACTTACCCCCTATCTCCACGCCCTAAGGGGGTTGCCATACAAAATTTACAAAAATTATGTAAAATTGCCCACAACTTCTTTAGAGTTGGCCTTAGAGCAATAAAGTGTACGACCGACCCCTATTAGTTTGCCCTCCCAAACATATTCCTAGAACATACTTACCCCCTATCTCCACGCCCTAAGGGGGTTGCCATACAAAATTTACAAAAATTATGTAAAAATGCCCACAACTTCTTTAGAGTTGGCCTTAGAGCAGTAAAGTGTACGACCGACCCCTATTAGTTTGCCCTCCCAAACATATTCCTAGAACATACTAACCCCCTATCTCCACGCCCTAATGGGGTTGCCATACAAAATTTACGACCGACCCCTATAAGTTTGCCCTCCCAAACATATTCCTAGAACATACTTACCACCTATCTCTACGCCCTAATGGGGTTGCCATACAAAATTTACAAAAATGATGTAAAAATGCCCACAACTTCTTCAGAGTTGGCCTTAGAGCAATAAAGTGTACGACCGACCCCCATTAGTTTGCCCTCCCAAACATATTCCTAGAACATACTTACCCCCTATCTCCACGCCCTAAGGGGGTTGCCATACAAAATTTACAAAAATGATGTAAAAATGCCCACAACTTCTTCAGAGTTGGCCTTAGAGCAATAAAGTGTACGACCGACCCCTATTAGTTTGCCCTCCCAAACATATTCCTAGAACATACTTACCACCTATCTCCACGCTCTAAGGGGGTTGCCATACAAAATTTACAAAAATGATGTAAAAATGCCCACAACTTCTTTAGAGTTGGCCTTAGAGCAATAAAGTGTACGACCGACCCCTATTAGTTTGCCCTCCCAAACATATTCCTAGAACATACTTACCACCTATCTCTACGCCCTAATGGGGTTGCCATACAAAATTTACAAAAATGATGTAAAAATGCCCACAACTTCTTCAGAGTTGGCCTTAGAGCAATAAAGTGTACGACCGACCCCCATTAGTTTGCCCTCCCAAACATATTCCTAGAACATACTTACCCCCTATCTCCACGCCCTAAGGGGGTTGCCATACAAAATTTACAAAAATGATGTAAAAATGCCCACAACTTCTTCAGAGTTGGCCTTAGAGCAATAAAGTGTACGACCGACCCCTATTAGTTTGCCCTCCCAAACATATTCCTAGAACATACTTACCACCTATCTCCACGCTCTAAGGGGGTTGCCATACAAAATTTACAAAAATTATGTAAAAATGCCCACAACTTCTTTAGAGTTGGCCTTAGAGCCTATTTAAAAATGAGTAATATTTCATAAGTAAAAAAATGGTTAAAAATAAAAAAAGTTTGGGATTGCGAAAGGTCAATGTGAAGGGTATATAAGATTCGGCACAGCCGAATATAGCGCTCTTGTTTTTAATTTAACATAAATTCCCTGTGCACCAATAATCAATACTGAAGCATCCTCATAGGCAACAGTCATTAAGCCCATTGCATTCATGGCCCTAAGTAAGATTTTGAGAGCCATATTCCACAGTAATGGAAATAAAACTCCTCTCAAGGAGTTCCTTTGTTTGCCGACCTAATGAGGTTACTTTATCTACTTATCTTGGACCTAGTAGACTAGAAATAAATATAATGAAAAAATTGTCAACTTTGATCTCAACTCAAGATTAACTTATAGGCATTGAGTTCCCATTGTTGAGCCAACTGTCTTTTTAGAGAAGGGAAGCGTATGCCTATGTATATCCTTCTGGTAAAAGATAGTTGAAAATCCGATGAAGGATTATGGCGCAAAGTGGCTGAAAATCATCCAAAAGTATGTAATTTGTGATTAAATGGAGATGTTTCTTACTGTTTCACCGTTTAAAGACAAACATTCGTGGCGAAAAATTCGTCGTACTTCCCAGTTGTGAGCCTTGCATTAAGTAGTTTTCCTCTTTGATCATAATTTATCGTCCGATTTCGAGGTGAACTGGAAATAACTATTAATTTTTATAGCTTCACGATAGTAAAATTTCAAAACAAGTTTTGTAGTTTTAGTTGAAAAAGTGTTTTGTTGATATTTCTTGTTTAACGATTTCTTCGTAATTTCATTTCTAAGCTCATTCAAATTTTTAAGTAGCGATTTCAAGTATCAACTTGCATTGAGGATGTATGTACTTAGCAAATTGGAATATAACTTTGATTTCGTTTGTGATATCACTCGAGTGCATATCTAATGACTTCATATGTATATACATACATAAATACGTTAATACATACATACATACAAGCATATATATGCACATACATATTTACAAAAGTATACTAAATATATGACATAACACGGAAAGTCTTGTGATAGTAAGAGATGTGATAAAAAGCAGAGTTGATTTTCAGAATTTCCTAGTTCTTTTTCTTTGGTTACGTAAATCTCAGAAGGCATATCTTTGAGATATTTTCATACAAGTTCTGTTAAATCCTTCTATTAGTAGTGGAGTGTGGAACTTTTTTGTCGACACATAATTAGTGCAGCCATTTCAATAAAAGTTATATTAACTTGAAGCTGGTTTTTAAACGTAAAAACTGCAAAGAATTATTTTGTTTAAGGAAGGCAGAATGTAACCCTCTGATTGGTTAAAGATATTTGTCTAAAACAATATTTTAAAAAAATCTTTGACCCGATTACAATGTTGCCATGTTTTCACAAAAAACAGAAAGTGACCTCTGTTGCAGAGTTTAGGCAACATTATTGACAGAAAAGAAAATGGCATAAGCTCGACTTTACTTCCTCTATATGTTTATTGAAATTTTAATAAAATCGTTAATCTCGTTAAAAAACTGCAGATGAATATATCAGAAACATTTTTGTTTTTTTAACGACATGACCAGTGCCATCCAGACTTTTAATAAAATCATTCATATAAGTAAATCTGCATCTTCGTGTGAATGTGCATAACATTGCACACAAATGTTTTTAGCAGCACATAAGTATTTGTGTCGACTGCAACAACGACAAGAACAGCGTTTGAAGTTAACAAACCGCAAGATTTTGTAAGAGCCTGAACTACTGAGGCATTGCTTGTTATGTTATTTAGTTGAAGTTGCATACTTTACGTTTATGACATTTTAACTCGTGCATATGCAGCATAAAATTAATTATTTGTGTGTGTGTGTGTACATGTGCAAATACCATAATCCTCAAACGAATTTATCATATTCTACATCGTTTGATGGTATATACTACTCGTATTGAATGCGATAGACTGACTAATAGTTGAAAGTAGGGAAGACACATTTCCCAATCTTCCTTTTAAATTCAAACATTTTTCTCTCGAATCTGTGTGTGAGTATGTGAATTTAGGGTCATACTAACAAGAAGGAAAGGGTTCGCTTTTATCATTATTTCAAAGTTACAAAAAATACACATCCATATACAAACAAGTAAAAATTTTCATGCAGATACATGCGGTAGATAGAATTTTTTGTCATCTGATGTTTCGTTCGTTTATTTGTTTTTAAAGATGCATAAATCAAGGGTCTATAAAAGGATTTGCGGTTACAATCTAAACAAATAAAATATTCACACAACTACTTACTTAAACACAAGAGACAGCGGGAAACTGATGGCATTATTTTATAAATCCTAATGCCAGCTACTCAGTTCTAATTAAAAAAAGTATTTTATTTTAAGGATGTATGTAAATGATTACATAAATAAATGCAAACAAAACTTAAATTTTTTGTGCATTCTTGCTTTTGATTAGTGTAGGCCCAACCAGCATTTAATTACATACTATTTCACTAATCAAGTTGTGGGCTGAAGACCTTGTCAAAGAAACGTAGTTTGTTTGCATCAAACCACACAAAAGTCGAAGTCTCTATAAAGCTGCAAAAAAGCTCAGCAGCAAGCGGGTCTCAATTGGAAAATCGTTAAACAAAAGAAAAAGAAGAGATAATTCAAAACCTGATTGTGCATGTACACCGCAAGGTTCTCGCACTCGTGTCGAATGTTGTCCTTGAGGGCTTCCAGGGTTTCGGGATTGTCCACGTAAACACGGGACTTCAAAAAACTCCACCAAAAAGTCTGGAATGGTTAAATCGGGCGATCTTACGGGCCAATGTAATTTGCCAAAACGAGAGATGAGGCGAACTAGAAATGCCGCTTTCATAATATCGTTTGTGGCTCGAGTAGTATCTGCCGTTGCTCCGTCCAGCTGAGAATAAATATTCTTCAGTTCAATTGCGGCAGAAAACACTCGGCTTACATGGCCCTGCGGGCGCAGTTCACTGTTTTCGTTTCACCTGCAGCGTCCTCAAAAAAACTGGCCCGATGACGAGCGTGAACAGCGCACCATGCAGTCACTTTGAGTGGGTGTAACGGCTCCTTGTGCTTCACTTGTAGATTTTTAGTGCCCCAGAAGTGTTAGTTTTGCTTGTTTACGTCTCCGCTAAGGTGGAAATGAGCCTCATCGCTCTTTTGGGTATCGAGATTGAGAATAGCTTGGGCGTAGGTTACACGCATTTGGCGGTCAACAGGCAGCAACTGATGCACGGACTAGACTTTGTACGGGAACATTCGCCGGTTTTTGATTAAAATTCGCCTTGGGGACGACCGGCTGATGGCTAATTACGAGGCACGGCGTCTGGTCGATGTTTCTGGCAACAGCTCGACATCCTCGCCAACAACGGCGATATTCTCGGCAGGACGAGCGCTCCGGGGCCGGCCACTCCGGGCAGCGTCTCGTGTGGTCTCATGCTTTTCAAGGTGGGTGGCCAAACAGCGCAGTGTTTGCGTAGTCGGTGCCGGAATACCGGAGAATCGACGACGGGATTCGAGCTGCGCCAACACCGCAAACGAGCTGTTACTCAAAAAATAGAAACGATTATTCCGCTTTTTTTTGGGACTGTATCGCTTAATGGCTGGTTCACTTGTATTCTTCATCTGTTTAGTTCACAAGTTTTAAAAAAGATTTGACATTGGCTGCCATTTGCAAAAATGAGAGCATCTTCCAATAGGGTGATTTCTTTTGGCCAACCTTGAACTAGCTTTTCCTGGCCTGCTTTGCTGGACTTGACCCTACTGCCTACAAAATAAAAGCGATAAATAAAAAAACTGTACTCCAATTAAAACCACGTCTATTATTGTTTAGAAGTTCTTAACTTATGGCATAATTAAAATGGGAATTTAAAAAAATACTTCGTATTAGTTTTCTTAAATATAAATGTAATCATTGAAGTAATCGCATCCTTTTCTGTTAAAAAAATAGTTTTAAAGCATTTACTCTTGATTTGGATTTTCTGAAACTAAACTGGTATTCTGTGATATTCCGTTTACTATATCAATGATCCCTTGCAGTCTCGTACAGATGATGAAATCTATCGGGTGGTAAAATTTTAAGGGCAGAAGTTGATTTTGAATAAAACACAAAGTTTTTAGGAAATTATCGTAATTTCTTTTTATTATGATATGGTATGGTTCAATTATGTATAAAGGAAAATATCGGCCAAATGGCCGCCGTGACCTCGACGGCACACCTCTATCTGATGGTCCCAAATTTTCGAAGACGCTGAGGCATAATTAAGGTTTTATGCCGTTAATGTGCCGAATTATCTCATCTTTGAAATAACAGCAAAAAAAGAAGTCAACGATAGCGAACACCATTCACAGTAACTGCCTGACCGGCCTCATGCCGATTATGCCGCCAGCCCATAAACCGCACCAAACAGTCACTTTTTGTGGGTTTTTCAACAATCACTCTTGGACTATCATTCGTCCAAATGCGGCAATTCTGCTTATTGACGAATCCACTGAGGTGAAAATGTGCCTCATCACTGATGATGATTTTCTTTGAAAATTTATCATCCATGGTTGCCATTTCTTGCCACCATTCTGATCATTGACGACATTTGGAATGGTCAAGGGGCTTTAGTTCTTAAATAAATTGCACCTTGTAAGCGCGTAAATGCAAGTCTTTATGCATGATGTTGATCAACGACGAGGGTGAGAGGTGCAATTGTTTGGCACGACGATGAGTTAAGAGAACGGCTCTTCAGCCAACCTACCGCGAACAGCAGCAATTTTTTCTGCAGTACGAGTTGTACGAGCATGCACTAGTGTTTTTACATCTCCTGCAGACATTTTAACTTGAATTTTCATAATAAGCCTGAATAACATTGACGCGTTGCTTGATTGCGTATCTTTCCATGGTCCAAATTGAGTTAGACTCAAATTAGGAAATGTCAAATGAAATGCAGAAAATAATTTGACAAACATCGGCCCTTATACGCACTACGAAAGTATCTATAAGATATATGGTCAAAATAAACTGGTCGTCCAACAGCGTATCAAGCTCTTTTCTCTTCCATATTAAGAGAAATGTTGAAAAATTTATTGAGGTAGTAAATACCAAAACTTTTTAATATCTGGGAATGACGATACTACTTCCTTTACTACAAGGTTGTATTTATGCATTTATAGAGATGTAAAATAAGTTGTAAGTTTTACTAACGAACAGGATTCATTTATTCGTTTGTTTCTGATTTCATTAATGTAGAACTGTGCATGCAAACGTGATTATATTTGCAAATTTAATACTTATGATGTTGGTACCTGAGTATGCTGCATAGAAATGTAAAAACATACATACAAATGACATACATGAGTATATACTCGTACATGCATACATTTAGGAATATCGTTATCAATTGCATCACTACGAGCACAATTTGTGATGATCAAATATGTTTTCTAATTCCATTGTTATAAATCTTTATGTGCCAAATGTACCCTTTTTTTCAAAAAAAAAAATCTATAAAAACACACGCATGAAAACGCATAAAGGTTTACATCAAACTCTTTATGTTCTATTACGAAGAAGAGAAACAATTCAATGCTAATCAAAATCAATGCATAACGTAATTATAGATAAAATCTGAAGTGCATATAATGGGATAAACACCTTTGAACAAAAACAAAATCGCCTTCAATAATTAATTAGCATCAACAAAGAGCAGCAAGTAAATATGTTTTAAAGATTATCGAAGATCTCAAGTACCCATAGAATTTATGAAGGTACATATGTCAACACTTAATGCTAAACAAAAACTCTTAAGTACTTTATGACCACCGTATGATACTTTCAAGTAACTTGTTTTTTCAGATCTAATCGGTAAGTCTTTTTTTAAGTTGTCTATGAAGAGGAAGAATTTAACTTAGTTGATGTGTACATATTGCACTGGTTCCTCTAAAGATAATCAACTTAAAATTTACAAATTTTCAGTAGAGCAAAAAAACTGGGTGAACTTTACCACTGTGCGTCGATTTTTTGTAAAAAGTGAGAATTGGATAATTTTGAGTTGACTCCCTTAAGAGGAACCAGAGTTTTTGGTTGGCGAATACGTGATGAACCGAGTTTTAATTTAATTCGTTCGTGGGTGCAGAGATTACGCGAAACTGCTTCGGCTATAAATGTCCTACGGCCAGGGCCCAGCCAGTCTTCAAGGACTCCCGAAAACATTGAACTGGTTGAAAGCAGTTTACGTGAGAACCGCGGATTTTAATACGAAAAAGAGCAGCACCACTGGGACTTCCAAGAGTAATTATTAATAAAATTTTATAAAAGAATCTGAAGTTCCATCATTTTAAAATTCAAATCGTTTCAGAATTGAAAGAAAATGACTTTGACTTACGCAAAAATTTTTTGTGAAAAGAAGTTGCAGCGTTTTCGTACTGCAAATTCCGTTTTTTGAAGCAACATGGCTCATTTTCACTTAAACGGTCACGTCTATAAACAAAACTGCCATTACTGGACCCCGAAAACCCAAAACCATTGCATTGCCCCACGGTAACTGTTTGATGTGCCTTATCCAGGGATAAGATAATCGGACCATTTGTTTTCGAAAATTCTTGAGGCCAGACGACGAAAATTATCGATGCATGATTACAGAGTTCTTGTTGCCAAACCTGCGGGCTCATCCATCTTACTCTTTACACCCGTAGTTTCAACAGGATGGGGCGACTGCATACACAGCCAGAGCTTCGATTAGCTTGCTTTGGAAAAATTTGTCCCAAAAATTAATCAGTCGCTTTGAGTATATCCAATAGCCACCGAGGTCGACTGATCTAACTCCCATGGATTTTCTAATGCAGCTACCTCAAAGAGAGGGCTTATAATGACAATCCACAAACTCTTGTGGCTTTAAAGGAAAATATTTGTCGAGGAATCTGCTCAATTGAACCAAGTTTACTAGAGCGTGTGGGGCAGAACACAAGGCTCCGTTTGAACAGTGTGTTCAACTCGACGAAAGACATCTGGATAAATCCGCATTTCTATTATATCGTTCAATGCTCTTAATACATCTTTGTGTCAATTATTATGCCCCAGATAGTTTGCTCTGGAGCGTATGAGCTCTGAACAGATTCTTTATCATCCGATACACCACAGAATCTGTAATTATTGTTGGCGAGTCATCCTGTTTTTTGGCATAAATCGCTGTCCAACAATGACAAAAGAGACAAAAAGAGTGAATAAGAGCTTACTTTTCTACACCTCTTGTCTAGAAACATAAAATTTCAAGAAATTAAATTCATGAAAAACTTCATCGTGTAAGTCTGGTATAAGTCTAGTATATGAAATATTTAGGTTTATATTTGAAAAAATTTAGTAAAATGCTTTCTCTGGGTTAATAAGTTAATAATTTTCATGCTGTTTTGTTTTAAAATTGGTTCAAATTAGGCCCGGGATCACGGAATTTTATATTTTATAATCCTGAAGCCCGGCATTTAAAATCTAGTCTCGGGCGGATTCCCTATATATTATACAATTGCGGGGTAATCTACTACAACCTTTCAAAGAATACTGATGATTAAATCCGTAGCTGGTTTCAAAAACGCATTCTACTTGGCTAGTAGCGATAAAAAGACTTGCTTTTTTAAATGAAATTTCTTTCAACAATAATGGAAAACATAAATTTCTTCGAAGTATAAAGGAATGTAAAGTATAAGCCGATATAAAGCAAATAAAATATTATCAGTCATGTTTGACTTTTACAATGAATATACATACATGAATGTTGCTAAAATAAATCGTAAAAAATCGGTTAAAGAATTCACAATTTATAATATTTCAGTTTCTGTTTTTACTTTTAACATTAAGGTTTTTGATTTTAAACTAGAATCAAGGACTGCAGGTTAATGAAACACTCACACAGTCAAAGAAAAATACACAGAAGCACAAGTACAAAATATTTTAGTTTTTAGCAAAGCCTGAAACTGACAGTTAACCAGACACATACTTAGGTACATGTGTACTTCTTTTTTGCCATTTTATATTTTGTGGCTCACCACGCATATTTCAATTCGAATGGTAACGAATAGTGAGTGAAATTGGGTGGGCGAGAAAGAAAATTTTCAGTATGGCTGGCATCCCTTTTTTGTTAAATGGTAATGGCGGGTGGACGTTATAGTGGTTTGTATAGTTAAAATTTCAATCGACATTAGCTTACATTTGCTTACTTATGTATTTAAGTATGTTCCCACATATGAGTATACACATGCATGCTCATACATGCATATTTCCAACTTGTACTCATATGAAGTATTTTCACCCCTTTCTGTCGTGTAAAGCACATAGGCGTTGTAAAATATTTAAGGGCAAACAAGTATTCATTTTGAAAGTTATTTCAATATATTTAATGTCATTTATAAAAAATTTTATTTTAACGTTAATTATAAATAGTTAATATCATATCATAGATGTAAGAAGACATAAATAAATATATTTTTATACCCTTCACATAAGGGTACATATCAGTTTGTCGTTAAATTTAAACTTTCTACAATATTCATTTGCAACCCCATAAAGAATATATATACTGAACCCTTAAAAACAGGGAAGCCGATATAGCTGTGTCTGTTGAAATTAAGTTTCCGGAATCAAAATATTCGCACAGAAAACGTATCTGAGTCAGTCGGTTTTTAAAATCAGCAAAATTGGTTCGCTACGGACAAAATCCGTGCATATATTCCTATCTCAGTAAATACAGCCACTCTTGAACAATAGCTTGGCTCGGATACTTTGAAGATGGGAATCTAAATTAGGGGATTTTTTTTTTAATAGAAGCAGGGGAAGTGGTATCTTCCCTTTAATTGCACAAATTTTGTGAAATATATTTTAAGCGCTTAATCTGAGAAACCATTATAGCTATAGGCCTAAAACCTGCTGCAAAGGAGTTTCAGTATAAAACATACATTACAGAAAAAAAATCAGGATAGAGGCAGGGGGCGGGGCAGCCCCCATATAAATAAAAAATTTTTATGAAATTTCGATACTTTACATCTTGGAAACTTTAACGGTTATCGACTTTAAATGTCAAATGGGCTGAAGTTGTATAACGTTCAAAAAGTTTCAGATCGAAGTGCGCAAAAGAACGTTTAAAAAGTTGAGGCATAATTTTATGAAAATATACACCCACTGCATGATGAATGATGAAATTTATGCAATGGCAGACTTTTTACAACTTCTGGGTCAGGATTTTTTGTAAGTTATCGACGAAGTATTTGCTTTATACCGGACGAATAACGAAAAATTATACAAGAAGTTTCTTTTGTGAAAAGCTATTTGCAGTTGTAGCTTGACTTATATATATTATGGGGTGACTACAAAAACGTATTTCACTTTCCTTAAAACAGTACAATGTGGCTTCATATTTTTGACCCGATCTGGCATTATGCAATTATGGAGAAAAGGACCTTGAAAGGTATTTAAACAATAATATAAAGTTTGCACCACATAAAGCAAATCCACTGTTGCATCCAGAACTTCGGCCTGTGGAAAGGTATTGGACTTTTGTAACAAAAGAATTGAAGGACTCAGCAACAGCGTCCCAGGACATCTCCTATATTAGGCTAGGTTACGAATGGTAGTAGCGAATCCAACTCACCCCCTCCACTCGCCCATTGTGAATCCCTTGAGAAGAGGCAAGAGAAGAAAAATAAAAGTAAAGATAAGCATTTTATAGGTAAAATGAAAAGAGAGCAAGAGTGCCGTCCGCAAGATGTCCAAGAAAGTCAGTAGTCATAGGCACTGAATCACCTATCTGCCCAGCCACCCAACCCCTTTAATACAACCTATGATGCTCCCAACCCCACAGCCAGGATCCTCCCCAAGTCCATCTAAGAAGCGCCCTCCAAACCACCTCTGTAGGCGAATCTGCAGCCCAGGGCAGTAGCAAACAAAATGTTCCACCGTTTCTATTTCTCCTCGTCCCGCATACCCTGTAGAAATCTGGAGAGTTCCTGTCCCATATGTTCGTCCTATATCACTCATCGCAGTGTCCTGTGAGAGTCCCAATAATGCACTTCAGAACTACCCTGCTCTCCTTGAGCAGCAGGTCAGTGCCCATCCTGTCCAGCTTTGGCCATAAAAGTCTAGAGATCCTGCAATCAACCCTATCCCTTCAGGTTTGGCCCACCTGGTCCATTATTCATGTCCGAACTCAGTGTTGGCCTCACCGGCCGATATTAAGTTCAATCTTACCAAAAAAAGTAACGGAAGAAACTTTGAATCTGTAATGAAGTGGATAAATTTATAAAAAATATGACAACGTTTTATTTGGATGAAGTTTTATATACAAAAATGGTTCAAGATTTTTTTAGCTCTATGTATATCTACTCTATATATCGTTAGCTGAAATTAAAAACCGCATAGCTAACAAAAAAATCCTGAATCGATTTTTCAACATATTTTAGTATATTTTATTAAATGGTTCGTAACAATAAATTTTTTTAATGTCACAAATACAATTTGAAACAGAATACCGAAAAGAGAAATGATTTACAAGCCCTGCCCTTGTTATTATAAAAATGTTTATGCTTCTTCTGTAAAATTATTAGAAATGTAGTTACATGGTTTTGCATTTAGGCTAACGATACACTATACAACTTTACGAAAGCGAATCTTACAATGCAGCAGAGCCAGATACGTAGATTTGGTAGACTTGCTTATGAATAGGCATTAATAGTTGCATGCTAAATGGGAAAGAGGATGGGAGAAACTTTGTTGTGGCTCTGTCCTTATTATAGGAACTACAGGGTATAACAACATAAAATTTGTTCATTGGTTTCCTTCCTTTCCAGGATTAAAATTACTCACCTTTTCGGATATTTTAGGCATAACAAACTGACAATTTTGTTGGTAAATGATTTTCAACGTAACTTTGTTTATATGTGGTACAAGCGCCCTCGTTTTGTAATTTACGCAGTTCAAAAGAAACCCATTTTAGTAAATAGAAAACATATTCCGAAATTCCATAACTGGTTAAACATACCTTCTATTTTTGATTATTCCGGAGATTTGTAGTGGTTTAACTCTTTTCATTTCACCTTCTAAATAATATCAGAAAGTAAAGCTTCAGTTCTATATTATAATGCCACTCTCGCAAATATGCGCGACGAATTTCGAAAGGCGCATTGATTGACGAAAATTCGATAGGAAAAATTTGTCATTCGTTTCCGCTGTTTTTCTAGCAATATGGCTTAGTTGGTTAAGTTCAAATAATAGGAATGGAAAATAGCAAGAACTCTTTTTGTCTAATCTAGTATAATTGTACAATGTATCAGTCGTTAAAATAATCTTAAAAAAATAATTAATATAAACTGTTTTCTACGCAAAACTAGCAACTCTTTTGCTGTCGTTTTTAAATATATATTATTGTATGTATCTGTGTATATACATACCCAGCAAAACTTACATTGCCTTGTAATGAGGTAAAATGCTTAAAACCCGTATCGGAACTACTTACATTAGAGGCAAATACATACCACAGTCTCTTACAAATAGCGACTAATGTAAGCTATTGCTTTAATGCCATTTTATAACTTTCTTAATATTAAGGGATCCAATAACTCATTTATTACTTTAAATGTAAATTGTTATTTAAATTGTTTTTAAACTTTTTAGTTAAAAATATTTAAATGAAAAATATGGGATTGAAAAAAATATGCCACAAAAAAAAAAAAAACTAATTATCTGAAAGATTCCAAATACTTCAGGCGACATGTTATAGTGATTGAAAAGAAACTAGTTTAGTAAGAACTAATCACTACCAAGTTTTTGCTGGGTACATCTAAGTACACATTTCTAAAAAAAATAGAAAATGAAAAGTTGGCCAAATATTTTGTCTGTTGAAATTTATGAGATTGTACTGTACCAACAATTTCACCTGTGATGATAAAGAAAGAAAATACAAAAAAAAAAAAATTGCAAAAAAGCCTAAGCACATCAATTGAAGTAAATGCAAATGATAACAATGAATTGTGCAAAAAAAAACATTCTTATCTTTAGCCCTCGTTTTGTGTGTGGATTTAGAAGCATTTTATATTCTCTTCTTCATCGTCCTATCATATTATTTTTGAATTTGTTTTGAATTTAGCAAACAAAATCATTTGAAATCAGTACGTACACATGACTTTAACTTGTGGGGGTGGGATGGACTTTTAACTTTACCAAAAGGTTGCCATTCCTAACTGACACCACCCCTCCCCAGTAAGTCTTTAATATTTTTTTTTTACTTTTGCTACGCTTTCTTTTTTCACATTCTTAACAACCATCCATCTATGTATTACATTATGGTTCTTTCAAAAACCAAACAACATACAGACACATTCCATTTGAACGTATGTTTATACATACATCCTTACACATATTTACCTTATGTACATATGTATGCAGGCCAAATAAACAGAAATCCTTTATGTACATCAAATACATACAAACATACTTATATGTGTATGTGTGAATTTACGTACGGACACACATACATCTACATATTTTTCTATACATTCATACATATTTATTTAAAAAAAGGAAATAAAAAATTGGCAGTTGTTAGATTAGCAAAAAAAACCAAGTACTTTGCATATATAATATATTCGCAATTTACAATAATGTTGTATAGCAGTGAACGAACCAAGGCAAACACCCTTTTGTAATCTTTCTGCAATATTTATTGATGTTCAATATCGTTGAGTGCCGAATCAAGTAACCACCGGCCATAAACTTAACAGGGTATTTCAAACTAAGACTGGAAACAAAAACTGGTAAAAATATTTCAGTCTGGGCACTTATCTTTACAAACATACGATTATTTCTTCTTTACTTCATAACTTTTGTGCGCACACATACATACATACATACCTTCATATTATAAATTGAAAGTCGAATGGATTTAAACGATTACTTAGAATAGAAAAAGTAAATATTTTTATGCAAATTTTAGTGTTTTCTTGTTTCTTTTAGGATTATTTTCTAAAAAGAGTCGAATACAGATAATGATTTTTTTTTGGCAAAAAAGAAACACATCTTTTATAAAAATGATCCTTATTTAAAAGACGCTTATAGTAAAAAAAAATGTTTATATCCTTGGAGGCATCAGTAAGTTTGACAGCTATTGTGGATGGAGAATAATGCGACCATATACCTTCACATATACTTACTAACATACACATGAACATTTAAAGAGATTTTCGTCAGTTAAATCAGTGATAAGAAACCCCTTAAAAAGGCCTTAATTTGGGCAACAGTCTCAACTCAAAATCATTGTTTTTATAACAGTCTTCTTTTTTGATTTTAACTGTACAAGCAGATTTATTTTAACAGCAGAAACCCCGCCTCAGAATGAAATTTACTGAAATGCAAACTTAACCTTCGTGTTAAAGATTTGAACTGATCGATTTATTGCAAAATAATTCTTGTGACAATTTAATTGTATTTTTTTTCGGTTTCCTATGCTAATTTTCGAAACTCATAGGACATTTAGAAGCAGCTTTAAAATTTCGTAAGGACCCCAGGGAAAGATCATGTGGTAGTTGAGATTGAGTAGGTGGTATCACTGAGTGTTAGATCCAAGCAACAAAATTATCATCATTTGCAGTCCTCCCTAAATCGCATGTAAGGATTGATGCTTATCTAAAAGTGTTAGCATCCATTGCTCGAAAAATCTACCGTTAAAACCTCCGAACATTTTAAAAAACCCATTTGACATGCTTCTTTTGCTACAACTCGACTAGATGCAGTGTAAAAACTTTTGCCTAAAGAAAGGAGATCCCAATACGAAAAAGCGTAAGGTGTCCGACCTTTAGAAATGTCCGAAACAAAATTCTAGACGCTATTGATTTCGGTGTAACGGAGCTTGTTTAGGTTCAAGCCTCGTTGGATCTATCTTCAGGCTTCAAGCTCACATTAATCACTGTTTTCACTCCTCAAAAAATCGTAACTAATGATTTTTTCCTACCTAAAATGGTAAACTAGCTTAAATTAAAAAATTTATTAACAGCAAATGTTCGGAAAACGTACCGTTAAAAACCTTGGAAAATAGTGATGACTGTCTATGTAGTCTTAATGAAAACATTGGAAAAGCCGCTGAACATGCTTTTTCTTCCTACCGCCAGACTAAATATTAAAAAAAAATAAAACCACTATTTAAATTCTATTTTACTGCAATCGGTCCGTTGTTTCAGATTGCTCTGGATATAAACTTATATTAGTCCTACTCCAGGAGTTGACAGCTAATCGTATGTGAAAATATTATGTGATTGAAATGTTATTACGCACGAATAAGCTATTTTCAAAATGAAGTAGCAAACCTGGTAAAAATCGATCTTTTATTGGCTCTACTTCCAATTGTAGGATTCTTTCCGGAAACCATGTAGGCTCCCATTTATCTCATGCATGTTGATAAAATTAAAAACGTTCTTATATTAAAAAAAACTTGCATAACATTTTTCGATAATTAACTAAAAATTTACTATTAAAGGATATATTCTAAGCGCGAACTAAACATTTAAAGATTTTTTTGGCAGTGTCTGGAATTTGGAATAAAACATCGCGATGTGTCGGCAACAAAAGAGATAATAGAACATGAGTGTAAAGAAGTATTTTAATACATGTATTTCGGGTATGGCCCTTAGGAAGGCCCATCGTTACTCTTCTATTGGCTATGAGTATGAATATACATTCACAATTTCTTTATTGATGTGTGAGGGGGAGTATGTGGATACTAGATGACGGAGATTGTAATGTACACAAGTAAACTGTGCATATATTTTTACATTAAATTTATTTACTAAAACCTTTTAAAGCACTAAAACACGTTTGTTGGCCAAGAAGAACCACTGATGCTACCGATAGTTCAATTCTGGTTTGTGTGCTTGTACAACATACCCAGTTGGCCATAGATTGAAATGTCAGAGATTCTGAGAGAATATCCAAGTAAGAAAGGCAGGCAACTGCCGATTGTAGTGCAAATGGGGTCACGTAACTGGTCCGTTTTTTTATTATCTAAAGATAAAGCAAGTTAAAATAAACTAATAAAGAATTTGAGGGACCTACAAAGACATTATTTTTAGCTTTACATAACAAAATACCAAAAAACGTTTAGCCGATACTTCGATGAGATTTGTGTTATAAAATTTAAATAATTAAATGCATTTTAAAAAGAAAAAAAAAAAACATAAAAATTTGCAAATGTATGATAAATGGAACAAGCACTTACAAATAAATTATTTTCTAAAATTCTAGTAAATGTAGCATCTTTCGTATAAACGTATAAATTCAAACAAACATTAATTGTCTTACCAAATGCTATTGCCTTTGTCCCAAATACAATTCAATAAATGCAGACACGATCTTTTTACTTTTAAAATTTTATATTTATTAAATAAAGACAAATACATTGAAAAAAGTAAAATTATTTTTATAATAATAATAACTTTTTGCTAAATTTATTACAATTTCGTCACTCACAGGCTATAACTTGTTCTAACTATTTTTATTTCTAAAACATTTGTTTCAAAAATTTTTATGACACTGAGGAAGTTTTGCAAGTTTTTGCAAAAACTAAATGCAAAATTAATGAACAACAGCGCTTCTAACCAATGCAACAAAGTTAACTGCGGACTGATTTTGAAAACACAAATCTTCTATTTGAATAACAACGTTCCGCATTTGGCGTAAACAATTTTTGTCATGAAACCCCTATATATATTAAGGGGATTAACAAGGTGTTCTATTATGCCCTATTGTTAAAAAATTTTACAATGGCTTTGATGTCTTTCATACAAAAATAATTCTAAAAAAAACTACGTCGTTTAATATACTTATTAAATTGTCACAACAACTCCATATACACCTGCGCCGAGTGTCCAATAGCTAGTAAAGGTTTTTTAACGATTGTGACATTTTAGAACAATATGAAAAGAGGACAAATAGAACATCTTGTTAATCCCCTAATTATAAGATAAAGGTGTAAGTTTGTTTGTTTGTCACGCAAATTCAGAATAAAAATACTTCTAAGCCTTGAGGTTGCGAGAGGATATACGTTTTTGGAAAAGGGGGACGTGCCACGCCCACAGCAGGGCAAGATTTTTTTAAGGAAAAAACTAGGCAGGGCTACGCCCCCTAAAACAAACAAATATCATATTATAGGTACATCTATCAGACCGATTCTCCGAAATTAGTTCTTATATAAATGGCTTCTAAAGTTAAAATTTTGAAGGTAAAAAAGTGGGTGGTGCCACGCCCAGAAAAACTAAACTTGTTAAGCTGGTACTTTTACTGCACCATTTTTTTTTTTAACTTTACACACATATAGAGGGCCTCTAATTCTGAAACTCTAAAGGCAAAAAATTGGGAGTTGCCCAGCCCACAAAAATTTAAGTCTTCATACTGGAGTCTAGATCGAAAAATTAACTGATCGTCCCCACAAAACACATGCTTTGCTCCTATGCCAAGAAACTCTTCTGTTCCAAATTTCATCGAAATATCTTTTAAAAAATGCGGCCTCTACTTTGTTTCCAAGAATACATTAACTTCCAGCCAGACGGAAGAACGGACATGCTTTAATCGACTCAGAAAAAAATTCCGTGTTGATTGGTATAATCGGAGGTGGGTCCCAGACCTTTACTTTCGGGAGTTACAAATATTTGCACAAAAGCTTAATAAAATTTGGGTATAACAAGATAAAGGAACTTTGAAATCCTTTTGAAAAATATTTAGAGTGTAATTATACAATAAGGAAAGAACTATTGATATGTACAGGGTGTCCACCGGCAAGGTATATAAATTTAGTTTGCCACCATTTTTGTAAACATTAGTCTTGACAGTTAATATCTTGCAGTCCTGAAGTAGAGACGTGGCAAATTTATTTTAAAAAATTTTCAGTTATCAAACATGTTTAAATCATAATGAGTGACGAGGCACATTTTCATTTGATGGTTCTGGGCAATGGGAAATCTTCAAATTATTCATCAGTCACCTTTGCATCCATTAAAAGTGATAGTCTGGTATACAATTTGGTCAGAACGAATCATTGGACCCTACTTTTTGAAACTGAGAATGGCGCAACGGACTTCTTTCTTGTAGGGATATTTGAAAAGCAAGGTTTATGCATATAAACCAAAAACGCTGGAGCAACTCAAATAAAATATTGATGATGAAATTTTTGAAATACCGCGTGAAATGTTTGATAATGTAATGAAAAATGTGCTCAAATGGACTAGCATTTGTGAGGCTAACAAAGGCGGACATTTGTCTGATATTATTGTTCATAGATAATTGCCGACATTAAATAAAACATAAGATCAATTTTTTTTCATTTAATCAAAAATTATAAAAAAACAAAGTAGTATACCTTTCCGGCGGACACCCTGTATATGGCAATATAATTGTTGCAACAATACTGACTGGGTAATCCGCAGGGGAAAATACTTGTAAACCTCTTATACCAAGTAATCCTAAAGGTTTGCCCTCTAGTTCTTAACGCTTGCAGTTTCCAATTAAACTAGCCTTTGCTTTAACAATTAATTAATCCCAGGATTAATCTCCCCAGGTTGCTGGTTTGCACTTGGAAACCTCTGCTTTTCTAATGGACAGTTGTATGTTGCCTGTTTTAGGGTACCAAGTGCATAAAAGTTACACATTTTTGCATCAAATGGAAAAACTCCTAACAGAGTGTATAATATCGTTTTATTAAGTATTTTACCACCCGTTATTTTCTTATAATAAGCTACAAGCTTAGCTATAAATATTTGTTTATAAATTTAAAATTTAATAATCCAAGTTTATTTCGATAAGTTTTGTTTGCATATATTCCTACATTATTGTACGTATATGTTTATGGGTTTAATATATATGTTAAGTTTTTATTAACAACACTACAGGGCATTTTGTATATGAATTCATATATTAAACGCATAGACAGCTTAGTAAAACGAGAAAAGTTTCGAGTTGAATCTAATGTCGTAATTTTCATATGCATTTTCTAAGTTTGACAATTGCTTCCAATCTTTAACTCTTACGATTACTCCCGTGCAACGCCGGGTAGGGTAAGCTAGTCTCAAATAAAAATCGTTTGATGTAATAATTTTTTGTTGAGATGCATTTTCATTTTCATTTCGTTAATTGAAAATTGCATTTTTGCTATTAAGCCAAATGCAGCGCTGTTGCTGAAACTTTTTGTGGGTCCGGCAGTAAATGTAAATATGTAAATGGAAAACGTTCTGTGATATCCTCTTAACTAAAGAAGTATGGTCTATTGGTTAACTGGGTACAATGTTTATTTGTACAATACATTTAGGTCGCATTATTTAGGCAGCAGCCACTTGTGCCGCCAGCTTTTCATACTGACGAATATAAAAAATTATTATCCGGTTTCTAAAATGTGTATGTGTTTGTGTGTACATATTTATGTTTATGTAAATGTACATATGTGCGCCTTAATCCAAACACACATGTGCACATATGCATGTATAGCGCGCAAATATATATGTGTGTGTGATTTTAAATTCACATGTTCTATATCTGTATATGTATGTAAATATGTTTAAATGGATGTGTTCAAATATAAACGAAATTCATAGGCTTTTTTTATCTCTTTTGACTGCCTCAGATAAAGAACGGATATTGTTTAGGTGGGGGCTTCGTAATGGCATTTCAGTTAATGTTGTTTCTATGTGCTTAGGGTATTACGGTGGTGGGAGATAAAAATGACAGTGATGGTATTGACAATGATGGTGAGGGTGGTGGTAGTGAAGTGGCAATGGCTTTAATGCTGCTGGGTAACCAACTGATGTATAAAGAGCTATTTCCTTTATTGGTTTTGCATTTTATTTTACGAGAGCGAACATCGTGTATTTGTTTCGATGTTTGGTTCCTTAATATTGCCTCAAGGCATGAATGTATGATGGCGTTTTACATGTGAAGCGTTAACGGGGCATAAAGGGATTGATATGACAACAAAATGTCCTTTGCTCACACATTGGTAAGTAATACAATTTCATGAAGTAAAAGGAAATTTTTGAATAGACATAAACCTTTATTACAAACACATAAGCGCAGGCATACAAACTCGCTATTTAAATATTGTATTAAGTAATGTGAACAATTTTAAACTAAAGCTTAATGTATACTTTTTACGATTTAGTAAAATTAGGTACACATACCAAGTATACATTTTACTATATAAACACACATATGTATAAATACATACACATGTATATTTATACTAACACATACATACGTAAACGTTTAGGTAATTTTTCAGAAGCATTTATGCTTTTCATAAATGAAATATAAATTGGATATTTCTATCTTTTAAAATAATTTTGAAAATATCCTGCTCATGTTATTTGTTTTTTTAACCTATTTTTTCGTATGTATGCATGTGTGTATGTATGTATGTATATATGTATGTATATATGTATGTATGTATGTATGTATGTATGTATGTATGTATGTATGTATGTATGTATGTATGTATGTATGTATGTATGTATGTATGTATGTATGTATGTATGTATGTATGTATGTATGTATGTATGTATGTATGTATGTATGTATGTATGTATGTATGTATGTATGTATGTATGTATGTATGTATGTATGTATGTATGTATGTATGTATGTATGTATGTATGTATGTATGTATGTATGTATGTATGTATGTATGTATGTATGTATGTATGTATGTATGTATGTATGTATGTATATATGTATCTATGTATGTATGTATGTAAGTATGTTTGTATGTATGTATGTATGTATGTATGTATGTATGTATGTATGTATGTATGTATGTATGTATGTATGTATGTATGTATGTATGTATGTATGTACGTTGGTGTTTACACACTTACACATACATGCATTGTACATATGTAAGTAAAACTTAAATAGTTTTTTTTAAGAGATGTAAATAACAATTAAACAATCAGATTAGATTTACATAATAAAGTTTTATTAAAATGAAAAAAAGTATTAATTTATGATAACAAAGGCTGAGTTAAAATGCTAATAGACTGTATCTGTCGTGCTTAGTTATTGACTTCAACTTGGAGATTATATTCCCAGCAAGAACTTATATATGTATGTAAATCGTCGCAAAGTGAAAATTTTTGTTCATCGTCCAAAAGCCCAATTTTTTGTTATTTTTAATATCAAACAATTTAATGCTAAAGCAAACATATTGGAACTAAAGTATTTCAAAAAAAAACTTGATCAAACTATTGGTAACTGTAGTTGTGCCATACTGCTGGATACCAATATTTTATGTTATTTAAAAAAATGATTTTTCTAAACTTGATTAGAATTAAATTATGATTTCTTGCAAACTAGTAGCAATAATAAGTTGATTTTTTTGTTATATTAGTGAGATAGAAGCCTTTTAGAAATGGTTCTGTGTGTTACTCAATGTTGTGCCACGTACTTCTTTTCAGTATAACACAATTTAAAAGGAATAAAACTTGATAGGGTCGAAGGAGGTTAAACAGAGTTTTCAAGACCCATATAAACACTTGCAACTACATATTTTAAACGGTCTTTTTTAAAACCCTTCACATAGTGATAAGGGTATATATCAGTTTGTCATTTCGTTTGTAATATTCTTTAACATTCATATGCGACCCCATAAAGTATATATAACACTAGGCAACAGCCATTTTGTTATTTGTTTCTAGCATACTTTTTCTCATGGATTTGGACCTACTGAACACGAAAATGAATTTTAAAAATTTTTCTGTCGATTGGTTTGCGAGATACAAATTTTTTAATTTTTTTTTTTTAATTTTTGGAGGTACACTTACTATTTTGAGCATATCTTTAGTCTTCTTTGACCTATTTTATCCTACTACTACTCAAATTAAAGACAATTGAGCCGTCTACAACTTATTCTCAGAAAATTTTCAAATCGGGTTAGTAGTTTTGATGTTGGCGGCTTAAAAAGGTTAAAAAACTGGGTTTTTTTAGTAAAAATGTGGCTGAAAAATTCATATAAAAATTCATATAAAATATAAAACGCGATGTTAACAGCGATTTTAATTTTTTTACGTATAGCTGACACTTTTCCAAAGAAAATAAGCCCTTACTTAACAAAATCTGATGACAAATGGCCGACTTATTATTTTTTTGGTAAACGACCGAAATTCCGCTATTTTACGATTTTTTGATTTTCATTATTTGCACAGCTTACCTACCCAACGCAAACGAATAAATACATTTGAACTTAATTTAAAATAAACAAATTAGTCTTCGTATATTATTTTTTAATTTATTTACAGCACTACATGCTCATACATATTTAAACATAAGGAGACACGGTTATCAATTGCATTTCAAAACTGTCTGTGAAAGTGTAAAGAAGTTAATATTTAGAAAACGCAAGGAAGACAATGAGTAAAAGACTACGTGTGTTCGAGTGTTTGAACGATCCAGACAATTTCTGCAATGTTTGTGGCCAGTTTATAAAAAAAAATCACGCACACAAGTTTACTCCAGCAGTACAATTGCACTATTTGAATTATTTTGGTATTTCACCAAATATCACAGAACCATGGACACCTAAGTCGCTGTGTGATCTTTGCTATATAATCTTAACCAACTGGGCAGCTGGCGGAAGGTAAGAATTTTTATTTAAACACATTATACATAGCGAATATAGTAATTTATTTTAATTTTAGCCGCCATATGAAATTCGATACACCAATGATGTGGAAAAAGCCGCTATGCCATTCCACAGACTGTTATTTTTGCCTCACCACAAACAGTGGGGTAGGAAGATTTTTTAAATGGAACTACGCTCAAGTGGGATCGTTTGCGCTTCCAGTACCACATTCGCATGATGTGCCATATCCAGTGTGCCCTGGTGCATCTCTTCAAAAAGCAGAATCGTCAGAAGAAGAGTCCGAGTCAAATGCAAGCGAATTTGAGCCGGGTGCAAAGCGAAAATTACTGTCACAGGCCGAACTAAACGATTGGGTGCGCGATTTTGGTCTCACTAAGGAGAAAGCCGAACTTTTTGCGTCTCGGATGATACAGTGTGGATTTGTGGCTTCAGAAGTGAAAGTAACAGCGTACAGAAACCGTCACAAGGAGTATGCAAAATTTTATACAAAGAAAGACCAAATATGTTTTTGCAGCGACATTTCAGGCTTGTTCCAAGAGCTTCACCAAATTCACAACCCCAACGAATGGAGGTTGTTTATTGACAGCAACAAAGAGAGCTTGAAGGCAGTTCTCTTACATAATGGGAATGAAAAGCCATCTGTTCCTATTGCTCATGCGGTTCATTCAAAGGAGAACTATGAAACTATGGACATTTTGCTGAAATGCATAGAGTATAGGAAATACAATTGGAAAATATGCGCCGACCTTAAAGTTGTGGCCATTCTGTGTGGACTCCAAGGAGGCTATACGCGACATTGCTGTTTTCTGTGCCTTTGGAATAGCCGCGCTGATGATCAGCATTATATAAAAAAAAAATGGCCGGTACGAACGAAACCTGTAGTTGGAGAAGCGAATGTTCAGCGCAAACCACTAATAGAGAACCGTGAAAATATAATACTTCCGCCGCTGCACATAAAATTGGGTTTGATTAAAAATTTTGCCAAAAAATTAGACAAAGAAGGTGAAGCTTTTGCCTATTTACGGTCAATTTTCCCTTACCTTTCGCTGGCAAAAATTAAAGAAGGAGTCTTCGCAGGACCCGAGATAAAAAAAATTTTGAAAGATGAAAAATTCCCAAAGCTGTTATCACCCATCGAAGCCGCATCATGGAATTCCTTCAGGCTTGTTGTGGAAAACTTTTTAGGAAACAACAAAAGCCCGAATTATAAGGACATAGTTGAGGATCTGGTAAAGAACTATGAAGCCATGGGAGTGCACATGTCACTTAAAATACACTTTCTGCATTCTCATTTGGATTTTTTCCCTGAGAATTTAGGAGACGTGAGCGACGAACACGGCGAGCGCTTTCATCAGGAATTGAAGGCTATGGAACGACGCTATCAGGGCATCTATGACACGGCTATGATGGGTGACTATATTTGGACCCTAATACGTGAGACCGATTGCAGCGAATACAAAAAACAAAGAAGAAGTCAGCAGTTTTTCCACATGGCATAAAATGTACACTTATATCTTTGTTTTTACTCAAATAAATTAAAAAATAATATACGAAGACTAATTTGTTTATTTTAAATTAAGTTCAAATGTATTTATTCGTTTGCGTTGGGTAGGTAAGCTGTGCAAATAATGAAAATCAAAAAATCGTAAAATAGCGGAATTTCGGTCGTTTACCAAAAAAATAATAAGTCGGCCATTTGTCATCAGATTTTGTTAAGTAAGGGCTTATTTTCTTTGGAAAAGTGTCAGCTATACGTAAAAAAATTAAAATCGCTGTTAACATCGCGTTTTATATTTTATATGAATTTTTATATGAATTTTTCAGCCACATTTTTACTAAAAAAACCCAGTTTTTTAACCTTTTTAAGCCGCCAACATCAAAACTACTAACCCGATTTGAAAATTTTCTGAGAATAAGTTGTAGACGGCTCAATTGTCTTTAATTTGAGTAGTAGTAGGATAAAATAGGTCAAAGAAGACTAAAGATATGCTCAAAATAGTAAGTGTACCTCCAAAAATTAAAAAAAAAAAATTAAAAAATTTGTATCTCGCAAACCAATCGACAGAAAAATTTTTAAAATTCATTTTCGTGTTCAGTAGGTCCAAATCCATGAGAAAAAGTATGCTAGAAACAAATAACAGACAAAAGTTTGTTATTTGTGACCTAGTGTAATCAGGAACCTTAAAGATATGGAAGTCAATACAACTGTTTAAATGTTGTGAGTTTTCTGTTTCGAAAACTATTAAAGCTATGTATGTACTTTAAGCCCACCACAAATAGTTATAATATTTACAGTTCGAAAACAACTTGCCAAGGTCAGGTGCCTGGGTAAACAAAAATACCAATGTTAAGGGTATTTAAAATTCGGCACAGCCGAATATAGCGCTATTACTTGTTCGGCTCTTATTTTGTTTACTCTTTTACCTGTTCAGATGGCTAATATATAAGTTCACCAAGCCAAACTGTGCCAGTTTTTTATGTTAAGTAATTACCAATATCTGTGGCATATTTAGCGTATCCAAAAATTAGGTTAAAAAAGGTATCATATATAAACATAAAAGAGTTATGGTTAGAAGCATTTATTGTTGAAAAATAATATTGGTCATTTATTTAATGTCAGCAAAATTAAAGTAATTAACACATGAATGAACTCTAATCCCAAAACTGTCATCACCTTCGGGTCATACTTATTCTAGAGACACACCTCCGTTGCCCTTTCTAGAGGCAAATGGACCCTTTGCTTCGTCAGCTCGTCTCCTATATCATACCCCTTCTCAATACCCCAGTGCCACCGAACCTAGTATATTGTTACGGAGTTAAATGTTGACTGGGTATGTCAATGTTTACTGGGTATGTAACATGATTGGCGGTTGTTGTCTGTGCTAAGAAGTTATTTAAATGTAACGGCCATTCGCTAGAAAGTTCTAGGGTGTTATCGAATCTTGTGGAACATTACAGCGTATTACCAACGACTATAAATAGTCGAGTAACACGAATGCCGCAAGCAGTTTAAGTTTAACAGTTGAGTTGAATAAGTGAACATTCAAAAGCGCTAAATAATAAAAGTGAATAACTTTAAAGTGTTTTATAGAAGATTGTAAATAAGTGTTTTAAATAAATAAAGTTTTGTACTGTTAAAATAAAATTTCAAGTGTTTATTATTACTTTTGCAATAAAAAGAATCCCGGTTTATTTAAAGGAAATAAACCAACGTTTATAAAAGGTATAAACGTAACAACTGGTGTCAGAAGCGGAATTGCATTTTAATAAACATGAAATTCGAGGAACTTAAAGTTGAGCAGCTCAAGAGAGAGTTGAGCAAGCTGACATTACCTACAGCAGGTAATAAGGCAGAGTTGCAAAAGAGGCTGATTGAGGAATTTAAGCGGCGTAATATCGACATTGATGCTTATGAGTTTGACGAAAATGAAGAACTGGAGGTTGTTACCTGTACAACAACAAACAATGTCGATATAGGCACAATGCTTGCTGCTATGATGGAAAAAATGGAAATGAAGTTCCAGGAAGTTCAAGAAACTTCTAAAATGAATTTCCGAGAAGCTCAGGAAACTTCTAGAGTAAACAATGAAAAAATAGAAAAGAAATTCCAAGAAGCTCAGGAAACTTCTAGAGTTATTAATGAAAAAATAGAAAGAAAATTCCAAGAAGTTCAGGAAACTTCTAGAATGAATTTCCAGGGAGTTCAGGAAACTTTTAGAATTAATAATGAAAAAATAGAGATGAAGTTTCATGAAGTTCAGGAATCTTCTAAAGCTATGGAGTTTAAACTTCAAGAAATTTCTGAAGCTGTAAACAACAGAGTAGAGGGCATAGTAAAGGAAGTCATTAAAATCGATAAGAAACTATCTCACCTTGAAGATGGCATGGTTGCGCAAGCAAGTGACTTTAATAAGAAAGTCCAAGATGTTGACGAAAAATGTAAAAATCTAGAAACAAGAATTAATAGTCTTCAAAGTCATGAGGTACCAGTGCGAGTAATTCCAGAAATGTCAAACAGAATTAAGGCCCCTACTTTTGATGGTAGTGCACCATTTAATGTCTTTAAGTTCCAGTTCGAGACAGTTGCCAATAGAAATGCGTGGAATAATGAAGAAAAGGCCTTAGAGTTGATTTTGGCCTTAAAAGGTAACGCAGCGCAAGTTCTGGAAAGCATACCTATTGGCTGCAGAGTAAACTACGAGGAGATAATGGTTGCACTACAACGCAAGTATGGCGTTGAGCACAAACGAGATATATACCGAATGGAATTGCGAGGTAGAGTACAGAAAGTCAACGAATCGTTGCAAGATTTTGCAACAGAAATCGAGCGTTTGGTACAGTTGGCATATCCAGGCGAGAACCACCCATTTTTGGATCAGTTTAAGATAGAAACGTTTGTGAGTGGCATACGTGATCCTGAAATAAAACGAGCTGTGTTTGGCGCACTGAGGTCAACGTTTGCAGAAACCGTATCATACGCGTTGACACAGGAGACTGCAAAATTACTCTCTAAGCCGCAAATACATCAGGTGAGAAATCTGGAAATTATCGCAAAAGAGGGCGGAGATATTGTCGATGAGTTAAAAAATGCAGTTATACAGGCGTTGGAAGAAAAGCGAGGTACAGCCAGAGCCAAATGCTATAACTGCGGTAAGATCGGGCATTTTCAGCGAAATTGTAAAGCACCGACAAAGAGGGCTAGATCTGTTTCGCCACCTGGAAAGAGCAAACGCGTAAACTTAAAATCAAGAAATAAAATGGCACAAGCTAGCCCTACGAGGCAGGAGCTAGGTTCTGAGGGCCCCACAATCTCCATATCAGTTGGGAAACAGAAAAATAGCAACCTTACTGCTTGGGGGTATATCAATGGTCAAAGGCATATTTTTACTATAGACACAGGAGCATCGCAGTCTATTATCAGACCCGATTTAGTCAATAAAACAATTGAGCCGTTATATGGCGTAAGTCTACAAACGGCTAGTGGAGAGCCTGCTACTGTCTATGGTAAAATAAATGTAAAAGTAACAATTGCCAACAAAAGTGTAAATCATGTTTTCATTGTCGCCGAGATTGTAGACGAAGTAATCATAGGAGCAGATTTTATGATCAATCATGGAATAAGTCTGCATATGGGACAAAAGACAATGATTTGGCGAAATACAAAAATACCCCTTGATGTTAGTTACAAAGATAAGGCGTCTGTAAGGAAGCTATTTGTTATAGAACATGAGAAAACAACACCACGTTTAGAAGGAGGTTGTGTGGACAACCGGTTGCGGGTAGTAGAACAAACAAATAGAAAAGGCGCTAAGCATGGAAATGCGGATGCACTCTCCCGAAGACCTAGCAGATCCGAATGCAAATATGGACTAAAAGCTGAAGAGAAAGAAGGCGTCGTTGATGTTCGACTCACACGCATCAAGACAAGTGACGACTGGTCAGCGGCACAAAGGGACGATCCCGTACTGGCGAAAATTATTTCGGCAAAGGAGCAAGACAAAAGGCCAACCCGTAACCAAATATCAGCGGAAAGTCCACTGATGAAATCATATTGGGCGCTGTGGAATAGTCTGCAGCTAATTAACGGGTGCCTTTATCGTCAATGGGAAAGCGCTGATGGTAAATCGAAAACGAATTTAATTGTGGTGCCATCCTCTAAAATCGAAGAGGTAGTGAAGGAGTTTCATGATGGTCCTAGCGGTGGTCACCTTGGTGTAACAAAGACCGTAGAGAAGATTAAACAACGTTTCTATTGGGTTGGGTGTCAACAATCGGTTGCTGATTGGATAGCAAACTGTGGACGATGTATCGCAGCCAAGGGCCCAGTAAGAAGAAGTAGAGGACCACTGCAGCAGTATAATTCAGACGACTCTTCAAGGGAACGAAAATATCTTAACCAAGTTCATGAATTCGTACGTGGCCGGATAAAAATGACCAGTGACAAAATGAAAGCCAGATACGATCTAGCAGCGAATTCCGAAGGTTTTAATGAGGGTCAGCTAGTTCTACTATATAACCCACAACGGAAAAAGGGATTGTCTCCTAAATTACAAACCCATTGGGATGGACCGTATAAGGTGATAAAAAGAATAAATGATGTCGTGTATAGAATTCAAAAATACAAAAGCCCAAGATCAAAGATGAAAGTGGTTCATCTCGAGCGCCTCGCCAATTATGGAAAAAGTGAATCTATGCCTGTTCGGGACGAACAGGCTTAAGCGGGCGGTAGTGTTACGGAGTTAAATGTTGACTGGGTATGTCAATGTTTACTGGGTATGTAACATGATTGGCGGTTGTTGTCTGTGCTAAGAAGTTATTTAAATGTAACGGCCATTCGCTAGAAAGTTCTAGGGTGTTATCGAATCTTGTTGAACATTACAGCGTATTACCAACGACTATAAATAGTCGAGGAACACGAATGCCGCAAGCAGTTTAAGTTTAACAGTTGAGTTGAATAAGTGAACATTCAAAAGTGCTAAATAATAAAAGTGAATAACTTTAAAGTGTTTTATAGAAGATTGTAAATAAGTGTTTTAAATAAATAAAGTTTTGTACTGTTAAAATAAAATTTCAAGTGTTTATTATTACTTTTGCAATAAAAAGAATCCCGGTTTATTTAAAGGAAATAAACCAACGTTTATAAAAGGTATAAACGTAACAATATATACACTTGTCTTTCGGCATACAGTTTACCAAAGGATTACCTTCAAACTTGAAGAATTTAGGAGCCGGTGAGATTTGCGAAGATTTACTTGATCGCCGCCTAACTTTCAATAAATATGTTCACCTAAGTCCTCTCACTTTAAAAGGACAAAAGAAGTTCAGTAAAAAATTTGGCTGCCAGAATCTCTGCCGGAAATACACTGTAGTCATCGGGAAGTTTAAAGGACTCTTTTGTACCCACTTCTCAGCAGAAAACCGCAGCGTTGACCCCCTCCATCCTGGGCCCATCCACAAAGAAGTTAAATGAAATTAAATTTTTAAATGATGTAGTCACTGCTACATTCTTCGCTTTTAATAGTTCGGCGATAACCATATGACATCCGATTAATCCGTTTCGTTAACCCCAATTAGGTTAGGTTAGGTTAGGTAAGGTTAGGTTACGAAGGGTAGTAGCGAGTCCAAACTCGCCACCTCCACTCGGAGGCCACATTTCCAGGGCCCTCCACCATACAAGGCAACCGTACGTAAGAACTGGTCTTACAACGGATGTGTAAATCCAATTTACCATAGCCGGTTGCAACCCCCACTTCCTACCTATGGTGTTCCTACAGGCATAATAGGCATTAAGAGCCTTCCTAACCCTCTCCTCTGCGTTTGCCCTCCAAGATAACTTGCCATCCAGGACGATACCCAGATACCTGGCCCTATCCGCTAGTTCCAGCTTTAGCCCGCTAAGCTCTGGCAGCTCAAATTCTGCCACCTTGCACCTCTTGGTAAAGAGAAATAGCTATGTAACCCCAATTAAATAGCAAACCTCTTTATAGCACCTTCTGCGACTAGATCATTTGTCTTCAAGTCCAAGATTTTATTTAACGCCTCCGAAGAAGTGCTGCATGAAGCACCAGTTAAACACAGTCCTGCAAGTCTCTGCTCACTCTCCAGGCGCCTGTGGTTGACTTGCTTTTGAAACCCAGTTCACCACACGAGTGCCCCATGAAGGAAGATTGATCTTGCCACTGTAGTGAAAGATTTGACGTAAGACCCCATGTTTTCTTCTGGACCCTTTTATTTATATTAAGCCTCAACTTTGTCTGTCCCTTTACTACTAAATTGGTGCTTTACAATCTTTAAAAAGTCCGTGGACCAATTTTGATCCTACTGGTAAAAAGAACTAAGTCGGTTTTTTTCGGAGTTTACACTCGTTCCCATTTTTCTCGCACACTGGACTGTCCTAGCCAGCCTATCCTACACAACAGAGCTGATCGTATCGAAAAACATCCTGATAATAATAACTGCGTATAATCCGTGTTCATGGTAACTGCAGTGGCTCTACCCTTAAGTTCCGTAAGAAGCCTGTTGACAACTAGTGTTTACAAAAGTGGTCAGAGAACTTCTCATTAAAGAGCACCTCTTAGAGCCATTTTCTCGATTTCATTTAAAATATATTGTTTGTATGTAAGTTTGAAATGTTTCATACCTTTAACCGTAAACGAGACGAACATACACATATATATGTATGTATGTATTTGCAAGATTTCAGACAGGCAGAAACCGTTTCCAATGTTACTGGACATAGGTAGTTGGCATTTGCAGATTCCAGAGATATAAATGGTTATAAAAACAATATGCCCAACATGGTAAGGTGTGTATGTATATAAATAACTATATAAGCATGTTTGAGTGTGTAAATCACTATTTACTTGCAAATACAAACATATTTTATACAGAAAAAACATCACTTAGAAAAAACTCCCCCTTGTTTTTCGTTATTGATTTCTAAATAATAAAATAAAAACTATGGATGTAGGCATGTATATGCAAAAATTTATACATACATATGCATTTGCAATATCCTTAAGTATTGTGTTAGTGTTTGCCCATATTTTTGTACGTTAGAATCTATAAAAATCAACTTCTTTGGCCGTATTTATTACTACCAGTGCAACTACCCATCTTGCAAAATTGACAGACAATGTCTAAAAGCGATAAGTCTTCCAGAAAGCTGAATTGATTCGTACGGATGTCTTACTGATTTCTGTTAAAAATGTCCGGGAATTTTGATGTACATTGTATCCAGGGGTGCCATATATGACGATATTTAAGCAATTCTGACGACTTTTTGACCAAATTTGCATATGATGATTGGCGATCTTTTAGCCAGAATTTAGTAATTTTGACAATTTGCTGATTATACGTAAAAATCTAGTAAAATAGAATAAGGTTTTATTATTTTAAAAAAATAAATGACAATAATATGAAATAATAAAATAAACGTATGTATGTGAGTTTGTTTATAAATGACTTTATTAGATTAATCTGCTAATGTTAAAAAATAGTTTAGCCAAATTTATCATAGTAAGGCCAAAACTAGAAACTCGCTGGAAAAAACTACTTAAAGGATATATGAAAAATAATTCTTCACAATATTTTATTAGTATTTTTGGTAAATAAAAATGCTGTTTTCCATTAGGCACTATTGTTAGTTTACCAAAAACTAATTTTATTTGACGACTTTTGATGATATGTTCTCACAAACGTGACGATTTTGACGTTTTTATACCCTTCACATAGTGATAAGGGTATATATTAGTTTGTCATTTCGTTTGTAGTTTCTACAGTACACTCTAAACCACTTTTGTTGAAAATTACGTCAATAATAGTAGGCAACACTTTACAGACTATTTTCGACCTAAAATTATACACGTAATTTTTTTCAACTTTTTGTTGATTTTTAAACAAAATATGTTTAAATTTTTTACACATATTGTGCCTAATTTTTTCTTCACCTTTGACTTAATTTTCAACCCTTTTTTAAAAAAATTCCATATAATAAATAGTTTAATTTAATTTATTTAAATTAAAGACACCAAAAAAGTTACTTTAATTCTTATTTTATAATTTTTTAAAATACTACTACATGCATATGTATGTATATATGTATACTTATATACATAAAAAATACTGCAAGGCTTCATCGTCATCTATATATGTATGTTCCATTGGAGTCTAGTACCAGCCTAGTGTCATTTAGCGAATAATCTTGAGCTGAAATTATAAAACAATGACCAGTTGCGTTACCAGGGCAAATACTATAATATATGTATACGCATTTGAATTAAACTTGCGTGTTTTTTACCTACCCTTTCTTAATATCTGGTCAATCAATGACTGGCATTTAAATTTTGAATGAATTTTTTATGGAATTTTTTTTACATATTTTACATTCGAAATTTTTTTTTTTATTATTCAAACAAAATTAACTTTTAATATTTACTTTAATTTTTAATTTAAGTAATAAGTATTACCGACTAAATACAATCCACAAATTATTATTATTAATTATAATATCCATACACACTAGATATTATTTTTTTAATTCTGTACAAAATGATGTGTTATTTTATTAAATCGTATACACTTTTATGCTTCTTCTTTCTTAACTGTTTATTCCATACATTTTAATAGTGTTTTTAGACAGATATGCATAATATTTAACATTTTGATGTTTATAGACACATGTTGCTAGCTTTTAAGCATATATTGTTGAAAAATAAACACTTTTAACAGAAAAATATTACTTTTGTTTAAAATTACATAATTTATATTTTTTTATTTCTAATAATATAAAAATCGACCCAATTTTAGGCATCAAGACTTTTTTCAACAATAAATTAGGCCATATATGATCGTAAATTTTTGAAAATGTTTTAGAGTGTACATTTTGAAAAAAAAATTATTTGGTTAGAAGTAGGAACGGTAGCCCACATATAAATATGCAATTTTTATTAAAATTTTAATACGAAATATGCTGCAAATTGTTAAACTCTCGAGCTCAAACCTTCTACACGGTTTTTCTATTTTTTATATTTCAAAAAACCTCAAATCCCAGCACAAAGTATTTCTTGATTATAATATTTGCGGTACGAAAACATCTCAGCCAGATCAGATGACTGGGTTTACAAAATTACCATGTGAAGGGTATAAAGGATTTGGCACAGCCAAATATAGCTCTTTTTTTCTTTAAAATTCAAAAATTTTTTAGAAAAAAGTCTAGCAGCTCTGATCGATTTTTTTTTATTTTTATTCCCTCATGTTTTATTGTTGTTTTGGTGTGAGAGTTCGTTTTTCTCTTTGATTAATTTAATTTGTCTTATAAATAAATAAAACAATGATTAAAATCAAAATTAAAGTAAAAAAGGTGCACAACAATTTTAAACATTCTTTTTAAAAAAAAAGTTCTAAAAATCAGTTTTAAATTAAAAATACCTTTGAGCTTAAAATATTTTGTTTTTTTTTAAAGATTTTTATTTGCCTCTTCATCAGATTTATCTCTAATTTCTGTTAGACACGTGGGCTTCAAATTTCGCATAACGCGTCTAACAGTTTTTATGTCAACCACTTTATATATCTTGCGGTCAAAAATCTGACAGACTTTTTTATGATACCATACAGATTTCGACCAATTTTGCAGGCTGGGTAAACACTTAAAAACTTAACGTTAACATTTCTGCCCTTACAAATTGTTTGTGTCTATGCAGACAAACGGACAGACTATATATACACACAAACTCATCTACATATATGTATGTAAATTAAACTGTAAGTTTTTATAAATATTTTGTGGTCGCCTTTTGCTACGTTTTGAGGGTTAAGTGCCTTGGTGGCTAGTACGGAATGGTCTTAGCACTTGTACATATAAAAACAAAACTGTGCCTTAACTTTTCTCATATTTAAGGCTGTTCAAGTTATTCACGTTTCTGTTTACCACAACGATTTCGTAGAGTGATTTTGCTTAAGTATAAAATGCCATGTACAAAGGTTTTTATGGCGGATTTCATTTTTGGTTAGAAATTGTATAAGGCGTTGTATCTTATAGGAACAAAAAAAGCAAAAGTTAGCTAAATCGCCACTCAAATATAAAATGTCAAATTTGTGGCTCAACTTTTTCTGCAAAGTGAAACAAAGAACAAGCCTCAAAGTGTAAATTATTTACTACTTGCACGCTTTTGTAAGAATTTTTTTGGATTATCAAGCAAACATTATTGAAGCGGATGCCCTACTAAATATTAGTTTAAATATCCTTCGATAGTCCACTGTGTTGTAATGTTTACTCAAATTTGATTCGAATTTATTTGAAATCCGGTGATTGCCATTCGTTTTTACAGGGAAGAATAAAATGTGTTACTCTTTATGGGTATAAATGTGAATGTGAGTTACGTTTTTTTCTATGAACATAGATAGGCATGTATATATATATGAACGGCTGTGTGTTTATACGAGCAACTAGAAAAGGCGGAAGCAGTTTTGTACCAGTACCCAATTTCCGGTAAAATAAATGTAATTTTGGTTGATTAAAGAAATAAAAATTATTTTTTATATTTTTAAAGAATATTATAAACATTAACAAACAACAATCCATACCAGTCTTTTAGAGGGGTTTCAACACGCCCACTTTAAAGGTAAATCGGTGGAGACAGCTGGTCACCTGTGGTTGGTTATATAAAGGTATCTTTTAAATTCCGGAACTAAATACTTGTATCTTTTGGTGGCAAAAAAGGCTTCTTTAACAATGTTAACACATTGTCTATTACTATGGCCCACAGTAATTTCAATTTATATTTTTTAAGCTCTTGAAGCGTAGAAAAATAAGGTTCGCAAAAGTTGAACCGAGAAACTTCTCAAGGTGCAATTTTATAGTCATTGGTTTTGACAACAATTCTGAATATGTTGCTTAGGGTTACTAATTTATTGGGGCTTAAGGCGGCTGCCTACGTGGATGACGAAGCAGGAGCGGCATGTGGTATGAACCTAGATACCATTTCTCTCCGAAGGGATGGGTTCGGCTTTAAAGACACGCAGTTAATGAAATGCAGCTGGATGGTCCTGTTTATCAACAGATACAGGATTTTTTATTTTAATTCTTGGTATTTATTTTTTTATTACCGTTGAAGCTTAGCACGGAAGCGAAATGGTGAAGGCACAGACGGCCATATATGCATGTGTGTGTACAAGCAAGTTTTTTGTTAAATTTGAGTGCATAATCCCCAAAATGTAAGAAAATTTAAAAGAGTCTTTAGATTCTGTGAAGAAAAGTTTATGTATTGAGAAGGCTATAAGCGATATGAGGGTTTTAAAAAGGTGAATCCGACTTGACCGCTTTTAACCTTTCTTCATTGGCTTCTAGTAGACTTGGAGAAAAAGCTAGATAAGACAACAAGCTGTAACTGGATGGGTCGCGGAAGTATACTTGAAAAATGTGGATCTTGTTCGTCATTTGATAGACTAGCCTAGACTTTGTACAAACAAGAGTCAGGATTTTATTCGGAATACTTTATAAATTCTCCGTAGTACACGCTGAATTTTGAGCGGCTGCCAAATCGTATAGTTGGTTGCGTTATTTAAGGATTAGTTAAAATTCTAACCGTCATCAGGTTAACATCCCTTGCTTGTATAACGATGTAGTCAAGCATCGATCTTCCATGTTAACGGGAACACGAGATCAATATATGCAATACAAGGTTTGCGTAGCCGCGTCTGCATCTAATACATTTTAAGTCCTTTTTATTCTAGACAGACGGAGGCTAAGATACTCTGTGGCTAGGGGATCGCATTGCCTGTCAACAACTTCGTTAGAGAAAAGCATCAAGTGCTTGAGAATCAGCAGACTGGAAAGTTTATCGGTTGTGGTTAACGTAAGCCCATCATTCTCTTTCAAAATCAGCGGTTGATATGCGAATATTGACCAGAAAGCCGAAAATTTTGCTTCTTGCAAACACAAATATCCCACACCACATATGTGGTTGGGAAATTGTAGCCCCACAGAAAAGTGTTTTGTTACAGAGTCCAAACCTATTTAATTCTTTGAATATAACCTTACTCAATCAAATTTTGCGAATCTTTGGGACCTAATGCGACCACATATCAAATAAAATCCTAATCTGATTAGTCCATAATATATAATAACTCCTGGAAATCACATTTTATCCCATGAATTGCCAAGAAAATATTCTAACACGCGCTAAACTTATGTGTAATTAAACAGTACCGAAGCGTTGAAAACGTTTGTTTTGTGAAAGGAGTGTTATGCATAGAGGGCCTTTGGCAGGCTGTAAGGAATTAAAACTCTGGTGGTCTCCATTTCCCTGTAGCCTTCAGTCGGACTAAATTGCCATAAGGTTCATAAGCCGCAAAAGAGCAGTCAATTTAAAAAGTTTATACCAAACGAAAGCGATATATGAAAACTACAATAGTTTAAACTCTGGCGTGCAGCCTTCTGTCAACAGCATTTTTCTGGGAATAAATTTACGGTGGCCAAAAGTTTTAGGGGTTATTTCTAGCGGCCTTTCAATGGTTATTTTCTTTAAAGTTTATTGTTTTATTTAGTTCAAAATTTTAATCGATATCCTTCCTAAAAAGTTTTTCAGGTATATATTCGGTGGAATATTAAAATTTGTTAACTTGTTAATTAACATCAATTGAGTAAATTAGTTTATTCTAAATTTGTATTAAAACAACAAGTACAGCGGAAACATCAAAGCATATAAGCACACACGGCACAGTGGGACAGAAACAAATTTTTGAATATAATATAGCCAAACGGCTGGTTCGATTGCCCTCTAACTTCACATGGTTATAGTAGGGCAGTATTTAAGTTTAGCCGCTATTAAGTCCAAAAAGGTGTACCTGGGATATGAAGAAATTTTCAACGTTTGACATTTGTTTGTATCGTATCTGATTTCAAAAATTTTTGTTCCATGCCAATCAGAACCGGCTGAATAATTTTTACTGCGCAGTGCAATATGATCTTTACGCAGCGTTTTCACGTAGCAATTTTTATTGCTAAGAACAAGCAAAAACGTCGGCAGAATAACGGCACAACAGCTGCTAATTGCTATGAGTGGAGAACACGTGAAAAAGCAATTTCCTGTTTTTCCCACGATTTTTTATGAAATAATATGTTTTAACCGAGCTTTTTAATATTTTAAATAAATACATTTTGAGTTATTTATTTCAACTTTTCTATATCAAATAAGAATTTTTATTTATTTGGCTCTAAGTTCATTATTAAATTAGTGATAGCAAAGAATAGAAATTTGTGTTAAAAATAAAGTTTTTCCGATCAACATGCAACTTACAGTAGTACCGAATAGAAAGACTGCTGGCGAAGAAATCGTAGCTGATTTCGAAAATGAATTATACTCGGCTTATATCGGAAATACTTAATTTTTAATACAAATTTCCATTCTTTGCTATCATAAATTTAATAATGAACTTAAAGTCGAATAAAAAAATTATTATTAAATTTAAATAAATATTATACCCATTTTTTCAATACTTCTGCTTTATTTTTTTTGAAATTGCAAAAATAATAAACTAAAATGACAGCTAATTGCTGGAAAATATTTGCTAAGGCGATTTTAAGCCAATCGTGCAACGGATCGCTATATATGAGAATTTGCGGTCTACACGTCGCAATTTGTATGAAAGCAATCAAATTCGACAATTGCCGCAATAAATATTGCTATGTGGAGACCCCAAGTTATGCTCGTTGATAGAGATAAGGGACAAATAAAAATGAAAACAAAAAAAGATTTCCGCCCTTTTGTCTAATGTACAAAAATAAAGTCCATCTGATAGATAGATGGAGCTTAACCGTTAGTTAGTGTTGCCAAAAAGATTTTAATACAAAGAAGCATAGTGTGCTTGGAAAGCTTTGACTTTTTCCTAATACAAAAAATTATTCCGTTTACCTTTCTGAATAGCATATAAGTAAAATATGTGACGTTTATAGCCAAAGAATAACCACCAATCAAAGAGTACTAATGATAAAAATTGGTAGCTGGTTTTAAAAAAATATTCTACTCAAATAAAGTTTCTTTCAACTTTAATGGCAAATATTTATTTTTTCTTGTATCGTTTTTGCTTATATAGTGTCACGTTCTACCAGGCAGTGGCGTTGCACTTGACGATGGCAAAAAAAATTTTTCCAGCGAAATTAGTGCAAGGATACCGGTATCCTTTCCATATTATTTTAAGTAAAATATTGCCTTAGGTTAAAAAACTTGGCGTGATATATATATATTCACGAGTAAAGTTTTATATTATAAATGAAAAAAAATATAATTAAACATACACATATACATAAGTTTATATACTCTCTACGTATAACAGTAAATTTGGAATTAAACTTCTTTCACAATTGCAAGATTTCATTATCTGGACACCTGGAAAATATTTAAATGTTAAAGTTCTTACAGCCTTTTTTAAACAATTTAAATACAGACCTATTTAAAACGGGTTGATTGGGGTGAATAATTAATTAAAACTGTATATGAACAAGAGCATAAACAGGAGTAAATACATACAAACGTAAAATTATAACATACATACCGTTGCATATGTAGTATATAAATGTATACGTATGTATATGAATATTTATGTATGTGCATACACACATGAATTAACGTATGTACATATGTGTGTTAGCACATACCTTGTGCGGACGCAAACTTATTTCCATACAATTGTGTCGCATTTCAATAAACCAACAAAAAATAAAACAAACCTTTTTTTCGTAGAGAGTAAGTAAAGCAAAAATCAATGTACTTATTGCCGTAACTGTGAGCTGGAAGAAAAAAAGTCACCATGATTGACACTTTGACATGACTGTGATGTTTAAAGAAAATTGAAAAGAAATTACACAACTAAGTTTAGCACTACAGCCCAGTTTGATATTTCAAATTTATAACCGACTCAATTTACTATTTACATTCAAATACATTACTATTATGGTCACTGAATAATTTTTAAATTTAGTCGTTTTATTTTATTATAATATAAAAGGAATAAGTTGTTTGATAAGTTTTCGAAATCCTGCTGATCAATTGTTTTAATAAAACTAAAATGATATGACATTTAATGAATAATTACGTGAAATTACTGTGACATCATAAAAAAAGGATTTTTATGATTTTACTTTTAACATTTGGAGTTTCGTATTTAAAATACTCAAATAAAGTTAAAGCCGTAAAAATCCACAACAGCTTAAGAGCAATTTCAATAAGACAGCGTCCGAAGATAGCAGTGAAATTGCGCCACTTACATCAAACTACGTAGACACTATATGGAATGTACTTTCCAAAAAGTTTATACTTGAATGCGTGACGGAAGTATGTCTATGAGGAAGCAAAATGTGGATCACAAAATGGTGGAACGTGTCTATTAAAATGAAAATAGATATAAAAAAAGCGGGATAGAAGAGCTAGTAGGCGACAATAAAAAAAAGCCTTAACATCAAAAAATTAGTTATCTTTTAATAATCTGATCATTTGAATAATTTGGTCTGTTTCTATAAAAAAATTTACAATGAAAATCAAAAGCTTGTCTGAAGAATCTTTAAGAATTTTAAAAGCCCCAAAAACTGTCTGGCTAAAGAACTCCCACTTGAGAAGGAATAATGTGGTCTTAGACCCAGCCAGGAAACACGAGATTATATATGCTCGATGAGACAAATTCTTTTTTAATAATAACAAGCACTGTGGCTGTAGCCTTTACACGTATGTTGATATGAGAAAAATAGGCTTCCAAACAGCAAAATAGTATTGTTTGTGGACATTTCATTTAAATTTCTTGAAATTGATTGTGATAGAAAGCATGTCTTTGGCAAGTATATGTCATATACAACAAGTGCGACATAAGGATGAATTTACTCTGTAATGTATGATACGATTATTAGCTGTCCAGTCCAATACAAATAAAATTATTCTTCTTAAAAAACGTGTATTTTAAACAGGAAGAAGTTTCATTACGTTATCGACAGAACAACACAACCCACATTACGACTATCCCTTAAACAAATCGATTCAGTAAGACATCCTAACGTCACCGAGTGATTCCTTCGCCCTTTGGAACACCAACTTATATAAGAGTGTTGTATTGAGAAATTCAGATGGTGAAAGGTAATTCCTACATTTTTTCAAGAAACAGGAATACTTGGATGCTTCTTTTGACACAAGAAAAATGTGATTCGTCCAGCGGACGTTGCACTTAATTTTTATGTCAAGAATATCAGGAGTCACCCCAACATTTTTACTATTTAATAAAGAACAATCTTGGGTCCTACGAACATCGAAAATTAAGGACTGCCGAAAATATTGAACTGGTTGAAAGTAATTTACGTGAAAATGAAATTGTTTAAGAACTGAATTAATTTAATTAACGTAAAAACTTTTGTGAAACAATGTTGGAGCGTTTTCGCACTGAGCGACGAGGCTTATTTTCACTTAAACGGCCACGTCAACAAGTATAACTGCCGTTACTGGTCCCCAAGAACCCGCAACCCTCGATAGAGACATTAAAAACCATAGCATTGCCCCAGAGGTACTGTTTGGTGTGCCTTATTCACGCAAGAGATACTTGGACCATTTTTTTTTTGGAAATTCTCGAGGCCAGGCGACGAAAGTCAACGGTAAAAATTATCGACGCTTGATTACGGAATTCTTTTTGCTAAACTTTCGAGCTCGTAGATCGTGGTCTTCACACACATGGTTTTAACAGAATGTGGCGACTGCACACACAGTCAGAGCTTCGATGAATCTGCTTCAGGAAAATTTCCCCCAAAAACTGAGGACATCTATTGGCTACCAACGTCACCCGATCTATAATGGCAGTTCCAAATCTTTTGTGGACTTAAAAGAAAATATTTGTCGAGAAATCAGCCCAATCGAACCAAGTTTCGGCGGCGTGGGGCGCAGAACACAGTGTGTTCGGCTCCACGGACGACATCTGAACAACATCTGAATAACTCTTAAAAAAATAAAATTCGCGTTCCCAATCAATCGTTCAATGCTCTTAATAACACTTTGTGTGAATTATTACGGTTTTATTTAAGTGTGAAAATAAAAATCTGCCACCAGACCCTGTACTTTCAATATGAAACGTGGATAACAAGTTAATCAAAAGAATCAAATGAATCTCTTCAATGTAACTCTTACCAATTTAATGATGAAACTACTAAAAACGCAGTCAGACAGATCTTTTCTTTGCGAAGAAGTTATTGTTACCTTTTTCAAGGGAGACCACCGGTCACTATTTGACAGCGGTTCATTCCAAAAGAGTAGGACGAATGGCCAGTAATGACTGCAGTTTATATGGCGTTGCAGGAAATAGAAAGACTGTTAAGCATATTTTGTGTCACTGTCCAGCGTTCGTGCGCTCCAGGATAAACTCACTAGGATCTACCTGAAGAAAATCTCTGAGGTTGATAAGACGAGACTGGTGGCTGTTGCCAAGACAGTATGGAGCACCCTGGATTTTTTTACATCGAACTAGTTAGACTGATTAGCGTTTCTTCTTTTTCGGCAACACTAAAGACTCATTGGTCTTCGGAGAAAGCTAGTTCGACCTAACCTTATGTAGTTTCAAGATTGGCTCAGAGTCACTCCAAAAAAAGGTCCCACCAGCACATAATGTGAACCTCCATAAATACCTTACGTACTACAGTATCAAAACTAGATTTAACAAAAATACGAATGTGTTTAAGGTTATAATATTATAATGTTTAAAAAGTCGTCTCATTATCCGTAATACTTCTTTAATTTTGTTTTATTATTTCTTTATATGATTTAAAGTTTATATTTGCACCCGACTTAAATGAAAATATTTAATCCTTAATTAAACATTACTCTAAGCCATTACAACAATTTTGGAAATTCACCTAAACCTAAATGGAAAATCTCTTACCTGATTACTTATAATAATATGATTTAAGTATGACACGCAGATACATATATGAAAGAATGTTTATGTTTAAATAATATTTAATGGTTCATCCCCTTTAATATTTATTAAGGCTTATTTAGATTTTCGCATACTTTTTGGGTGGTTTTCTATGAAAAATCGCAAAATAATTGAGACATTTTGTTGACAGTCATTAACCACTATTTTGACCTCCTGTATGCAAGTTTAATTGTTTGTAAAAAAAAACAATTATCAGAGGAAAAGTGAATTAATACACTTAAGGCGGCCTTTAAATTAGCTCAACCACATACATAAGTATGAATGTATGTCTATGCTGTTGAAAATTTAATTCCTTTAAGAAAGTCCATTTGTACGCACTTCTTATATTATGAAGTGTGAACATACACAACTACAAACATCCTTCTATTCTCGTTTCTTGACCAATGGTCAAAAGTCATCGTATGCAAAGTTAGATTGTCATGCCCAACGCCATTTTCAAAAATTGCTTGTGTACTAGTGTGTGTGTATTAGTGTGTATGTATTTTGGTCACTATAAATGTTAAGGTCAGTGTGCGTCATTAACGTGCTTGTCCCTTGAAATTTAAAAAGGTTTAAAGCGATTGCCAGCTGTGTGTCCTTTGATTCCTTCGTACGAAATATTTTTAATTCTCAAACAAGGGATGAAGAAATGTATGTATGAGAGTCGTTTCCTTAAACTATTCATAAAAATATATGTAAATTAAGTCGAAGTGATTTTTTTTCTATTTAATCACCTTTTTTAGCTCAAACATAACAGACAGAAGCTCGTGCGTATGAATGTAGAAGGCAAAACCAAATTGACGGGGTTAAGGTCTACGATTCGAACTATAACCATTGGTCAAAGAGATTATAAACATCTCATAATAAAAGCGGTAACATGGATGGGTGTGATTTTAATGGCAAAAAGCATCAGGGAAATTTTGAAAGAAAAAACATCACATAAATCATTTGTTTTATTACGTTACACTGTCCGGTATTTATTTGGGTAAAACGAACAATTTGTATAGACAGTTGAGGGAAAATATGGGATGGGCACGTGGTTAAACATTGTAAGGTCAATTGAAAATATTTATTTTTATTCTTAAATGTATGTAATTGAAAATGTTTTATGTTCCTTTAGGATTATGTTAAGGAATATGACAATTGTCATTAATTATATTTGCGTTAATATTTGATTAAAATTCTACCGTTTGTGTATATGTGCATTTCAAATTACTGGTTATAAAAACCCTGTGAGTAGAGAATGGTTTTCCTTTAAAACCTGTCGAGCTCGAGTTCGCTGCGTTAAATAACATCTGCTGACAGCACAGACAGACAGGAATTTTGACAGGAAAATGAAAGGGAGTTCTTATTTCGCCAAAAAAAAGATGGCTTAGCAAGACCAACAAGCATTTCCTACTCGTATCTGCAATAAATAAGCATCGTACCAGTGATATGTAAACGTTTCTAAGAACTCTAACACAGCAGATATAATACTGAAAATACCTCTTATAGCTTTAAATAAAGAAAATGCGGTAACAGGGGAAAGACAGCTCAAGATTAATGCATTTCACTACAGTCGCGTGCTTGCAAAGAATAACCGTCCTCTACAAACTGAATGAGTTTGTGAATCGCATTTGGGCTTAACGTCGAAAAGCTACATTCACAAATCCAATTCCTACTTCACCTTCTCCTAAAGATAACAGTGGGCAAGGGCAACAAACACGCACTCCATAACAAAAGTCGCCGAAGAAGAAACTAGTTACCAACAGCAGTCCGAAAGGAACCATTGATATGACGGCTAGTATAAAGCGATCACAGAAGCTAAAAATATGCGGGTGAAACGTCAAACAAATGACATGGAGTCATGCGAGTGATGAAAATGGAAATGTGTAGAGAGGAAAATGGTAACCTGGTGACCTACATGCCAAATGGACTGATGATTTGGAGAAACCATTTCCCCAGCTTCTTGGCAAATGAAGAATCATTTGAGAAGTACAACATGAAACCAATCATAAATAATCAAGTTTAATGTTCAGCCCCTTACCCAGATAAAGTCAAAGCAGCAATTGGTCGACTTAAGAACAATAAGGTCGCAAGTGTTGACGGAATACCTGCACTGTTGGTAAGACTTGAGTCGTAAAACTGATAAGATACATGCATCAGCTAATCTGCACCATCTGGGAGCATAAAACCATGATTGGATAATAATTGGAACCTTAACATTCCTTCTCTGGTTCATAAGAAGGGAGACAAAACCATTTGATTTAATATTTGCGGAATAGGCCTGTTATCCATCTCCTTTAATTTCTTATCTTTTATATTGAAAGAAAGATTGAAGCCCAAACTTGACAAGCTGATACAGCCCTATTAGTATGGCTTACACTGATCCATGAAAAGCAAAGCGATACTTACCATCTTTAAATCTATTAAAAAGTCGCCTTCGATGCGCTGGAAAAAGAAAAAGTTATTTAAATTTTAATCCACGTATAAAATCCCAGCAAAACTTCTACGATATTTTTGAATGGTCTAAGTTACACTAGATATTTATTAAAAATAAAAGCGATCTCTCCGAAACATTTATCCATTCAAGAGGTATTCTGCATAGAGAAAATATTGGAAAAAGTAGACGTTAGTAAATCTATGAGCAACATACTTCATTCACATGCGGATGACATTGAAACTGTCGGAAGGATAAGGCAATTAGAAATTAGAATTGAGATCAATTTGATAAATACGGATCTGATGCTGAACGAGGACAAGACTAGTTTTATGCTTATAACTGCTAGGAAAAGGTCAGGAAGACGGAAAACTTACATTGTAGAGACCTGCAATTGCAGCAGCAGTTTGTATATTTTGGCTCCCTCATCAATAGAAATAAAGAAATCAGATAAGGCAGAGGATCATGTTGGCACTTTTGCTTCTTTGGGCTAAGCAGACAGCGATTACGCTGGTTCAATCATGTCGGTCGAATGGACACAAATATCTAAGCCAAAAAGAAGTTTGATGAAAACTACCACGGAAAGCGCATATAGAGAAGACCGAGACTCCTGTTGAAAGACAAAGACTTGCAAATCATTAATCTTACGAAGGGAAGGGTCACTCGCAAATTCAAAGTGATTGGAAATCATTTATTAAGCAGGCCAAGACCAACAAATAGGCTGTAAAGCTAACTTAAGTTAGTAAGTAAAACTGGTTTTCCCATAGCTTTCGTTAAATCCTTAATCCGTTGCATTTAACACGTTCGGAATAAGCATTGACCAGAAAAATATTTTTCTGCAGCATAAATGTGATTTATTTTTTTGGTTTAATTCATACTTTTAAGGATAAGTAGATACATACAAAATGCTAAAGTTGTACAAAGATTTATATGACAGCAGCAGCAACAAAGAAACCAAAAGACTTAAATCCTTTTACGTTTAAAACAAAATGGCGTGATTTTATTGATTGAATTCATTGGCGTTTTATATATGAATCCATACATACATACGCATGAACATACATACATTCATATTTACGTTGTTTCCACATACTCTCCAACATACATTGTTCATATTAACGTTGTTTAGTATCCCTAAACGAGCATGTAGATGCTGTAAAAAAACCACCTAATTCAGTAGATTCAACTCCCTCACATGTATGGCACAAACAACAAAACACACACTTTTTTCGTACATATGCACGACCCATGCAGGACTTGAGAATAAAACCAAAAATTCGAGTATGTTACAATACAAACATCTGTACCTTCATATTCAGCTTTTAGTATACATACATTCAGGCATGGCCACAATTATAGTCGTACTTTGTACCACTTCGATATTAAATTGTATATAAGTAGTTACATATATAAGTATGTATATACGCACTGTATGTATGTATGTGCGTATGTATTGTATGACCATATGTACATATATGTATGTGACAACATGTGCTGATAAAATTTTACTCATGATTCTCATCACACATGTGCTGTACATGAGCAATATATTTAAAACATATACTATATACCTTGTATAAGAGTAGTCGTATATAGAGGATTAGATACATACATACAACCATATGTACATACATAAACATGCATATGGAAGAGGTATATTTATTTTGGTATTCATACATGTATGTATGCGACAAAATATCCTCTTTTGTCGTCCAGGCGACCATTTTAAGTACGGGATACTTACTTAAACATCAAATAGTCACATGTGGGAGTGCTGGTTAAAATCTCGCATACATTTACAAAAACACACACACATACAAACAAAAAGAGATATTAGAAATTTTGTTTTTGCAATACATAAATACATATAACAACAATCATGTGTGCTCAGAGAAATTATCCTTGAAGTTTGAATTGAATGAACACAAAGTGGAAAAGAGAAAGCAAATATATTACGAATAAACAATAAGCCTTATATGTACATATGTAAGTATGTATGCATGTATGTGAAACATTTTGTCAAATATTAATGGTTTTAAATGAGTACTGATACTAGAAAGAGCTTGTCAGTGATTTTGTTAAAGGATGTATTATAACCAGGCACTTTTGTTATTAGTTAGTTGAAATAGTTCTTCAAGGGCAGAAATATCAAAAGTTACATATTGTAGTTATGCATGCATAATACACATGCATATGAATGTAGTACTTGTATGTACGTAAATACGATCCACGCCCGCATTAATCGGTTTCACTTAACTGTACACACACACATATTTGTGTATATCGAAAGGATAATAAATAAATCAACAAACAATGCAAAAAGTAATATTAAACAGTTTGTGTTGTGGTGTTGGTGCTGGCGTATTCTCTTTGGTCGACTAAAAATAATAAATGTATTTCACTGTTAAAGAGTGGTTTTTTACAAAAACAAACTCATCAGAATATCCTCTAAAAACGTACATATATGAATAACTTTATATGTAACTAAGAATTAACCCGCTACTTCGTAAGCGTAGTTTTAAATATTAACTAAAACAAAATGGTAAATACAAAAATGTACTAAAGGCATAACAAATTATAACTTTGATATTTTTTTAAATTTGGGTATTAATTTTTATTTACCAAAATTTCATATTACAAGAATCAAAATTGTAAACAACGTAAAAATTTTTAGAAATATGAATAAGTAGTTTTTTTTCACTTAGTTAACTTCTGACCTAAACATGGGTCACTAACATGATATAAGTATTTTATGTTTCTAGAGTCATCGTGTATGTGCAAAAAAGTACCAATAAATGTAAAAATAGTCCTCTTTTACTTTCTAAACTATTTTTGACCTTAATCTATTGCAATAATCTCAATATCGTATCTCAAAAAGTACCAAAAATATAAAAAAGTACCTTTTCACCACTCAATAGACTTTTGAAGTCTATCTGGGCCAATAGTCATTAATTTCATATTTTTAGTCTTCTAATCCCAAAAATTTTTACTAAATTTACTAAAAATCTAAAAGATATAATTTTTGACCACTTAGTTGACTTCTGGTCCTAATCGACATCTATAGCCCTTTCTTTCATATTTCTTAACTAAAAAACTGAAAAATTCAGGAATTACCAAAATAAAATACTAACCTTCTCTATACATCTAACAAAATTTCAAAAAAGTGCCAAAATATTTTTATATAGCTTAGAAACCTATTGAACGCAATAAACTCTATGTTTATTTCTTTGTTAGTTTAGAATTTAAAAAAGTACCTTTAATGTACCAAACATAATTTCTACTCTTTTTCTACCCCTTACAGTTAAAAATTTAAATAAGAAAACAAATATTGCTTTTAAATCTTCCGAAAAAAATTTTAATTATATTTCTATGTTCATTGGCTTAAAAGTTACAAAAAGTACCTTAAATGTACCTACAAACATATACATAATTTATACCCTTTTATGTTTAAATATTCAAAAAAGTACAAAAAAATATTAGTATTTGCTTTAGACCTGTCGAACTCAATTTATACTATGTTTCTACCTTTATTGCTTCAAAAGATAGAAGAAGTACCAATATATAATTTTTAAACTTTTTTCTACCCTTAAATGTTACAGTTTTTAAAAAGTACCAAAAACATATTCATGATTTGTCGAGACCTGATGAAAGCAATTTGAATTACGTTCCTATCTTAAAAGTGACAAGAAGTTCCTAAGAGACCCAATTCATAATTTGTGCTCTTTCTTACACTTAAAGTTTTAAGATTTTTAAAAAGTACTAAAACATATTCATATGTTTCTACATTTATTGGCAATCTCCATAAGGCGCAAAATTTCAAAAAAAGTATTAAAACTAAGTTAAAATTTTTCGAACCTGTCGAACGAAATTTGAATTGTATTTACACTTGTTTCTATCTTTCATGTTAATGATTAAGAAGTTAGAAAAAGTACCTTTAAAGTGCCAATATAAAATTTGTAGCCTTTTTTCTGTCCTTTTGGGTTCAAAACTTCTCAAAAAAATTAAAAACATATTAATTTTTATCGAGACCTCTCAAACGAAATTTGAATTATATTTCTACCTTTATATGTGTAAAAGATGAAAAACGTACCTACAGAGTACCAATATAAAAATTATACTTTGTTTGAACCTTTTTCGAGTCCAAATTTAAGAAAGTGGCGAAATAATATTCATATTATTTTGAGACCTGTTAAATGCAAATTGAAACTTATTTCTAACTTTATTCGTTAAGAAGTTGTAAAGTGGACTTAAGCACTATCAAAATTTAGTCTTAGTCCTTTTTAGCCCCTTATAGTCAAAAAATTCGGAAAAGCGCCAGGCAAGGGTCCGCTTATTTTTTGAGTAAAATAAGGTACTTTTAAAATTTTCCCTATTTGGCCAATTTTTAACCACTTCCGAATTTCCTGAAAGCCCATCAAATTGGATTTATGCATATGAAGTGTTGCCCACAGTTCGAATTTCAAATCTTTAAATACACACGTTTGGGCTGTACGATGATTAATGAGACATTCGGCCAGTCAGTCAGTCATTTACGTTTCTCTTTTATAAATACATATAGATTGTGTATGAATGTATGTATATTCTACATTAAAGTACCGATTATAACGTTACAGTGAATCTTATAAGTATGTTCATACATACATATAGTACAAGTGTTTCAGTCTTCACTTGTACAAACCTACATAAAAACTAAGGAGACTATATTGATAAGCAATTCTTCAAATCCCTATATGTGCATTATATGTATGTATGCATGCATGTACTATGTAAGAAAGACAGAATGTACATTTTGTATATATTATATGCTCCCCTGACATTGTCCCCTAAGCTCTTTTGCTCCTTTTTATACATGAAAGATTGTACTCATGCTTTTAGAAGGGTACATACAAACATGTGTGAATACATTAGACCCATCCCCGTTTGATTCAACTGTTTACAGGGGTTTTAAGAATGACTAGTTGAAAGGTTAACATTTTTCAATTAAAGGCCATAAGAATCTTTACTTCGGTGAACTAGTAATAAGTATTAATAATTTAAGGCTAAATATTTAAAATAAGTCCAGCCAGTGTCAGACTAATGTTTAACTTCTCACAAAAAAATTATTGAATTCCTATGTTTGCACTAAAGGGCAACAGTATCCTTTCTCTTCAAGCCAGTGGGTTCGCCATGTTGTAGCATATTTTAAGCGAGCGGATTTAAAAGTGTTTCCAGCTTATTTAAATATGCACTTTACAAAATTAAGGATTTCGCATTTACCTAGTGGACCATTAAAATCCTTGTGAACGTTGCAGTTTTTAATACACCAAGGAACAACAGTTATAGACCTTAGGATTTGGTTTTTACTCTCTAGGTGGAGGTGGCCTATTGTTGTATACCATTACACAGTTAAGACGAAGCACAGAGTTTCTGCCTGTGGCTTCCATAAGGGCGACGATCTAGATGAGCTGCTAAGGTATTTCGCCCCAAAGTTTTCCATCCATCCATGAGGATTGGGAAGTACAGCTCTTTCCCTTAAGTAGAAGTCACATGGGCGAATTTTTGTTCATATAATTTTTTCCTCCATAACTTTGCCCATTTCTCTACTTACTTAATATAATGCTGCAGTTAGTTCGAGGGGCCTCACAAGTACTGATAAAATCAAAATCATTAGCAAATGTCGACGTGCATATTTGACTATTGATTGGCATATGTGCTGTGCAAAGCAGGTACGAAATCGATCCTAGAATGCTACCTTAAGGTACGCTAGCCCCGATAGGTCCCACTCTTAGATCATAAGGTGTCGGTAGGCTACGTACTTTTTCAAAAAATGTTATAAAAATTTACCGGCAAGTATAACAAAGTACAAGTGTGGTTTACAGGCTTTCACGCCATACTTTGTCGAAAGCTTGAGAGGCATCAATTAACATCGCAGAAAAATATTTTATCTATTCATATGCTTTTTTTACAATTTGTACCAACCTGTGGGTATATTCGATGGTAACTGGCTAAGTTGGTGATAGGGAGTGCAGTTGTTATTATTTAATAGCGGAGTCAACTTGTTTTGAAATAATTTTTTCAACACCTTTGACATAGCAGGTAACATACTTTTAGGCCTGTAAGACTCTACCTTCAAAAGATTCTTTTCAAGCTTTGGAATCATTTTTACTGAAGCAACTTTCCATAATGGCGGGAAATGTTCAAGCCGTACTAAAAATAAAAAGAACTATTATTTTTTTTGCACAAGGCATTTCGTTGCAGATCTTTTTAAAACCAAAACTTTTTTGCGATTTAAATCAATAATAGCCTGAATACATCTAGAAATTTAAATTTTATTTTTATAGGTTGCTTTCCAACAGCTGTTGGTAAATTCCTAATGTCAAGACACCTATTTGGAGTAGGCGCGTTTCTTAAATAATTTACAGAAAAACACAATTTTAATCGTTATTTCTTGTCCAGGATCTTTTGAGATTACGCAAAGACAGTTTCGTCTTGAACTTCTGAGACCCTTGGCTGAACGCCATTTAGAATAATTTGTCTAAGCAGTAGTATTTAGGCCTTCCAAGTATGACTTAAGTGATGCCGTGATGCTTCCAGTAAAATTTCATGTTAATTTGTGCATTTCTTAAGCTTTCTTTTAAGTTCTGGCGATCTATGATTTTGGCATTCTCCTTAGGTTCTTCTTTATTTGGAGAAAAGCTGTTCCACATCCTTCGATTAAACATTGTTGCATCTAGTCTGGCGCGGTGCAAAAGAACTTTATTCAGTGGCGTTTTTCAGATATTAAGACTACCATAAAAGTCATTGATTTCTTTCGGGTATTAAAATGGAACGTTCTAAGAGCAAAGATTAGCTTTTCGATAAAAGAAAATCTCTAGTTACGATATGACGACTGCAAAGGAAATTTGAGAAAATATGCGGAAATTTTTTTAGTTGAAGGTGAGCTGTTTGATTAGATGTGTGACTCGTGTTCACGGACGAAGGATATGGAGATTTTTCTAATATCATTTAAAAAAAATAACATTTTAAGCAAAGCTCGTAGTAGTTCGGCCCTTGATATGATATATGTATAAGAATGTCGTTATGAGACCACCAATGGGTCACTGTTATGGAAAGATTGGGACATAGATGCTTGGCATGACGAATCTTCAGTAGGGGAACAGGAGTGACTGCAGGGTGAGGGCTGAGGCTGAGCATAGCAGGTACTAGGTTGCTCATGGTCTTAGGGAGAATGAGCCTAAAGACCATAATTGGGGTTATAGCTAGGCACTGTTCGATTAGAGCTTTGATGAGAAAATGAAATCCTACGAATAACTAGGCACTGTGAGCTAGAAACTTCATTGGGCTTATCATGGAATTTAGGTGTCCAGCAGATGTGCAATGAAGACGAAGTTTACTCTCAGATACTTAAAGAATTTTCTTCTTTAGTCTTTTTCCTTATTGATTGCTTAAATACTTCTTTTACTTCTTACTTGATGTCTTATTTGCCTTTTTCTTACTTTTTCCTTGATCGTTGTCTTCTCAACCTAGCCTAAACAGAAATGAGCTAAGACTTAACCACAAATTAAGTTTTTTTTATCTAGATTATATAAAGTTAAAGCAAAATCGTAGCAAATATATGTTAATGGCTACCATATATGCTTTTTTTTTAAACATGTTGCCAATTATCACAAAATTAAACTAAACTCCACTTCACTCCTCCACATCAATTCTAGGGCTATTAAAAGTTTCTTAATATCTCAGCTGTGTACACACAAATGTTGCTTGTTTTTAAGCGAAATTACTTTGGGAAAATTTTTAAGGGGTAAGTATTAATAATGGGTCACCAGGACTTAATGAAGCTTTGAAAAAAAAAATGGTTCGGGGGACAAATGATTGGGCATAACTAAATCGACTTAAATAGGGAAGGATTTTTTCAGGATATGCCTTAAAAATTACCAAACTTTCAAAATTTCGTATACGACAAATATGCTATGAAAATGTCTGTATCATTGAAAATTCCCGACATGATGTTTTACCATTCGTCGATTCAAAGTTTTAGGCACTACACCTGAAAAAATATTAAAACACTTTCCTCATACTACCACTATTAGTTAACAAATTTTTAAATACAATTTTCTAAAAGGAGGTTTAAAAAGGTAAGATATGAAGGGAAATAGCGAAGCTCTGATGGAAGGATCAAATGGAGGAAGACATCTCGAAAGCGCAAGAGATCGAAGTACCCGGAAATCGATTCTGCGTTCGGCTAATGGAACAAACGTTCTGTAATACCCATCTACTTAGATGTAAGTAAATAAGATAAGAACATTTAAGATGACAATTTATCTTCAACTAATGTTAAAAGTTATAAATTTAGACGAGCAAACCTTTTAAAAATGTTATTAAAATCATCCTTATTTTTCTAAGGCATCCCTTATGTTCCTACATATTGCTTTTTATACACAAATATTGATGTGTTCTCAATTTTTTGCATATTTGAATGTGTGTGTAATGTATTCTACGCATATGGTAAATCACATACATAAATAATATATGTACATAAGGACATGTACATAAGTATACATACAAACATACATACATCCCCACAAAAATATTTAATGTCAGAAGTTTAGACTCACTCAAGTAAATTACATATTTATATACAAATACATACATACATACATACATACATACACTTGTATCAAATCAAAGGGAATGGCATAGCATTTTCCTATTTGGTTTCTTTGTAATCTTGTATGAATATTTAAATGTATGTATGAGTATAAATGTACGTAAATTGTGTTTTTAATTTAGAGAGATAATAAATTGTTAAACACAGAAAAATGTTCAATATACAACAGACTGAAAACATCTATTTTTGATTCAATATATTTTATTTTTAGACTTAAAGTTTATTTGTTGGTTCACTTCATTTAAACATATTAATCATATACAAATTAAGTATATTTCAAATAAAAAAAAAAAACTAAGGACATTTTTATAGAATCAGAAAGAAAAAATTCCAGATGCAGAAATTTTAAAACATATTCTTTATTTGTTGCGCAATTCATTTTGCCTTATATAAGACAGCCATAAAGGAAAGACTCGTAAATCAAAACGTCATCAATATTCATACATATGTACATATGTAGCTCCCCCATTTCTAAACAATACTTTTCTTCCAAATAAATAATTTAAAATGAAAAAAACTACATCAAGTTTTGAGAGTGGCAGTATGACAGCTCTCAGGATATGACATAAATCACGTTTTAGTTGTGTAGGAGGCGCCACGCCCACATTTTTGCAACCTTTTGAGAATTAAGGCTAATCCTTAAGTTTTATCTCACTTAAGCTCGATTGCGATAGGTTGCTGATCCTTTCTCTTTTCAGCCTAACTAGCAGCTAGGTTATTGTAGTTAAAATTTGAAATCTTATTGTTTATGAAAGTAAAGATTTAATGATAAAACTTGCTAAAAAAAAATTACTTTAGGACTTTAGGTATAACATGTCGCACTATTTGTCGTTAAATGTGTTTGAATTCTAGATGAAATGACATTCAAACCCATTGTCCCTTTGCTCAAATAAGCCAAATGATATAAAAGTTGCTGTAAGTCATCACTTACAACTTAAAAATTAAAATAATGTAATAATTGGGATGTTTTGTGTTTAATAAGTAACTTAATTACTGAATAATGTTATTTGTTATGAACTCAAATTTGTTGTCTTCTTCGGCTATATATGCAAAAATATCCTTTGGACCGAAAACGGCTATGAATCACAGAAGGAGTTGATAAAGACTCACCTTCCAGGATCCCTCCCTATTTGTTAATGTGTTTGCACACACGAGCTTTAATTGGCCATCCACTCTGGTCCAATAGGGGGACCATGGCAATGAATAGCTCTAAACCATTTAAGTCACATGGACCGGATAGACTGATTCCAGTGGACTTGCAGCGTAGCACCGAGTAAGTCAACCCGCCGCTTTTCACCATTAAAGAGGCTTCTAAGGAAGTTAAAGAGAAAGGGACTACAGGCTTATCAGTAATACGTCTTTCCTGTTCAAAACCCTGGAGAGACTATTCGGTGTCTATCTAAGGGCGTCAAACGATGGCAGTCTTTCGTTAGACTTCAAACACTCCCAAACCAAGGGCAGATTGGTGCAAACGGCTCTCCGTTCATTTCTTAGTTGTATCCATATGCCTTGTAAATTTAGGAACTATTTCGTTATGTCTGGAAAGAGAAAGTGCCTTTAATAACGTTAACCGATTATCCATCATCAGGGCCTCTCGTGATTTGGAGGTTCGCAATTTTCGGGCTTTATTCATTTCCAAACTTCTTAAAGGGTAAATGACAAAGTATAGAATAATACGAGCTCGTTTTACGAGATTAGTCAAAAGTATAACCCCTCAGAAAAGAGTGGAACATAACTCTCATATATTTAATTAATTGGACTAAGGATTGCTGCCTATGGGGATGATGGACATTGGCGATATCTAATGTTTATCCGGATACTATCTCCGATAGAATAAGTTTGGCTTTTATAACATTTTGTTGGTAGAGAGCAGAAAAGAGGCTGTCTATCAGCATATTTAAAGGCGGAGCTGATGCTGTTCACAAGCAAGTACAAGATTCTTTTTCTTGGCTCTCCGACAATGAAGAGGATGTAATTGCCTCTATCAGAAAGTGCGAATTATATGAGAGTCCTTAAGCCTTTTTGAAAGCCAAGCGCATAGGCAAGATTAGCGAAGGCCGAAGTGCGATGTATGCGCGCAATTATGTCGTTGGCACAGCCTTGAGCCTCAGTCCTTAGTTGGCTCTTCGAAACGGCGATAGAACCAATTCTCTTTTATGGAGCTACAGTCTGGTGAAAGGCTATGGATCCCACAATAACATCCAAATATGTGGTTGTGCAAGCCAATTTGCTTCCCAATCTGATTGACTACTGCACACCAGAACCTCTTCTCCAAAAAAAATATCTTTTGTTATTAAAAAAAAGGTGGGGAAGATGAAATAACCTTTCCGAGACCTATTGATAAGGATACACACATGAATTGATCTATGGACAAAGCTGGTGTTGACAAAAAAATCGTTATTGCACAAACAAAAGTCCAAATCTCGCATAGACTTCTAAATAAATGCAGTGCACGACAGACTCAACTGTCAGCGATTAGCAGAATGGCAAACTGACAAATGTACTACAGGATGTTCTGCAAAAATATCAGAATGTTCACCGACAGTGGAGCCGCAATTGCGTTACAAACTGTCCGAAAATACAGGACATTATGAAATAAGATGGCATTCTAGCATTAATTTTGTTTGGGTGCCAGAAAATGAGATCAATGACAATTACTACCGAGGAATGATGCAATTGACTATTGCAGTGGCATAGTCCTCTCTTCTTGCAAACTACGAGCTAATACTTAGACTGGAAAACCGAAAGAAATAGATGGTGTAATGAACCAAGTTGTAAGACTACAAGGAAAGCCTGACTGAGGATAAATCCGAGACATTTTAAATGTCTTCTTGGTCTGAAAATATAGATACTGAAAAACACTACAGTTTTTTTACCATTGGCTTTCGTTTTGGCACTCATGCTGGTTAATAAGGACTACTTTTTAATGACTTCCGTAGACGATGTTAGGATCAAGCATTTTTGGGCCAACGTATTGAGCTTTTTTTGTATAAAGCCAACATTGGCTTATCTCTTATATCATCTTTTATCAGAAATAGCGGTTGGTTCGAAAATAAAAACAAGAAGGGGGCCACTATTATCAACTATTTGAATTGACATCTAGCTTTAGATATCAGAAATGCCTTAATTTGTTTTTTCCCTCCTTTCTCTTTCTCTCTCTCTCTTTGACTTTGCCACAGGTATCACAAAGTTTGTTTAGTTTTTATAGAAAGTACTACAACCCTAATCCTTATTTTCTTCTTTTCCGGCTAGAGTAGTTGTCGAGATGCCACAGCTATTCATAGAAGATTTATATATCAGTAATATAACGCTCAACGCTCGCGTGCATTTTTAGCTTTACTATTTATATTTACAATAAGGTAAACCGCACTGCACACGTTTTTAATGTTTGTGATAAAAACGAATAATTTTTCTTTTTGCTTTAAGTATTAAAATTTATAGCGCACTGCGCCCTACTCGACGAGAAATATCTATGCAAATTTCCTTTATTTTGGCAGTCGAATTAGCTATCAGAAACAAAAAACCCTAGGTTTTTAACATTTATTTTCCCTTACAAATTTGTCAAGGTATTACAAATATCTAGAAAAATATAGTAAATTCGGTTTACTTACTTATTTAGATGGCTTCGATCTTCTGCGCTTTTTCATCAATTTCTAGCCCCAAGTTTAGAGATGTCTTCCTTTAATTGACTCTTCCATTGGAGATCCCTTTTTGCCGTTCTAAAAAAATCCTTCTTTTAAAATTAAAATTTCATAAGCCTAGAGACACGCGGCTAAGTCGCTTACAAGCGGCTGATTAGTTTTCGTAGATATTTTGATACGTCCCTTTGTCAACATAATTTTTTAGCCATAAAAACTCATTAGAGAATAGTTTTTCCAAAGTGGTTTTGATAGAACAACAAGAAAAAAAATGATTTTAAGGACCTATAAAATCCGTTAAAATTAAAATTTTCTTTAGGAAGGAAAAAGGGTAGCAGCTAACAGTTGTCCTACAATTAGAGGAGTAAAATGCTTTGACGTTAAGGCACCTAATCTCCGTGTAAGTCTGACCTAGAAGCGTGTTGACGTGATCCCTCCAACAAAGATTGCTATTAAAAATCAATCCAAGGTTTTTGGCAGCATTAACAATAGTTGATTTTTGAGGGTTCTAACAAAGTCCATTCGCAGTTGCCCAGCAATGAATTGTATTAATTTCTTCATTATACTTCGAAATATTCTTAGCAACAGAAATTACTGGTCTGCTTTAATATAACTGAACATCAGTCGGTTACATATGAATTTTGCAGTGCAAAATTTTTTTAGGGCAAGTCATTGACATAAATAGAAAAAGGAGTGGTCCAAGGATTAATCCTTGAGGCATTCCGCTAGATAGGTCTAATACCGATGATTGGAGATTGCTGGAATTCACAAATTTTCTACGGTATGGATATACAAGTTTTGTGGACAATAAAGATAAGTTAAAGAATATGCGAAATTTCATGCAAAGCGTGCCATGATCAACCATGTCAATGGCTTTACAATGATCGAGAAGTTTAAAAATGTATTTTGCCTTCATTCAATTCACATCGTATGTTTTCAGTTACACCCATTAAAACAGAAGCACATCTACGATAATGGCGGAAACCTGATAACTTATCGGACAACAGATTATTATCTCTAGTATAGAGCGACATTTGGTTATGAAGAATTTTTTCAAGAGGTATGGCAATTGGCAACTTATATCTTCAAAATCCACTTATTATGCCAGTAGTTTCAACAAATATGTAGATGTTTTCATTTGTACCATTTATTTATCTTTATCTATTAGGTAAAACTACATTTGAAATTATAGAATACAAGGCGTACCTTCATGTTAAAATTACCAAAATAAATTTCCACCATAAACACCAACGTCACACCTAAATATCTAGTTGTTGAAATGACGGGCATTGCGTTATCTAGTAGTAATAATGGAAAATGCAGTGTCAACTGCTTAAAATTAGGCAAACAAATACATAATATTTGCGACTTAAATTTTTATTTAAAGAACATTTTAATACAAAGCTTAAACGTTGTTAACATTTGCAAGGAAATTTTTGAAAAAAAGAAAATTCATTGACTATAAACAGCTTTAATCTTTATAACATTTGCACAAGGATTTCTAAGCTCGATACTATTACAAGAATTTAAGTATATTATTTGATAAGAAAGGGATGAATATTTGTGCAAACATGAAATTTGCTTGTTAGAATTTTTTTTGCAGGCGCTTGCAAATGCATTCATACATTGTAAGTAAATACTTGTACATCATGCGAAGTAGAAAAAAATTCTTGCAACTTCTGCCAATACACGGTGAAAAATAAATTAATGTTTCTATCGTAAAATATTCACCGATCACAATGAAATTCCCCAACAAAAACTTAGAAGTGATAAGGCCTTACAAATTTCTTACTTTTTAACTACTATTACATACCGCCTGCATTACTTAGCAGTTATTAGATAATGAGTTATTTCTTATCTAAAATTTAAGCAGATAGTTTCGGTTTGAAAATTTCTTAATTTATTTTAACTTAATATTATAAGCCAGTTTTAACCAAAACATCAAAGAAAAAAACTTTAAATGCAAAAATGAGTATCTGCGGTCCCCAGGAAAAGGTTGTTTTGATGCCAATAAAGTAATAGCTTATGTAAGCCCCTCTTTGTTAGCGGGCATGGTAAGTACTTGCCTCCAATATAAACGACATGTTAAAATAATGGGTTAAAATGCGAATGAGTAAAAGTTTTTTTTGGATTTTAACTCACTACAAATCAATGTAACTAGTAGAATATCCATTTAATGGGGGCTTGACTTTGTTCGGGCAAATAATTAATTACTCGATTTTCGAATTTTGATTTTGCTTAAAAAAATCGATTAAGCTTTTAGACACGTTCCAATGTCGGCTTTTGAATAATGGATTTTAAATGGATTGAAATCTTGCAGTAATTTCGGGACACCACTTACTTGCGTCTATGGGCGTTTTTCCTGCGTACTGAAATACCCGGTTGTCATAGGGAATAATATCTGTCATAATTGGATTTAAAATCGACCAATAAAAAGTTTAAAACTCGAGCCTAAATTAGTATTTGAATTCGAAATATCTATTAGTCATTTTCAAATCCGATTCCGATAGCTTTCGGACTTCAATACAACCCTGGGGGCAAGTTACGGCATTAGATTTGAATCGAAATTCTACTCGATCGATCGAGTTGTCAATGCTTTTAATATAGGAACTCTAATTAGAATTTTTAAATTTCGATTCGAATCGAATGCCGTAATTTACCCCTTGTTCTTTTTATTTTTTTTTAATTTTTTTGTACCGTAAATATTTTTCGTACAGTGTGCAAACGAACAATTTCTGTGGAAAAGTAATTTCCTGTCTTTGAGTCTTTTCTAAGGGGTTACCTGTGTATGCGTGTGTGTGCATTTATAGTAAAGGATTGATCATCGAAGAACATGCAATTACCAAATATAAATCAATATTAATAATACAATATTGATATATTTTTTTGCTCTTGCAATATGCATATAATTAAAATAATGATTGTTAAAAATATTTTCAATTTTTTTTTTCATTTTTAAATACTTATGCAAACCTTGTTATTGTTTGAATTTGCAAATGGTACACAAGACATATAATTTGCATTTCTAGTATGCGACAATAAAACATGGAAAGGTTTAAATAGAAAAAAAAGGTCGAAATTAAAATTACAATGGATTGTTTTATCCCAGTCGGGGGACCAAATACATATTTGTGAAATTTTTCTTTTGCTAATATCACGCTCGCTTGTCGTTTCAAATCACCTTTTTATGAATAACAATAAAGGAATTGTGTTACAGTTTTACTATTTTTTATAATTTAATCCTATACATATTTGGAAACGTACAAATTTGCATATATTAAGATAAACACACATATGTATAATTGCGTAGAAGGAATGAATTTGTGTGTGTTGGTGCCTGTGTTTGTATTTACTTTAGGGTGTGTCTATGTATTTCATGGATGTATATATATTTACATATTTGCGTTTGTATAAGTGTACGCATTAATTTATTAGTTGTATGTATGCGTAAGAAAAAAAATTTGAGTTTTGAAAACAAAAACAGATGTCGGTAGAGATCATATTGAATGAGCACATATTAACTCAAAACATTCATTCACAAACATATATACGAACATTAGTACATATGTATTAAATCCATTGAAAATAAAGTAATAAAATTAACAAAAATTAGGAAATTTTTACTATTTTAGTTAGTTATAAGAATTGCTGTTTTACCATGATAAAAAAAAGAACTTCCACACAAATACAACTAAAAGGACCACATAAACCAACGGAATGAAACCCTTACTGATAAAGATAGGGATTACCTGCAACGCACAGTGTAGTGATTTTATTTAATGAGTGGCAAAAATAAAAGTAGTTATCATAAGAAGACAACACTTGGCACACATGTTTTAGTTGATAAAATATGATCAGACCTAAAATTTAAGCACTTAAGCTCTAAGGACTTGTATCCTTCCCAAATATCCTTAAAATGCAAAGAGGTATGACACAGAGAAAAAAATATACGGATTATATAACATTTGCGCAGGCATAAGATGTAACATTGTTTATGATCTGTCCGGATTTCTTTTAATTTCGAGCAAGGATATGCCTACCTCAAAGGTGTCCTTTTAAAAAAAAAAGCCAAAAACGAGCCAAAAATATAAATATTCCCTTTTTTTAATTATGCACGAATAATTTAATTGCTAAAATATAATTTAAACCTAAAATTTTATCACTTAAACCACAAGGATTCGTGTCCCTTCAATATATTATTGAAATAAAAATTAGCATAACAAAGAGAAAAAAATTAAAGCTTCATAACATTTATACACACATTAGTTATAAAATGCTTCACAGCCTTTCTAAGTTTCTTTTAATTCCCAGCAAGGATACGCCTACCTAAAAATGTCCTTTTTCAATAAAAACCAAAAAATTAAAAGTTTTCTTTTATAACTTGGCACATAAACTTTAATTGATCAAATATAATTACAACCTAAAAGATTTGTGTCCTTGCCATATATTTTTAAAATATATGTAATATGTCCTAACGGAGAGAAAAATATCGATAGTTTAGTAAAATTTTATACAGATGTTAATACTATCATGCTGTTAATCCTAAGGAACGGTACGCTTAAATTCTACATGTTCTTTTTTTAGAAATAAAAAAATTAAAAAAAAATGCTTATTTAAGTCAAATGTCTGTTTTTTATTCCGCCATAGTTAAACATTTTTCCATCTTAACACTTTGTTATTTTAGCGTGGGCAGCTGTATAGGCTTGCGCCATGTAGTGAAAAGATCCCATATTTTGCACTTGGGCTGGCTCGAAAAAATGAAATATTTTGCAAAGTTACGCCTAGTCGTAAAAGATGTCTAATTTTAAAAACGTATACTCTTGAGCTAGGTTAAGTTAGGTTAGGTAGGACAGGCGGCTGCGGAAGTAGTGAAGAAATGTGGTGCAGCCCAATTGGTCCTTTTCTTCGGTCCCTTTGTGATACCTAGGGAAGAGAAGATAGAAGGAGAAAAATACATTAAATTAGATTACATTAGACATCAAGTGCCGGACAAGCGCACAAGAGGGCCTGCATACTTTCAGTCTGGGTCTCTGGGTCCTGATAGCTTCCATAAAATTAATTGAAGGTCAATTCCAATCTACTGGCATGGGTACCAAATCGACAGTGGCCGATAATTGCGGCCATGGTGTCCCTTATCCTTCATTTATCCAGATCGAGGAGAGACTTTGAACGTTCCGAATCTCTCCTCCACCAGGTTATTCGAGTGGTCCCACATCTTGGACCATCTAGCCCTTTCGATTATTTTGGAATATTCATCACGCGAAGCTTACAAAAGGAGAAGGAAATGCCCCGGAAAAGGTCAATTGGCCCATTATCCAATTTTGTACCATTCTTAGCCAGAGCATCAGCAACACAGTTGCCCACATTGGTTCCATGTCCTCTCACCCACGCCAGCTTGATGTTAAAATGCATTGCCATCTAGTTCAAGGATACCCGGCATTCGCGGACTAGTTTTGATGTAGAGAGTACATCATTAATGGACCTGATGGCAGCATGGTTGTCGGTGAAGATCCCGATATTACTGCCAAATATCTTGTAGTACCGTTGCCAGTTAGCCGCTCTGCCTATCGCTGATAGTTCAACCTGTAGTACACTACATTCATCCGAAAGTCTAAATGGAATCTCGACTCCTGCTTGTGCAATGAATATGCCTTCACCAACACAAGTTTTTTGCTTAGGCCCATCTGTATATATATACAGATCGACAGGTCCCGAAAAGATGTTTTCATCTGCCCCTGCCTCTGAAATAACGAAGGAGATTTTCTTGTAGAAAAAAGGTTCTGGTGTGCAATCCCGATAATACTTGCATGGCCGCGTGCCCTAGGCTCCCCTCCTCCTACAGCATATAGCCTTATCACGGTGTTCAGCACCAGCCTCTTCATAGGAGATCCGCTTGCAGCCAGTTGAGGAGTGTTTCCCATTGTGCCTGTTATCAGGATCGCCCTATTGCGCATCGCCCTCTCAAAACACAGACGAGTTGTGGTAGACCCTATAGCCTTCCAACAGACCATAGCTCCATAAAAGAGAATCGGCGCTATTACCATCTTATAGATACTGCGGGGACCGTCTCCATATAGCGGTATTTGTGTGCTATTTAATTATTGGCGACTTTTAAGCACTAATCTTTCCAACAGTTTCTCATAAAAACACTATTTTCAAACTTATTTTATACCCAGCTAAATGCTATTTTAGGTATAACACTGTTCTGGCTTCAATTTATAACATTTAAACCACGGTTTCCATATGATAGGATCTGGAAACTTGGCTTTGTTTCCTTGTATTAACCTGTTTAATTAACCGGATTAAGGGTGCGAACACTATTATATGCATTTACATTACTATGTTACCTACAAAATTATCTCTGCTAAAAACACGTTTTTATCTTCACACAAATCAGAAACTAAATATTACAGCAGAAGTCTTTAGTTTTGGCACAGGTAAGTTAATTATTGATGTGCCTAATTGGGCTGAATTTAGAGAAAAAGCGAATAATGGGCGTGGCAGAGATCTGTAATTTTTTTTGTTGATGTTAATTTTCATAATTAAGCTAAGTGGGGACGGGAATTAAGACACAAATTGAAACTGATGCACCCTAGCGCTTAAAACTTTGCAGGGCAAAATAATAGTTATTATACCTAGCATATACCCATGATTAAAAATGGACGTGGTAGCTCTAATATAGCCTTAATACGTCAATGATATATGTTTAAAAACAGTCATATCTACCGAACATGTGTTATGAACACGGTTTGATGTTGCCTCTAGATGAAAAAAATAAGCGATTTCATATTAGTTCGCTGTAGAGGTTCTATTGTCAGAAAGTGCTCTAAGTAGAATTTAAGAGAACGCATGGGAGCCATTGCAAACCACTAGCGGTCAGTCGGTTGGGTGGGTTCTTGTTCTCATTAAATTCGATTGACAATATCTATAACGTTCAACATAAATGTTATTATAGACTCCCGGGAATAGAAAAGTTGATCAAAGTACATAAAAACGAGATATTAACAGAACCCTTATTATGATCAACGAAGATCTGGAAAAAAAAGTCAACCATACCAAGCATTGGGATCTATCAAAGTTGTTATTCGATAGACCTGCGCGTCTGTACCCTCCCTACCTTTGATTTTAGTTGCGCAATTATATTAACTAAAATCCCACAAACGTACCTACCACTTTCGCATACACTTCACATCGTAAGAATTAATAGAAAACTACTCTTCCATAGTACTAAACTATTTATTAAACCAATAAAATTCAATATGTTTCCTTTTTCATTATTCGATTAATCACTTGACTACAATACATATAATACATATACAACAATATTAAACTTTTAATTTTTTCTTACTTTTACGTTATTTTTTTATTATATTTTTATTAAAAAAAACGAAAAGAAAGTATTGGGTTTTTTAAGTTAATAAACAAATTATGTTGAAAGAACAAGTAAGCATGGAATACTTTCGGACCGACAATAGGGTGAACAATAATCAACATATGTTAACAACAGATAATGTTGACAAAAACAAATGAGAACATGATTTATCGTTTACAGCAATATTTTTTTTTTACAACATGTTGCGATACATGTTTTAAGTTTATATCACTGATAAATCTTATTGATTATAATAATTGATTTTAAATAAGTAATAGATACAATGTTGTTATCACTCACCGATAAAATAATGTTGAGAGCAGCTGTTGATGAGGCCTCTTCAATTGCTGGTTCTTAACGGGTACATTAATAGATATGTATGTACTCCAGAATATGGGATGAAAAAAATGAAATTAAGGTACCATGCAAACATACATAGATAAATATACTTAGTCTAAATAAAAAGTAAACAATTAGTATTATTTAACGAATTAGAAACATAAAATTACTAATGCCTTCTTTGTAAAGGGTTTCAAGAATTTACTTTTATTTTGTTTTATTGTTAATTACAAGGGTTTTAAATAATTTTTAGCTTAACTTTTTTGTTATACTTATTACAAACACTAATTCTTCTCGATTGTATATTACTTTGTTGTTATAGTAAGTATAACAGCAGATCTAGGCATTAGGAATTTTATGTTTAAAGGTAATAAAAATAGATTTATAACAATTATATCTTCAAAATTTTATATGATTACAAAAATACTCTTTGTTGCTTCTGTTAGTTGTTGTTCCAGGAGGGTTCTGGCCGATGAACAATGGTGTATGTGGATTGTTGTCTTTAGGTTTTTTGGGCTGGAGACCTAAAGATACATATATTGCTCGTTTCTTTCCTTTTATACAATTTGAGGTTTCTAGCACTAGGTCACTACGCTCGTTACTTATCAAAACTATCACTTTGGAGTCAAATTTTGCTGAATTTTTTCTTTTGCACTCTTGTTAACTTGTTTTGTTTGTTTCTAATTTTTTTCTGTTATGAGCGTGTACGCTTCGCAACCATATGTTTAAGTAATGATGCAAAAATATAGGTATTGATCTTTTTACCAGCAGCAAAAAAAACACACAGTAGTGGCTCAAATAATGAGTCCACTACTGGATAAAAATTGTTTTACGTAGGACGAATTAATTTCCTAACAACACAAATAAATAATAAAAATTTTAATTACTTTAACCGCATGGCTTATGTAAAAAAATTTTTTTTTTAAGTAAATTTACCTTTGTTGGGCTTGTAGGGTTAGGATGAATTTGTGGTAAAAACAAATGCGGCACAAGCAGGATGTGGCTTTTAGTTAACCAATAAAATAGGTTACTGCTCGTTGGAGTGCTTTTAAGAGAAAACACTATTCTTTAGAGCAAATGTTCCCTTTAGGAAAGAATCGGATTTTCCACGCCTCAATACAAATCACAACTAGTTATTTTGCTCTAAAGACAATTCCCAACTTTTATTAACACTAATTTTGTTACCTTTTTGTGTTGGCTTTATTGAAATCACAAGACTTGTATTTTTCTTTTTTTTTTATTGTTTTACTATAGTTCTTGAATTTTTATTAAAAGAGAGAAAACGAACGATGTGAACTGGTTTACAGTCGGCCAGAAAAGAATGATGTCTACCGGAACTTGCTTTCAGTAGACCTCCGTTCACATGGTTTAATCTAAGCAAGTGATTGAAAACCATTCAAGCAAATGTTTGAACAATTTGTTGAAATATATATCCAACCCTGATCTGACAATCACCAGTAATGGCATGATCAAATTTATGTCCATTATACAAATGCGTAAAAGAAATATTACCAAAAACTAATGGAAGATATCAACAGTACAATGCAACAACTTAGAAAATTTTTCTTTTCTGTTTCTTTTTCTGATTTACATGATCAACAATTTATTATTTGCAACATCTAATTCCATTCTGTTAATATCAGTTACCACTGTTTAGTCGTATAACATGGAAACAAACATTTAACAGGAGCAGCAAATGTTTATATGTACAAAGGCAAACTCTTACTTCTGTTAATTTGAAGCAATGTATAAGTAAAGCTACTTAAAAGAGAAATATGTATACTTTCAAATTTTATAAAATAATTTATAAATACCATATCTTTTAACTACCTTAAAGAAACAACTTAGTTCTTATAGCGTGAGATATTTTGCACGATAATACGTATAAACTTAAAAAAAACTCTCTAATATAATAAAAATATAAAAAAATTGAAATACTTCTAAGTAACGATCTCTGTTTGACGAACTGATTAAAACAATTTTGTAAAGGTTTTCTTAATGTCAAATTGTACATTACACATGATTCCTTTATTTATAGAGAAAAGATGAGGTATGAAACCGATATTCAAAATATTTTTAATTATAAATTGAAGCAGATAAAAAAACACAGATATAACAAAAAATCTTCGCTTGAGCCTTTCTAATAAAATAAAAATTAATTTAGTAAAAGTCAGTAGGTTGTAAAAGGTCTAAGTGGCGCCCATTTCACCACCCGTCCCCTTCCCATTCAACCCTGAACTGGTTTATCCAAAAACGTTAATCTCTTATGAATGTCCTTGGCATGCTAACCTTTTCTTAAGCCGGAGGCGAAGTTGGTCAAAACGAGAGTTGTACCTTCCAAAGAAAGACAATAAATAATTTCCGTTATTTGTCTACAAATTTAAGCTTTGGCCCTACCTTGTAAATATTATCGTTGTTTGCGGAGTTGTGTGTTCCCTTTTTAAGGAATTTAAAATAATCTATTTTTGCACCTGTTTTGTACTGTTATTATGTACTTATAGTTTAAATATAACTGAAGAGAAAGCAATTGAAAGAAGATTCTACGTAATAAGAAAACTAATTTTTTTTAATTTACAAAAATTTTTTTAATTTAGTCAATAGCTTACATTTGTCTGTCTGTCCGTGGAAGCTTTAGTATTTAATATATTACATGTTTATTCGATTTGCGACAAATAATACCTTCAGTGTTCAGTATAATGGGTTTTTTATAAATAAAATAAAGGTTTAACTTACTCCCTGCTTATGCAAAATGTACTTAATTAATAAGCACGACTTTAATATATTTAGAATTTGTTTTTGGCAAACATAGAAAATTAAAAAAAAATTTAATTTTATAACACCTTTAAAGGTTAAGAAATAGCTTTATGTTTAAAAAAAATAAATACTGAGATTGAAAAGGATGTCTTAAGAAAATTAAAGCTGATAGTTACAGTAACATTGTTGCAATATTAAAAATTACATTTTTTTTATTGTAATCAAATTTAAAAAAAAAAAACTATCAAATTACAATATCCTGTATAACCCCTTTTGACATCAATACGCACATGCATGTAGAAAATATCATGGAACATTTAAATAATTTTCATCATTGATTTATGCTGCAATTTGCATGGGTTATAATTTGCGTATACCTGGCAATTTCTAATTTACGAAAAAAAAAAATAAAATTATTCTTTGCGAATTATGATTCTCACGCACATCTCATAAACATTGCAAAAATCCGTCGTCTGTTTGAATCTGGAAAATTGTTTATTCATACTCGGAAAGGCATTAATGCGATTCTATTGATGAACTTACCATATGGCATGGAAATTGCAATTAATAAAATTTTTTTGCATTTTGAATTACAATATCTGTTTTTTACACTCAGCTCAAAGAAGAGCAGGCAAATGAATGTTTAACGGAAATTTGTTATACACAGGGCTAAGACATACAAAGTTGCATATGAATGAGATGGGGTTGATTTTTCTTTTAATCCTTTTTTTAAGAAACTCACTAACATTTAAACCATGTATGCATACAGCCGTACATTTAAATTTGAAGGAATTGAAGTTGTAAGTTTTTTTTCGTACCACATGGGTGGCGGGTTAGCGAAGCTGAATAAAATAACGCAAAGATGTTTGTGAATATTAGATTACGATGCATGAAAATAAGGTACAAATTAAGGAACCCTACAAATCTTGCACTTCTTTAATAATTCAGTAGAAAACAATATGCAAAATGATTCGTTTGAACGCATTTGTTTTTACAAATACAAATTTCAAGCGTTGATTTCAATAAAACCCTTTTCTTAAGATGATCAATATTCATTAATTTAAACTACAATTAGTAAGAATTTTCCCATAACCCCTTTTCGTTAAAAAAATTAAAGAGGTTCACTTTTTTTAAGTCCCTTTCTTTGTTATTGTTTTAAAAAATTTACTTAAATGTAAATTCAGTCGACTTATTCACTTACATTTACATACGTACATATACTTAAACATATGTTCGGAAATGTATCTATTGATTTGTGAATGTAAAATGTTTTTGCAAATTGAATTATGGTTTTCAATCGAATTTTAAATTTTGCAAGATTTTGAGTTTGCTTAAGAGATAAAACTATTGTTAAAAACAAATTTGTTTCAATTTAAATTGAAAAAAATTATTTTCTTGTTTTAAAAAAAATTCAATAGTTTTAGGTTTTAGAGAGAATGAAAAAGATCTAAATGAAAATAAATATTTTCATATTTCATTTTAATTAAATCTGAATAATCAATTCTTTTTTACGTTTTAAAACAATGTCACTTTACATTTTCTAAAAGGATTTTTCTTAAGAAAGTATGCTTTTTGCAGAAGTAAGGCCTGAAAAATTCAAATATATAAAAGTAGTTGTGCTCGTTCTATATAAAATTATAATAAGATCTTTCAGTGAAAAACTCTCAGGTTCAAAGGAGAAGACCCCAAAAAAAGACTAGCTAAGGAGGAGTTCACAGAATTAGGTAATGCAAGCGAATTGCCCTAACATTTCCAAATTTACGCCTCCTAAATGAGCTATATCTTACAAAATGCCAGGCATACAATTATCGGAATCTTACTTATGCTTTCCGTCCTAGATCCATCCGTAAAACAACATGTCCCTTCAGACATCTGCCCCCAGAGTCCCGGCCAACCAGGACTGTCCCAGTTTGTCAAGCATAGTGCAGTTAGCCATTACTTTCAGTATACGATCGAACAACTCCACTATCCCCGTTTAAACCTCCAGTGTCTCCAAAATGCGTTGATGGTTATCCACATTCCATCATCCATTTTCCGTCGCCTGCAGGTTTTTCGCCACAAATTCTATCTCCTATCGTACAGGGGTCTTAATAGGGTCGACACTCAGGATCATTTCCAAAACCTTTGGCAGAGAAGTTTCTATTAGCGCGCTTATTCTGAGGCAACATGATCCTTTGACATGGGCTGACGTCAAACAACGATATGTCACCATCCCAAATTGGAACCCTTAATTACTTCAATAGAAAACTCTTGATTTTGGGTCTTGAGTAGGGAATTTCCCGGGAGTTCCCTTCCCGAAAGTTCCTGGGAAATTCGTTAATTTTTATTTCCCGATTTTCCGGGAATTTTGTGCGGGAATCCCGGGACATACAGAACCCCGCACTTCAAGTATTTTCGTAGCATATTCACAATTTGTTTTTTACTTTTTCCTTTTTTTTTGGTTTATAAAACATTTAGTACTAACCCCCATATTCATAAAAAACTAAAGTATGGTAATTAGGGGCTTATTTGAGAGATGACTATGCGAATTGTCAAATAATCCTTTAACAATCCTACTATTACTATTATAAATACGAGCTTAAATATGAAACAAAATCGGGTTTTTGCCTAACAAACAGGTAATATCAAGGTGACTATAATAAATTTGACATTCGTACTTTTCAAATGTACATATAACTTTGTATGAAATTTTTAATTTTTTTTTTAAATCCACCGTTCAAACACCAAAAGTAAGTGCAGAGGGCAAAATTTATGAATTTGCCTTGATTACCTGGTTATGTGTACCCTGGACTAAATTGTTAAGCTTTACTTTGATCTATATTATTTATTTCTTTTTTGAACTCGTAAGTTTTTTACATGTATGTATTAACTTATATACATTTTTTTTATTTAAAAATAAAAACAGTTTTTTATTAGTACAACCTGTAAATTTTTCTTTATTTAAAGAGTGGGTTTCCGGGAAGCAAAAAAGTCTGGGGGGAAAAACTCCTAGTCTTAAGGTCACCGCATAATTATGACGACTCCACACGAAGTGGTATTTATCCAGACCTCCGATGCACTTAGCCCTGCAGCCGAGTGTAGACCTTTGTTGTAGAATTTATGGATCCCCTCTTTAGTGTGTGATTAATACGGCTCCGATATTCTCTGTCAACACAGATTGGCTTATAAATTTAACGAAACATTTTTCTCTCAATCTCTCTAATTACGGACTCGTCTGCTTTCGTAAGTACCCTTCATTTTATATGTATTACCTTTTTGTCTTCTTGTATTCGCTTTTTTAAGAAAATTTAAAAAATATCACACGAAAGACTGTCTCCTGAGGATCATGTATAACACTGTGTGTAATTTTTTAAGTCATGGAAAAATAACCATATTCGGACATCACTACGTGAAAGAAGACCAAAAAAGAAAAGACCAGTGTCTCCCAGTATTGCCCAAAGTCATGCACTTTTTTTGTTATGGGCCCCCAAAGATTTGGGGCCTTGGTGCCATTTTTGCAAAAAGTGATAATTTTCTCAGGCTCATATCTTGCAAACCGTTCGGAATTTTAATTTACTCTTTGAAGCAAAGTTGTAGCTCTTTTTAAAAGGAACAAAAGTAATGAACATAAAAAATTAAAAAAAGAATAATTTTAAATCAAAATCGCAAAAAACTTTAAAAAATTCAAATTTTTTTTACCTTTTTTCCCCTGTTCAGGCCCATAGGTAGCAAACCGTTCAAAATTCAAGGAAACAGTCAACTACAAAAATTTACCTAATATCCCAATCAACAACTTTTAAGAACATATAAACTTCCTAGGAATGATTCTTAACACCGTTTAGGTAGCGCTTAGGTAGCCGCAAAAGTTAAAAATTTCCCCCAAAATGTGTGTATGTACATACATCAAATTGCCTTAATTACATATATTGTATCTGTCTTTAGTGTAATAGAGAACTCTTTTGCATATAAATATGTGTATATGCATGTGAGATAGCCGCGAAAAGTCTTGCAACCTAAACAGGTAGGCAAACTTTAAAATTGCAGGAAACCCTAAACAACAAAATACATCATACACAAATCGCAATAATGATCGTTAACGGCCTTTAATTAAATTATGTATATACTTTTTTTATTGCTTTGTTATTACTTTTTAATAACTATTGTTTATACCAAAAATAAATTAACTACATATGTGCCTACTACCAATTTTTTTAATAAGTAAGGACAATCCAAAATAAAATAGCAATTGGATAAATTTAAAAAGAAGAAATTATTGCACCCAAACTTATCAAGAAATCAACTACAAAAATTTACCTAAGATTTCAGTAAACAGCTCACGCGATCACACACCGACCGCACACGCATCAAGGAACGCAGATCACAATATAAAAGCGACGCGACTCCCACATCGAGGCATTACACAGCGCGACGTCAACGAGATCTCAGCGGTGAAAGTTATAGAGAAAGTTCTACAGAATAATTCGCACACAATATTGGAAACTGACAATTTCAATATGCAGTGTAAAAATATTTATTTCTTTTGCTATATTTGCGGTCATCAAATCAGAAAAAATAATTCTACAAGATTTCAAAAGGAAAAGAATCTTTTAACAGGTGAATTTAAAAGAGCATATAAGTTATTTTTGGACGAAATAGATTTGACCGGTGAAAATTACATATCATAATCTCATAGCATGGTTGAATGGAGGCAAACATAGTATGAAATATTGTAAGCCGGTAAACTGTATTAATCGCCCAGGTGATCATGGTGGAACCAGTTCTTATGCATGCGTTAATTACACATCTTGCTTAAATAGACATGATGAGAAGAACAAAATTTATAAAGCAACTGTAACAGCCACACTTCCAGTACTTGCACCTGAAAATTTTGTATTCCCAAGGCCACAAACTCCAGATCGTAGGACAGAATTTACAGAAATGACTACAGCAAGTGTTGTTACTAATCAAGATCGATTTGATACCGAATATGAGCCCCAACAGGAATAAAAAAATCAAATTCTACGAAAATAAATGGAAAATTTGCTGTGATTTGAAGGTCATCAATATTTTGCAAGGAATCATCGATGAGGGCGGCTCTCCAAAATTCTTTTGTTTTCTTTGTAATTGGGATTTGCGCTCACCTGTAAATCAATTCCAATGTAATTCATGGGCCCAAGGAGGAAGTGTGCAGGAACAAATGAAACAACATAGACTTAAGAATGCACCTTTAATTGACAATACTCAAGACATTTTGCTTCATTTGCTCCATATAAAATTAGGAATTGTTAAAAAAATCATTGAAGTGGCCGTTGTAAATTGTTCAAGCGATGACAAAATTAAAAAAGCTATTGCAGTAAACTTAGAACGATTTTTTGTTCACCTCGTTGTACTATAGCTATTTACACGATGTTAAGGTTTTCTTTTCTGCCCTTATATTTGTCTTCATTTAATAGGCGTACTTAATGGCCCTGACATTAGAAGCTATTCAAGAGCAAATTTGATTCATCGCTTGATGAAAATCATTCAATGGCATGGATTAACCTTCAGCGTGGTGGGGATCGAGACGCGGAACCGCAAGCAAGAGAATGGGTGAAAGAAATGCTGTATTATTTTGAGAAAATCGGCATATCGATGACGTTAAAGCTGCATTTTCTTTATTTGCATTCTGACGACTTTATTAAAGGACTCCCTACCGAATCCGATGAGCGAGGAGAACGGTTCCACCAAACCACAATGCCCATGGAAAAACGGTACAAAGGCAAAAAATTCGACGCATTGCTTGCAAAAGGTAATATCAATTTTATTGTTGCATGGTCTTTTTCTATTTTTGATTTCTTTTCTAATTCATTTTAGGTATGTTGGTGGAGTCACAAGATAACCCTTTATGATGTTAATTAGGTATGTGAAAAAGAACAAGCTAATGATGGAAAGCAGTCTGGAAGCAACGTGCCTGTGGACACCATAAGTTCTGAATCAGCATCAGATTCGGACGACGATTTGGATCCTCAACTTAAGATAGCGCGATTTGCAAGTACAGGGACATCAACGAATATTTTTTTTTATTATTTTTTTGTAATAGACAGCACAGTATCTCAATGTTGAAAAAAATAAAAAACAAATGAAATTCAAAAATTTTCGTAAAACTTTTAACTTTTGCGGCTACCTAAGCGCTACCTAAACGGTGTTAAGAATCATTCCTAGGAAGTTTATATGTTCTTAAAAGTTGTTGATTGGGATATTAGGTAAATTTTTGTAGTTGACTGTTTTCTTGAATTTTAAACGGTTTGCTACCTATGGACCTGAACAGGGGAAAAAAGGTAAAAAAAATTTTAATTTTTTAAAGTTTTTTGCGATTTTGATTTAAAATTATTCTTTTTTTAATTTTTTATGTTCATTACTTTTGTTCCTATTAAAAAGGGCTACAACTTTGCTTCAAAGAGTAAATTAAAATTCCGAACGGTTTGCAAGATATGAGCCTGAGAAAATTATCACTTTTTGCAAAAATGGCAAAAAGGCCCCAAATCTTTGGGGGCCCATAACAAAAAAAGTGCATGACTTTGGGCAAAACTGGGAGACACGGGTCTTTTCTTTTTTGGTCTTCTTTCACGTAGTGATGTCCGAATATGGTTATTTTTTTTCGTGTTGCACTGTGTAAGTTAGGGTGACCCTGAAAAGTCGTTTTAGTTTTGGAGAGATACTAAACTCATGCATAGCTTGAAATAACTTTGAGCAGATGGGGCTGCCAAAAGCAGCCTTGTAGTTGGAAAATAGATGGTATATATGTATGTGCCGTTCTGTTTTTCTTGAGCCTTTTTCAGGATTTGGCGTATTGTGTATATATGTTGCAAGTTCTAAAGCCGCATTGATACGGCTAAATTATTTTAACAAATTAAGATTTTAGTTTTTCACACAATATGCTGATACGCGTTTTGTGACCCATGGAAAGAAGACTTATTGCCCCTATTGACATTATCGGGAAAGGGAGTAGTTTCTTCAAACAATTGGGTCAGTCGAGCGGAGTAAGCCATTGCTATATATTGTGTCTGTAGCCTTCCGACGCACATAGGGGTTTTTTGCCAATCTAGCCGGACATTAAGCAAAAAATGAAATTTAAGAAATGTAAAAATTAAAGTACGCAGATCGACAGATAACCAAATTCTGCATCGGATAGTGAATTTTTAGGGCTTTTGCTTGAAATTTGTCGTTTTGGGGCGCTGTTAAAGTCAGGAAAGTTGAGTATATTGCATGCGCTTTTATTGACTTTTTACGGTTTTGAGAGGTTTACAACATATTTTTTTGTGGCTAATTGAATAAAGATTTTACAATGATTTTTGGTTTTTTCTATCAAAAACCATATTAGCAGTTATGCTGTTTTATTTTTTTATTTTTTTTAAATTTTTATGATAAAAAAAAATTCGTTTGAAATCAAAAAAACGGATTTTTTATTCACTTTTTTGTAAAAAAAAAAAAAATAAAAAACTTTTTGAAAGTCAGAGTAATCGCGATCCCAAAAATGTTATACTTCACGATAAAATTTGAAGTCTCTATTTTTAGATTGTGAAAAAAAACGTTGCGCGTTTTTGCGCCACTTTTTTTGGCGATTTTTTGAAAATTTTACCTTTTTTCTGTTTTTGCTTATCTTGTATATTTACATATGAATACTTAAGAAACCCTTTGTCAGTCATAAAAGTTATTTATAATTGTACGAATGTAGATGTTTTTCATATAATTATTGCAGGTACATTGAAATAAATTTTTAATATGTATATCTGTTTTTTACCTGAGTAAAAAAAGGAATGTGGAAACAGTAGTTTTTACCCACCCATAAATGGGTTTTAGCCACCTGTGCAGCTGTTTTCTTAATGATGCTATTTTATGGAACAAAATAAATGTACCTGTCTTAAATAAGTTTTAATTTAAAAATATTCTTTGGAAAAAAACAAATCTGTGCTTCAGGTGCTCAGTTTTTAAATATATATATTGTGGGCATTGCACAAAATTCTTTTCAGAACCAATTTAAAGCTTCGAAAGTGAAATGGAAAAAGTGTATACAAGATTAGAGTTATTCCAAATAGTACAGGAATGTAAAGATAAATCTGTTGAAGAAAAATTTAAATTTTTAGATAGAAAATTGTGCGAAATTTCAAAATGTCAAGGAGATAGTGACATCTCAGCGGTAAAGGAGTGTATAAAGAATTTTAAAAAATTTTTTAAAATACATTGGCAGTCAGCACAAAGGAAATATGACCGATTTTTAAGCTTGAATGCCACATGGCTGGAAGGAACAGTGACAGTCCCTCTATTTGGCAGTTCGTCCTCAAAACGACTACAAAAGCCATTCGTTGAACTGACCGAAAGAAGTAAGAGAAGAAAAACTGAAAAATTGCGAACTCAGTTCGATGCTGATTTATTAATGCATGCAGCCCAAACACAATTACAAACATGTGGGAAAAAAGATGCATCAAGTCTGCTTAAAAAAATTGTGTCTTCCCCGACAAGAGCTTCAAAGTTGAAAAAAGCATACAAAGCTGTACAAGAAGAAAAAGTAAAACAGCTAACACCCCTTAAGGCTCTTTCTATATTTGTGGAAGCTGATCTTTCTCGAAAGCAATATGAGATAATCCGCAGTGCCGATAAGAAGGTTTACCCTAGCTACAGTGTTCTGCAAAAAGAAAAAAGTAAATGCTATCCTCCAAAAGAATCGTATGAAATAACAGAAACATGTGCTCAAATTAATCTTCAAGACTTGCTTAATCATACCGCAAGTAGATTACTAACATATTTAGAAGATGTTTTATGTGATTCAAAAACAGAAGATTGCAACTCCTTTGAACTAATAAGCAAATGGGGCTGCGATGGCTCACACCAGGCACAATTTAAGCAAAAGATGGAAAATGATGGCTCAGATTCTCATATTTTTCAGAGCAGTTTTGTCCCAATTCGACTGATATGTGGTACAAAAAAAAAAATACTGTGGCAAAATCCAACCACTTCATCACCCCGATATTGTCGACCTATTCGCATCAGATTTATTAAAGAAACTGTGGACGTAATCCAAGAAGAAATTGACTATGTACAAGATGCTGTTAGTAAATTACAAGAAACAATTTTTTTACTGGATGGAAGTTTGTATTCCGTAAAACATGCAATGCTATTTACAATGGTTGATGGGAAAGTATGTAATGCCGCAACGCAAACCACGTCCACAATGAAATGCTTTATTTGTGGGGCTACTTCAAAAGAATTTAACAATTTAAGCATCAAAAGAGATATAGACGCAAATGCCCTTTCTTTTGGATTATCTACTTTGCACGCCAGAATTCGTCTATTTGAGAGCATAGTACACCTGTCATATAAGCTCACAGTGAAAAAATGGCAGTTAAAATCTGATGCGGACAAAGCAATTGTTAAAGAGAGAAAAAAAAATATTCAAGCAATATTTAGAAGTGAATTAGGGCTATTAGTGGATGTACCGAAAACTGGATTTGGAAACACCAACGACGGTAACACCAGCAGAAGATTTTTTTCCAATCCTGAATTAGCTGCAAAAATAACTGGAATTGAATTTGATTTCATCTACCGAATCAAAGTTATTATTGAAGTAATATCAAGTGGTCACAAAATCCATCTACACAAGTTTGCCGATTATTGCTTGGACACTGCAAAACTTTATGTTGCTCTATATCCCTGGCATCCTATGACACCTACAATGCACAAGATTTTAATACATTTCAAATAAATTAAATACTATAAAATACAAAAAAGCGGCAAACAAGCTTAAAAATGAATTTTTTGTGAAAATTAGCAAAAAAAAAATAAAAAAAAAATTTTTTTTACAGGATCGTTTCGTGAGGGGGGGCATTGGAGAAGTACCCCCCTCCTCCCACAAAAGCTTAATAAGATATTTTTTTTGGTATTTAGGCTTAAGTTATCCATTTCTATTATTAAAAACATTATTTTTGCCAATTTCATTTTATGGAACCGCCCACAAAGAGGGGGGGGGGGGCAAAATGAAATTTTACCATCTCCTGTACCAAAGTTTAGATTTTTTAACTTTCGCCTGTGTTTAAAATTGCATTTGCTTAACGAAAGTTCAGGAAATTTAAATAAAAAGCTGAATTTTTCAGAGGTAGCATTAGTTCTTCTAAGGGGAACTTTTTTCCCCTTGGTTCGATTTTTGTTTTTTTTTAAGCTTAGTCAGCCTATGACCCCAATACATGTTTCTGCCAAGTTTCATTGATCTAGGGGCACGCAGTAACTTTTAAGAAGTAATATAAATTAAAAAAAAAAGTGATGTCCGGCTAGATTGGCAAAATACCCCTATGTGCGACGTCAAGCTGCTATGCAGTGTCAAATCGACGGATGATTTGAACTTTTTGGAAAAAGAACTAGTATGCTAGGAGAAAAGGGGATTAATAGCAAAAATTTTGTGCAATTTTTTACACCTGTTGAATCTAATTGATAAAAAAAACGTTTAAATTATTTCAATTAAAATCCTTTTAATTTCAACACTTAATCAACACAAAACCACTTTTAAAGCAAAAGAAAAGAATTATATTAAAATCATTTGCATTTTTTTTGTTTAGTATCAAGGTTCTGCTTTAACGCGACTACTGTTGCTTAAGTTACAACATTAATTGTAATTTAGAGCAATGCAGAAAAAAGTGGGGTTTTCTTTTCAATTGAAAAAATGTAAAACTATGTGAAAACTTTTAAGGAACAAAAAATATTGCCTCACACCACTTCCTACACTTCCTTGTTAAAAGCAACAACACCCTTAAGTGCCATCAACTTGTTGCTTACATTTTTATTTTCTCTTATTTTTTTCCGTCTTATTATAATTTTTAAAACATAAAATAACAAGAAAATTCGTCTTCTTTTTGAGTCAAACAAAAAGTTTTTTTATAAATTTTTTTCTTTAAATACGGCCTTGAAATGTAATCGCTTTTTTCTCGCACCCTCTTCGCGTTTTTTATGGGTAAATAATTTATGCGGCTGGTTGGGAAAAAATTGAAATAAAATACAGAAAATAAAAATTAAAAAAAAACACACCCCGACCCCCATTCTCGCCAATTAGATACTCATTACGCAATCATTGCAGACAGCAGGCAGACTTATTAAGCAAGGACGAATAAAAAAAAAATAATAATAATAAAAATAATAAAAAGGAAATCATAATAAAAATAAAAAAAGTTGAAACACAGAATAGAAAAAACAAACGAACAAATTTATAAATTCCTTTCGGTCTATGTAAGTAAGTTAAGTATATTAAACTGTGACACTTAGGAATTTTTAACATTTTTGTAAAGAACTACTAAACAAGAGTAATGATTAAAAGACTCAAATAAACTAAAACTTAAAAAAAAATTAAAAATATTAAATGTTGCTTTTTTACATTCTAATTAATTTCGTTTGTCCTTGTCCTAACACTTCCGTGTTTTGATTGGAATTCATTTAACAATAATTCATTGAAGAAAGAAAAGGACTATTTGAGCACACTGAAAACTAGTGTAGACGGAGAATTAAACGGGCTTTAATGATTAAACAAATAAGTGAAAAAGTGACGTCACAATAGTATCATATTGGGTTTTGAGTGCTCTTAAGAACACGCGGGACATTAACTCAATTCAATATGCATAAATTAAATTTTTAAATAGAATAAATAATTTTGAAAGAGAAACAAAAGTGGAAGACCGTTATCGATTGTTGGAAGCGATGATCTGTAAAATTTAAGAATTGAAATTTAAAGGTGTGCGTACATACATACAAATGTATGTTTGTAAATTGTAACCTGGAGAAGATATTATCGAATTGTTCTTTTATCATTTCCATACCTGGTTCGGGTTAAATCTTAATCAAATTCTTATTGTTTTTTTTTATAATTAAAGGTGTTTTAATAACAGCAATAAGGGTTAATGTCAAGCGTGAAGGGAAAGTTTTTTTAAGAAATCGTTTGCAGTGAGAGAATTCAAAAACATATATAACTCCGCTCGGAGAACTTAAGTTTTTTTTAAAATTCAAATCACACTGAATTTAAATAAATTATTTTATTTTGCGCTTATTTTACTCTCCCTAAAATAGCGTTTTTATTTTAGCATCATTCGTTGGTATAATCTTTTAGAAGCAACAAGCGTTTGGTGTATTAAAAATAGTTTTACAAGCTGTTTCCAAGTAAAAGTAATTAAATCATTTAAAAACAGTACGGCCTGGATTAAAATACAAAGAAATTTGCAGTTGTTCATTTTTTTCCAAAAAGAGAACTTCTGCAGAATTTATTTTAAATATTTTTTAATGTGTCTGTTGTGTAAATTGAAATATTAAATAAAATAATAAAAAATATTATATTGTTAGAGCTCTTTATTGCAATTGAAATATTTCTTACGAACATAGTATGGTTACTCTAAGTGACCATGAAATTGCATGAACAAATGTGACACATGATTGTTGAAGAAAAATGATAACTTCAGTTCATGGTTTCTTCTATTAAACCATTATTTTCCTTAAGTGCACCAGGCCTTCATGCCAAAATTTATCGAAAGCTTGAGAAAGAATAGTGAAGAGCGAAGAATAATATTTCTTTTTCCCAGAGGTTTTTCTTATAACCTGTTCTAATCTGTGAGCTTGTTCGATGTTACCATGTTGACGTCTAAACACAAATTATTGACTAGAAATGCAGTTGCAGTAATTCAAAATCGGATTCAGTTTGATTTAAAGCAATTTCTCGAACTATTTCAACCTAGTTGGAAACATACTAATAGGCCTGTAAGATTTTGACTTCAAATAATCTTTTCTAGGCTTAGGAATTATGTTTACTAGGGCAACTCTCCATATTGACAGGAAGTATTCAAGTTTTTTTGTTTTGGGACCCAATTAAATCAAAAAAGTTGAGTAATTTTCCAATGTTTTCTTTCTAAATTTTTACGGTTTTAAATGAATAAATTTATTTTTTGTGGCCAAACGAATAAAGATTTTACATTGAACTTTTTTCCTGGGAAAGACTATTTTAACAGATGTTTTATTTAATTTTTATACCCACGCCACATACGCATCTGCACAAACGATTAATACTCCAAGCGTTTGTACAGAGGCTTATAACGCCGAAAAAAATGGTCTAAAATATTGATCGACCCGGAACTACTTCCTGAATCGATTTAAGCATGCCAGTCCATCTAGATGCCCTTGTATCCTTGTGATTTACGTACAGGTCGCCAGCTAAAATATTGAAATTTGGCAAAGATCGGTTTTTCGCCACAAGCATGAAGCCTATTGTCTGTGGTAATGATCGGTCAATATTTTGACAGAAAACGTACTTAGGGCTTTATCTGACTCGAATGTTACGCTTTTTGACCAGATTTTTCACGAGTTTTTAAAATATGATTGATTTGTTTTTTGATATAGCCCCTATACAAATGTCCTCCCGAAATAAGCAATTTCTCGGCCTTCTCAAAATGAATACAAATATTATCGCTTTTTCGTTCATATAGCCCTTATACAAACGTGGTCTAGGGTATAAAAAGGTTGGACCTAACCGACTATTTCTTCCTGATTTTAATTTTTTTTGTAAAAGAATTCGTTTAAAAAATTAAAAAGTTTTAAAAGTGATCGCGATCCTTAATTTTTTAAATCCTTACTTTTAGACTAGAAAAAAACGTCAAGCGTTTTTGCGCCATTTTTTTGTGTTTTTGCTTATATTGTGCATACATATGTCAGTCATAAAATGTTTTTTGTTTTTTTTTACGAAGATGTTTTTAAATTATAACAGGTAATGCTTTTCACTATTTTTACACTGATGTTACCTTAAGAAAAATATGCGCTAAACAGCAACTTTTATCTACTTTGCACGCCACAATATGTCTATTTGAGTTAAAATGTGGCAGTTAAAATCTGATGCGGATAAAGCCAATGCGTAGTAGAGAAAAAAAAACTGCCCCAAAAATAATTAGAGTATTTTGAAGCAGCAACAATGGTAACGCTAACATAACATTTTTTTAAATCCTGAATTAGCTACAAAAACAACTAAAATTGAATTTTATTTAATCTTTTGAATCAAAGCTATTATTGAAGTAATACCAAATGATCACAAAATTCATTTGCACAAGTTTGCCGATTATTGCTTAGACACTACACAACTTTACTTAACTCTATATCCCTGGGTCCAAGTTTTGTTTTTTTAGCTTTCGCCGACGTTAATAACCATAATAGATATCTCAGTCAAGTTTCATTTATCTTTGGGGACCTGATATATAAGAAGTATTTTAAACTAATACATAAATTAATGTCCGGCTAAATTGGCAAAATATGTTTGCCATAGAGAATAAGTTGTCTAAAGGGTCTTAAGAGTATCTAGTAATGCCTTAAGTAATAATGTTCTATGTGCCTCCAGCAAATTTGTAAGATAGTTTTTTAATGCCTTTAGCCTAGATTTTAAATGCGGCGACTTATGCTTTAACAATTTTCCTCCTGATCCTCTTTTTTTAAACAACCCCTGTTAAACATCGGCGGAAGCCCCCCAGCGTAGTGATAGGTGGAAAAAGCATGCTAAGTGGGTTTACAATATGTTCATTAAGGGTTCCTTAGGGCTATTTACTAACACAGTCTTCGATATCTTCCTGAGTTTTTAACGGTTCGTTTTAGGAACAGTAGAATCCTAGTTAGGTGCAAAGAGGCCTGAACCTTTAACGAGTTCTGGAGATATCCTTTTTGCTACGCCAAAATTAGTAATTTGTGGTATTTGTTTTGGTCAGATAATCAATAATTTGATTGTCAAGTTAAACTTATATTCGGGCCCATATTACAAGCAGAATCATACAAAAAGCAGTTCTAAGGGGTTACGGGCCTACTTATGCTTAGCGTTATTGTCGCCACCAGTTATAAAGCGGCGACCTAACGAATCATAAAAATTTTTGTACTGATCTAAATATAACTATTATTGCAATTATTAGTCACTTTAACGGGCAGTCTTCAGAATAAAAGCGCATGCAAAGTTGCCAAGTTATTATTTATTTTAATATAATTGAATTACCCTAAATTTTAACGATCATTACCGAAGTAAGTGCAAGAGAAAGGAAGAATTTATTCTTAATCCCATCTGCGTTTTTCCAACCCTATTACTCAAAAAGTCCCAGATTCCAGGAGAATAATATAGAGAAGAGAGGTGTATAAAATCTGGTTGGAAAGCGTATAAAAAGTTGCACCTTACAAGAATGACTGTCCCTAACTGAGAGTGCAAAAGGCAAAAACTTCATGAATTCAATGCAAACATATACTGTTTTCTAGTTCAAGAAAAACCTTCGAAAACATTGATGAAGTACGTGCATACACACACCCATACATGTATGTACAATCGAGCAAAAGATTATGATTTTTTAATATTTTATTTAATTTTTTACGGCCTCCTCATAGTTAACATAAAAATATTTTAGTTCCAAATTGTTTTTACGAAAAAAAATAGTGTAAAGCTGCAAGTACAACACCGTTAACAAAATGCAAAACCATGTACTTAACTACAAGGGCACTATGTTGGTAGGGGTGTGTTGTTTGTCGTAAATGCATTAACTCTGCATTTAGGGGTGAGTTAGTGCAATAAAACTTTTCATATGCCAATCATTATTATCATTAATGCTGGCACTAAAACTATGTTCATATGAATGTCTGTTTAAGGGAATATTGGTATTGGTCAATATTTATAAATGTGTGTTCCTATAAATACGAATGTTTTGCTACAAAAAAAATAAAATGGTGCCCTTAAAGGGAATTTATTAGGGTGATACATTGTGTCGCAGTGTGTTCGAATGTCAAATATTATTTGACGCGTAAAAGTTTATAGGTTTTTTATTTTCATTTGAAAGTTAATCAAAATTTATGTAGTTTTATAAAAATTTATAAATTTTTGGCCGTATTTTAAAAACCGCGTATGTGAATAGAAACTTAAACTTTATCATATCGTATTCCAAAATCAGGAATTAAATCAACAATTTTAAGTAATATTGAGTCATTAAAAAATATTGTGAATATCGTCGAAAAGCCATAAATTAAGATTCAATTTGATTCACGTCCATTAAGGTTAAAAAGTTTAAAAGAAATTAGAACAAAAATATACGCTGGAGATAAATACGTTTTGACACCTTACTCGCTCCATTATTTGTAAAAATTACTTATCTAAAGCCGACTCGAGGGAAGTTTTAGGCGTTTTTACATCATCTTTGTAAATTTTGCATACAGTGATAGGGGGTAAGTATGTTTGGGAAGTAAGTCTAATGGAGGTCTGTGATACATTTTATTTCTCTAAGAGCGATTCTGGGCTGTAGGGTTTTTTTCAAATTTTGTATGGCAACCTTCTTAGCGGCTGGAAAAAGAGGGTAAGTATGTCTCACAAAAATGTTTGGGAGGAAAAATTATTTGGGTTCGGTCTTAAAATTGACATTTGTAGAATAGCTCTGAAAGCTGTGTGTGCTGTAGGAAAAATTAACAAAAATGTATTTTGTATGGAAACCCTGTTAGTGGGTTGAGATAGAGTGTAAGTATGTTCCACCAAAATGTTTTTAAGGGAAAATTAATGGGAGTCGGTCTTACATCACACCCATATATGGGCAACTCTGGGAAAATTGTAGAGGTTTTTATGTAAAAATTTTAGAAAAATAAACAGAGGTAATCTTAGTTTTTGGCTAATATCTAGGTCAGTAAGCAGGCGATTTTGATGGATTTCAATAGCGATTTTTTGGGAGATATTTCTGATAGTATGATATGACCTATGGGTCTATGCGACATCGGGGGGCTTCAGAAAATAAATTTCAACTATAAAAACGGACAGATGGACATCGCTGAATCGACTTCCCTATCTATGAGGATCAAGAAAATATATATTATGTTGGGTCACAGATGCATATTAAAGAAATAAAAAACGGAATATCTAACTTGCATATATATACCCTTACAATTTCTGTGAAGGATATAAAAACGATAAAAAAGTTAATAAACTTTGTTTACATAGTAGATGTTTTACAACATAGATTGAATTTTTTTTTCGAATTACTGCCCTTAAGGAAGTAATCAAATATTCTCATTAAATAAATATACTTGAAGTGGAACGTTTTTTCCGCGCTTTTAATATAAGAAAATGATATCATATTAGGTGAGTTTAAACCTCTTTTTGCAACGAATAAGTGGCGTTTTGAATAGAAATTGGTTTTGCACTTCAAATGTCCGGACGCTCCTTAGAACAGGTGCATTGATTCAACTGTACAAATCAGATATTTTTGCTATTCAAGAGGTACGATGGAATGGGCATCATATCACCAGAGCAAAAAATGGTAACGTTTACTGTATGTGTCATCCAACCAGGCAAGAGTTATAAAACGGATTATTCGGAGAGAGCAGGAGAATACGGCATAACATCTTCCGTTTCACTCCAGTAAGTGAGCGAGTCGCTACAATCTGTCTCAAGACAAAATAGTTTTACATCAGCATAATTTGTACCCATACACCGACGGGGGAAAAAGTTGACGATATCAAGAATGATTTTATGATCACCTAGAAGAGGTATACGACCACTGCCCAGCAATTTTAAGGAAAAAAAAAAATAGAAAGAGAAAGCATCTTTAATTTAACAGTTGAAAAGTCCAATGTCTAGGAACATTCAACCGAGCATGAGACTGATCTTTTACGTAATATGGCAACTAGTAGCACCATATTCGAACATTGCGATATGCATGAGGGCGACTTAGACACTCTTCAAGCGAAGATCACTACCTTGTTGCAGCCAAGGTAAGAATGCAATTGAGGGCAACGCGCAATCTGCTGAACGCAGGAAAATAGATGTCGCAAAGCTGCAAACACAAAATATGCCAACAGTTTTCGACATTAATAATTTGTTTTCATTTCTATGGGGGGTTCCCCCCCTCCCGACTGCACCTACCTAATTACTTTTTACGAAAATGTAAGAATTGTTGTATCATTAGTTTTTGTAGAACAGTCGATAGTTGTAATAGTTTCTAAGATTAAGCGCATGAAATATTTCTCAAAATTTGTGCAATTGTTAGGGAAATACTACTTCCCCTGATCCTACCAAAAAAAACATTTTTCTTAATTTAATATAGGCAAGACTGACTATATATACTGAGATTTATTGGGATATATCCACGAATTTTGTCCTAAACAATGGGTTATTTTAGGTTTTCGCTTTTATCTCGGCCAATATTGAAGCGATTTTGCTGATTTAAAATAACGGCTGCGATTTATTTTCATTTCGACAACTTGATTTTCATAGGCGGACAGACGCAATATACATATATGAAGAATATATGTACTTTTAGGGGTCGGAAATGGATATTGACGAAAATTGAGAAGGATTGACAAACTGATATATATCCCTATCTCCATGTGAAGGGTATTAAAACGAAGATTAACTCGTACGATAAAATAAAATCTGAATAAAGATGGATTCGTTACAAAAGTGATTATCGCTGCGATGGTTTAGTGGCTCTAAAGCTTTGCATAAGACAGTTAAAAAAATTACTTACAATCGTTTCGGGTAATGTGGTCGATAAACCCGAATTAAAGACAGGACAAGTTTATTTCGCTCAATTCGTTTTTTCTTGATTTGCCAAATATTTGTATGTTTATTCATGAACATATGTGTGTATGTATGCATTTTAAAATATCAATATATATATGTATAACGATTATGTACCCACGTATGTATGTATAAATACCAATATATCTGTAATATGTACATCTACACACATACATAATCCACAAACACATATTTACATATGTATGTATGCCCATAAATATTTATGTACGTTAGTAAACATGTATGTATGTATGTATGTACATACATATGTCTATAAGTATGTAGGAAAATTTTAGCCAGAAACAATTTTAGGAATTTTACACCACATTCATTTTAGACTCGACATGTACCACAGTAGTCGACAATATTTATTTTTGCAAATGCTTCAGTTAATGCTGGTGTTGGTGGTGGTTTTTGTTGTTGCTTTTGCTACTTTGGTCCTTGTTGCTTCTTTTACATTTTCTTTATTCATTATTGAATAGCTTTAACATCACATCAACTTCAACATCAGCAAGGATGGCGTCTCACCACATATCGTTTGGTAACGTTTCATAATGTGCTTGTTATGTTGCCCAACAACAAACTTACCCAATGGGGGTGGACAAGTGTTTTGTAGACTATGAATGCGGGTGGCTAAAATAGAAGCTAAATTAGTGAATGATGATGGTGTACACAAGGGACAGTGGCACAAATGGTTTTATGGCAGCATCTACACATATAGTGTATGTTTGTATGTGTGTATAGTATGTATGTATTATATATTTGCATAAACATGAACACACACACTTATTTTCGAGACACAGACGTAAGTAAACATCTAAAGAGTGTAGTGTCCTTTTTGCAAAAGTTATACATATATGGCTTTCGTATTAAATATAAAAACAAAATACAAAAAACAAGGATGGAATTAAAATTTGTATAAATATGTGGGTGTGTGTGTGTGTGTGTCGGTACTATAGCAGGAATCAACAAAAGCCATTACCAATATAATGTTCGTATGTTGAAATATATTATTTACATGAGAATGGATTCATGTAAGTATGTCTAAGTATTTTATATTTGAATATCACACAAGAGCAGAAATATGCACATTTTGTTTCACCCTCGATGGCGTATCGAATATAAACAAGTGTCCTTTTTATAGAAAGTATTTTTTGCTTGTCTTATTTCGAGTTCGTTAGTTTATTCTGTCGGGTTTATTATGGCCGCCATATATTACACATTCATAAAAAAGACACATACATATATGTACATATGTATACACCCAGCCAGCAATATTGGTTGACATTGTCAGGAAAGTCTAATCATCCTTAATTTGTACGGTCTTCGTTCAGATTTCTGAGAAATTTTGTACAGATACAAAAACATGTAAAAAAGCATGCTTATGTCCATTTTTCTGTCCAAAGTTCGCATTCATCAAAATATTTTTAATAACTTTGGCACAGATAATTTTTTTGTTTATAGGGAGCAAGTTTATTGAAACGGTGGGGATTGGCGTATTATTTCACATACCACAAACATTACTCTATTACTACAAGACTTTGCCAAAGTGTAAGACCTGGTACAACAAACTGTTGCACAGAATTTTTTCATGACCGACCCATTTTTGTACATACAAATATATTTCAAGAATAAGGGTTTTAAATAAAAAAAGGCCGAAAAAATTAAAGGATGAAGAAAAAATACTGAAAAAAAGGAAGAAATTCAATTATCCAAAGGGAAACACTCACAAAGCCCATTTGCACTGCGAAACATCGGTGACGGCCAACGTGTAAACGCCAAAACCTTTACTCAGGCTAGGAGGTTGAATATTGGCTTGTAGTTCGTATTAGAGAAACTCCTACAATGAAAAGCACAATGAATGAAAAAATGACAAACATAAAATCAAATCGATAAAGTTTCTGTACACGGAAGTCATTCATCCGGCGTGTTGGATGTACGAACGTTCCTAACTGCGAACATAGATTCAGGTCACTACATTGAAGCAACAAAGTTACACACTCGGTTAGGTGCCACCAAACAAGTGCGTTATCAAACAAAGAGAAAGCTAGGCGTCGAAAAGCTGCACTTACAACTCACAGCCCAAGCATACTCCACGAAGTTACCCAAATTCCTTTTATAGAGCCCTACGCTTCCTGGTGAAATCAGCGGAAAATTAAAACATAAACACAACTCCATGACCAAGAAGAAATTGGTTACCGAAAGCGGTCCATAACAACCAATAGTATGGCGACGAGTGTAAAGCCAGTACAGAAACTTAAAATGAGAACAGAAAATATTTGAAAAACCCGAGCTTGTTAAGACGTGCGTAGTAAGCTCCAAAGGCCACATCCTCCTTGCATATGCGGAGGACGCTCAGAAGGATTAAGCGAGATATAACTCGTGCTCTTTAAAGAATTAAGAAGAAATTGGCAAAAATGGATCTGATGGTAAACAAGCACAAAACTAAATTCACTTATGATTCCAATTACTAGATAAATATCGTAACGACGATAGGATGGCACTGTGCAAGCCGGCAATTGCAACGTCGAGGTAGTAAAAGAGTAAATATGCTTCGGCCTTGCCATCAATTAAAGTAGTGATATCAGCATTGAAAAAAGGAAGGACCGAGTTGATGAAGACTTACGAATGAATCCTTGGTCTTACAAACTAGAGAGAGCACCAACAAAATCGAAGTGCGGGAAAACCATTCATTAAGCAGACTATAAGCAGAAACTGATGATGTTACAAATTTAATTGTCGTACTAAATGCTATATCGATCAGTTCGTAATTTACCAGTGGTTCCATATAAGTTCCACTCCTGAAAATTACCTCATCCTGTATAAATTCTATATATAATCTGGTACTAACTTAACAATAAAATATATTGTAAAATTATAAGGGTCAAATTAATAAAAAAAATAAGAAAGGTTAATGAAACACATTTTGTATGAAAGTTTTGTTTTATAAACTTTAAATTAATTTAAAATTCGTTTATGACTGAGGCCTCTAAACATGAAATAATAATTAGGGAATTCAAAAGGTGTTCTATTATGTCCTATTGTCATAACATTAAAAATTTCCAATGGCTTAAAGCCCTTCATCAACAATTGGACACTCGGGGCAGGTGTATGTGTAGTTATTATGACAATTTAATAAACATACCATACCACGTAGTATTTTATAAAAGTTTTTTTGTATTAAATACAGCAACAATGTTTTTAAGCCAGTGGGAAATTTTATAACATTATGACAATAGGACATAATAGAACACCTTTGGAATCCCCTCATTAAGCATATTGTTACCTTAAATGGAAAACGAAATCAATTTTTAATTTTATTCTTATTCCTTTTACCTTAGGTTGGGTTAGGTTACGAAGGGCAGGGAAGGGAGGCCTTTAGGCCTATTGTGAATCCCTTTAGAATCTTCGTATTTTCACAAAATTTTGGAGTCGTCAAAAAACGGCAACTTAATTAAAAAAAAAAATAAAACCAACGGGATACTTTATTATTATTATTTAAATATATAAAAGGTATTCACAAAGTGTGTGGTAAAAAAAAATTAGGCAAAATTAATTTTTATTATCGTCAAATCAATAAAAAAAGCACAAAACTGTTTTTTGGTTTATAAAATTAGCCGCCTTATTATAAATTTGATTTGTTCACAAAAATAAAATAATAAAAAAAATCAATAAATATTTTAAAGAGGCATTTATCCTATTTTATATCGGGCTTCTTTCAGATTTTTATCAAAACGTCAGCTCCGACTTTTTCACAACTTTGCGTCAAACACTTTATATGTTTTGCGATCAAAAGTTTGGAATTTGTTCAATTTAGTTAACATCCTTTATCAAATATTTTTCAGATGTCGCACAGATATGTTTGTTGGGTTATTGTACACATACTATACATACGTATGTATGTGTGTTGACTAAAGTATCCATTTTATTGGGGGTTGACTGTTTCAGAAAATAATTGATAGACTTTGGAACTCTAATTTAGATCGAATAATCGATTAAAGTGTTTCAATAACCCGAATAACACGAAAAATTTAAATTATTCACGAAATTTCCACAATTTTTCAAGTTATTTTTGGTTAATAGCCTAAAAAGTCAAAATTTTCTGGTTTATTTTAAAACATTTATGCATGTTAAGTTTAATAAAAGTATTGACTACTATATGTTGCAACAGTTTTAAACAAGTATTTTAATATGTGACCGCAAGTTCCTGGCGTTTTTAGCTAATGTTGGCTTTAAACATAAAAGCTGCTTTAGTACAAGTTCTCTCTCATGTTCCAGCCAGATTTCAGAAGCGCATATTAAATTTGAGCCTTTCAGTCCCACCAAATACAGATTACTATCATAGTGCAATGGATATTTGACATTGGTGTTGATTCAAGTGGATGGCAAAGCTTTATATACGATCGCTTTTGCTTTAGGTTATCGACTTTTAATTACAAGTTATGATTCGGTGCAAATACGATTTTTTTTTAATTGGACTTAAGCAAAATTTGGGCATAAAAGAACTAATAAGATATCTCTGCTTCTCCTCGAATTGTACCCAACCTTCTAGCTTTTAGATGAATCCTGCTAATTGCAACTTGTTTAAAACTGCTTCTAATTAATTTGCAAGCTCTTGCTGTGTGAGACATTTTCTTAAAAATATTTGTGGTCGATGGCAAAGTTTGTATTATAAATGGATCCGTAGAACGCTATTGGTCATTAAAAGGTTTTTTTTAACCGGCAGACTTACTAACATGGTTGATTCGGCTTATCCATTAACAACAATCCTAAATATTGCATAAAAGTACTTTGTAAGATCTCAAATGACTAATGTACGTATGTTTTTACGTTTAAAAACAAGTGCATTATAGACTAATAATCCCTCACTATCACTAATTTTTGTTATTATTCATATTAAAAGGCAGCAACAGTCGCAATTTATAATAAACCCAATGAGAGTTTGCAGTAAAATTAATTTTGTTTGAGTGGTCGATTAATCGCACAAACATTTTTCGAGTGGATGCTCTAATGTTTACGCAAAAGCACATACAAAATTCTGTTTTAATATTAGTTTTTTTTTCAAAGCTTAATGGAAGAAAACTTAATGTAGTATATAGTTTAGTTGATTCTTAAATATATTTGTAACGTTTCTCGAACAGCGGATTTAGTTAAACCTTTAGCGATATTCCAATTTTGTTTCCTTTTTTTAAATATTTTTACAGAATTTAATTTTCACGTGGTTGGTTTGTATTTATATAAAAAATTATTACTAGGACTGCATTTTATATTTCGGAATTAGAGAATAAAAACAAATATTAATTATCGAAAATCACTTTATTGTTTTTTAAAATACTTCTCATGAAGATCTATGCACTTTTGCATGAGTTTGAACCAATTATCGAAGCACTTTTGCCACTCTGATGGAGGTATCTCCAAAACATGCATTCTGAATACAGCTTTTTAAGGTGTCGAAAAACGTTGACCTCTTAGTTTGTTTTTTACCTACGGGAATCAGAAGAAGTCATTCGTTGTCAAGTCAGGACTATACGGCGGATGACTCATCAAATTGATGTTTTAGGTGCTTTTTTTTTTTTTTAGGTGCAGTTGTTTGAGCCCATGTGTGAGAGCTCAAATTGTTGTGGTGAAGAGTGATCCATCTTCGGCTGTTGATTTTCCTAATTTCTTGGAACACAACTGGCAAACAAATGGTTGTGTATCACTCATAATTGACTGTTCTGCGTTATTAAAGTGATACGGTTGCGACATGTCCAGTTTTCTGAAAAAACTGGCGATCATTTGCTTAGAAGTTCTTCGTGTGCAAATAGCTTTTGTTGGACTTGACTCATCTTAAAACACACAAACAACTGCTGTTTACTTTCGGGCTCATACGCGTAAATCCAGGATTCATCACCTGTCACGATATCATAGACGTAATTCGAAGCACCGCGATCGTTTTTTCTGAGCATTTCTTTCAACCAATCGACACGAGCCTTTTTTGAGCGATTGACAAATTGTGTGGGATCCAACGCAAAAAACTTGTTTTGACAGTCAAATGTTCATGCAATATTGAACGCAAGCTGGTCCCACTAATGCCTAAGGCTGTCTCAATCTCACGATAGGTCACGTGACGATCTTCCAATATCAGTTCATGCACAGCATCAATGGTTTTCGGAACAACAACTGATTTTGCAGGACCTTCACGAAATTTGTCATGGAGTGAATTACGACCACGATTGAATTCACCATACCATCCATAAACACTGCTCCTTGATTGAGCTTAATCGCCAAAAATAGAATTAAGTTCATCCATGCACTGTTGTTGATTTAATCCACGTCGAAAATTGTAAAAAACAATCGCACGAAAATGTTCATGATTTAATTTTTGGGTCAAGTTAAATCTTTTAAGTTACTGTAAACAACACAAATAGCGCTCGTATGTCAAAACGTTCTGAGTACGTATAACTTAGAAAATGTCAAACTTTACAATAGAGCTGTCAGTTGTCAGATTGAAGCATTAGTGTTGCCAAATCCTGAAATATAAAAGGCAACCTACGTAATTATAAAATTAAAAAATAAGTTTGAGTTTTAGAAAATATTTTGAAAATACTTAATAATAAACCAAGACTTGAGCGGACAGATTATAACGACAATTAGTGTTTTGACACAGAGTTTGTAACCCAATAAGAAATAGTGATGCCAGTTTGGTTTTGCTGAAGCTAAGTTCCTTAATTATAAACAAAGAATTTATCTTTTTAAGGTACTTGTTACAAAATTTGTTCCTTTATGTTTTTAAACGCAACGCCACTTTCCTATGGGTAACAAAAATCCGCTCGAAGCTTGCCAAGCACAATGCATTCAAAAAAATTGTGGTAGGAACTTTTTGATCTGAAATTGTAAGTCAAAACAGGTCATTTTGGCAAAGAACCTTTTGTACGAAACGCACTAATATTTGCACAGCTTTGTGACTTCTTTTGTCTGACTAAATGAATTTTTGTGATACAAACAAACGCTACGAAACGGTTAATTTTTAAACTGAAAGGATAGAATCTGTACAGAAAACCCTGAATTTCTTAATAAAGTCCAATAACCCTATCGATACAAAACTCAAAAGGATGGCGACAAGGCTGGGAAGTATATCACAATGCGGTTTTTGTCACGAATAAAATTATTATGGAAGTAACAGGTAGCTTACCCTATTTAAGGCAGAATGGTGTCTTTCCAAATCCCCTACAGAATTATTTGGACATCGTATCGTCTTATTTGGTTAACATTTTTAATATTTGTCTAGCCTTTGCAATAAAAATAAAATTTATGGAAAAATAAACCTCATAAATCAAATGGTCAATAAATTTGGGACAGAAATATTCATTATTTCCCAAATTATATATACATTTGATTGGGTTGAAAATCCATTTCTTTGAACGGATATTTCTGTATCTCACTTAGCTTTAAATTATTAGTAATAACTCATTTTGCTTTCCAACAATCAAAACTTTTTTTAAAACATGTTCAAGAACCATTTTATTGACTTTGGATTAACATTAGATGCAATTATTCAAAAATGACCTAAAAGCTGTAAATATCGGGTGGACCATTTAAAAGTTTAAATTAAAAAATGTAATAAAACAAAAATTGTTTTAAATTTTGTCAAATTTATTTTTTTTTTGTTGGAAAGTACAATTGTTCCGGTTAGAAATGAAATATTATTTCGTTTATATGGCTGCCGCGGCTGCCTCACGTTACTCCATTTGATCGGACTCATTTTTGATATCCCTTTTTGAGTGTATGGGTGTGTATATTGGCAATGGCATCACGAATCTTGGCGCTTAAATGCTCAATTGTCTCTGGTTTTTCGCCATAACACTTATCTTTAACGGCGCGCTAATGGAAATACTCTAACAGGGTCAAATCACAGCTTCTTGGCGTCCAATTAACATCACCATTTCAGATAATTAAACAGCCATCAAACCTTAAACGAAATAAATCACCTGTGGCATAAGATGTGGGGAAAGTTGTACCATCCTGTTGAAACCAAACATAGTTTACATTAAGACCGTTAAGAGGGGGCACAAAAATATCTGTGATCATGGTACGATAGCTGTCTCCATTGACTGTAATGGTAACACCGTCCTCGTTTCCAAAGAAAAATTGGCCAATAATGTCTTCGCTCCCCAAGCCGCAACAAACAGCCAGTCTAAAAATCAGAAGAATTGCCAAATTCGAAATAACCGCTGGTTTAAATTAAACCCGATAGATGGTTCGCCCTTTATATAACTCAGCTTTTCAGCCGCTAAATGTTTTGGATCTCCAAAAATGTGCCGCAACAAAAAAAAAAAAAAAAACGTTTAGAATCACTGAGCTATAGCATATAATTTATTATTTTTAATTCTTTAAAATAAATGAATTTTTATTAAGCAATCTTGGCTCAAAAATAATGATCTCTTGCAAATATGACTGCAAATTGACTACAGAGAAAAAAAGGAAACTCTTTTGAATTAAAAAAGAAAAAATTAAAATCCAAGCAGGGCACACTCAACCAAAGCCCAGCTGATTAAAATAAGTTTGACATTTTCATGTTGCAAATATTCAAAATTTTATATGAAATTTTGAATTTTTCTGACATTCCACCGTTCAAACACAAAAAGGAAATGCAGAGGGGGAATTTTTTGACTTCGTCTTGCTGTTACCTTGTTTAGTGTACCCTGAATCCAACTCTTTAATATTTGAAAAATTCGGCCTCTGCATTTCCTTTTTCTGTTTGAGAAAGTGAATGTCAAAAAAATTTTCAATTTCAAACAAAATTAACAAATCGCTTTCACAAAATTTCAAGACGAATTTATAATCAGCTGGATTCTTAATACTACTTGTATTTAAAAATGTTTAAAACTCCGTGCACAAATATCCACATGAAGAACATGCAGAAAAATTTAAATAAAAGAATTTCCACCCTACATTTTTTAATTGTTCTGATAGATTTTTTTTCTTTTCCAATTACTATATATATGAAGTGTCGACAATACCATCCAAATGCATCGTTTTTCTTTAAATTATATACAGGAAAAAAATTTCTTTATATTTTAGGCTCATATCTCACGAAAAACACAAAAATATGATATTTATACATATGAAGATAATAATAAAAATTTTGTAAACACAAAAACTTTTTTAATATAAAATATTTTGGCCAGAAAAAAATTAAGTTTTTGACGAATGTGGACTAAAGCAAGGTAAGGGTATAGTGTTAGTTCTTAAACCCGGCAAGAAGGCTGTGCGAACCCTTAGGCTTTTTGATCCAATAAGCTAACTTTCTATTTACTCAAAACCATGGACCGGGTAGTGGATGTCTTCGTTAACAGCAGGATACCACATGATAGGCTGGGACTTGAAAAACATGCCTGTGTCAAAGGAAGAAGGAAGGAGCTGAGGACCGAAATCAGTAGTTTTAATGAGCCAGATATTATATTATTCGTTATACCGAGCTTTGTCTGTATTTCGTTTAAAAATATCAATATTTTTTATTGTTTGTGGCCCCACCATCAAAAAAATTCTTAAATCAGACAAATACTTTTGTCAATATATTGTAAAAGTTAAATTGGAAAATATGCTATTTATTTTTAATAAACAATTTTTATTGTTCTGATTTTGTGTTCTGAGTTTGATATACTTAAATACATAATTATGTATAAATCAAATTAAAATAGTTGTAAGATCTTTTGAAATAATATATGTATATGTATGTATTAAAAAAACTTTTATTAAAAACTCTGATTTAAAAGAATCCGTAGTTTTTTCTGGTATTCTTTTCTGTTTGTGTTACCTCTGTTCTCTTCCCCCAAAATCAAAAAGGTGCATTAATTTCTTGCTTGCTAAGAATAAATTAAATGCAATGTGTCCTGCAAATGGAAGCATTCATTCATTCTTTAGTTTTTCGGCTTTGTTTCATCTGGCTACCAAGTTTTAAATGAAAACAAATTTAAATTATTAAAAAAATTTTAATTATATACGAAAAAGTAAAGATAATTCTTAATATGCATGTGTCCATTCATACATACAAATGTACATTGATTTAAACTATAGGAAGGAACACAAAAATGGAATTTTCGTGTTGATATTTAAAACTCCGAAACAGTTTGCAATTTATAGTGTAAATGATAAACTTGTCGAAGCATATTTTAGGGATGTTCGTATTTTAAAATTAAGATCATTCACATTTTGAATTTTTATCAGCACTGACAGCACCATCTATTTTTAATCAAAAATTTTTAGTGCAGATTTTATTACATAGATGTCACTACCCCATCACAACAAAAGTCGTACCTTTTATTGGACATATGGTAAAATATTACATACATGTTCATATTCTTATAAGAAATATTTTAAAGTTTTTCAGGGTGGTTTTAAATTCACATATGAAAGTATTTTTGCGGCAAACATGGATTAAATGAGCCATGCTCTTATCAGTTTAAGCAAAATGTGGTTGATTTCCATTTTCTAAGTAGTATTGGTCATGCGTTGTTTTCATAGTTAGTAATGTAAATCCTTTATAAGAAATATTCTATACTGGCCCTAAATGTTAACTGATAGCAGTTAGAAGTATGTACACATGTATGTACTTTTTTATATACATAATATGTATGTATTTAAAAAGTTTTGAAAATCTACATAGTAAATTTATGCCGATATGATTAATATTATTGAATGATCTGGGTTTTTAAAGGCAAATTATAGTTATGTAATTCACAAGGTGTTTCCTGTCTTATTGCCTTATACAAAAACAAATTACATATTTTGTTGGCTTAAATATTTTATGCTAACGGAAAATGTGTTTAAAACGATTTCAAATCTTTTGAAAATACATACAGGCTTATCTGTTTAATTTTACGAAAGAAGTTAATGCACTTAAGATATCAATTTTAAAAATTTGAAAAAGCACCATATAGCACCTAAAAATATGCTGCACTATTTAAGTAGTATAAACATGGTTTTACACCGAATCTTTCGTTTGCCTGCTAAATAAAAGTCTATTTGATAAATTTTTTGGCTCGCTTTATATAAAAACTTAATATTGTTTTATAACAAGGATGTTGGTTCAAAAGACTGCTTTTAAAAGAGTTTTGTATTGTTTTTGACTTTAGTTCATGCTTAGCTTTAAAAAGGTCATTATACAAAGATTCAGTAACTTTAAACGATCCGACGATCGTCATATTGATTGACAAAAATTGTCGTTTGCTGTTGCGGTAAAGTGATTCACTAAGAATTGCCTACGGGATTGGGCAGTTAAATTTTTGTATCCATGTATTTTATTTTCAAGAAAGTGGCTGTTAAATAATTACGAAAAGCAAAATAATATAAATAATAAACTGCTTGTGTTTCAAACACCACTCTAAAGCACAAAATTAAATTTTGTCGATAAAATTACAAACACAAAAGTTATTGTCGTTTTAGTATCACATCGCTAAAAATGTTTGCTGTTTAGTTAACGAACCCAGCTGAATGAAATGATAGCGAATATCGTTAAATAACTTCACTGAATTGCAAAATCGTTATATTTATTTCAATGCCAATAAACTACTTATTCTCTCCCACATCTGGAAAGTTGTTTTCTGCTTTTGAAATTAGTCACTGGATCTCACCACAGGGACGTTTAAAATTATTTTTATTTTTTTTTTAGTTTTGATTTAAAATCTCATAATATTAGAAATTCATTAAAGTCAGAGAGCAAATTTCCAGATGAGACGAGAATATATCGTTTATTAATATTGAAATAAGAACTGTTCTTATCCCTGGAAAGTTAATAGATATTCTAACGTTTTTTAAGTTTTTACAACATAATAACAGAAGATTAAAAGAAGTGCATACTTCAAGGTGGCTTAGAAATGTTTTCTGTTTATTATGCATTAACGTTAAATAAGAGAAACTACCGGTTCCTTTAAAAGTTAAACGAATTTACATTCAAAAAACTATTGTACACAAGAATGCATTGTTTTCAATATAAGTTTCATTTGTTGGCCCAAAATCTAGTAAAAATTAATATGTTTTTTAATGTAAACAAATAAACAATATTAGCAAAATCATTTTTTATCAACTGAAATTTTTTTTGAAAAATTGTTAATACATATAGAAAAATAACATTAAATTAGCCAAAAACTTTTACTTTAAGAATACAATGTGCATTAGTCCATTAGTTGGTTTAACCGTCTGTCCTTTGAAATCAAGTTTTCAGGGCAAAAAAAGGAGGCTGAAAAATGGTTTGGCGTCAAATTATAACAAATATTTCTAGGCACAAAGCTATTTAAAACCAAAAAAATCGGTTGACTAAGGACCGCCAAACTCTTAAATAACCCATTTTTTTGGGGACAAAATCCATGCATAAACTTGTATCCCTATATATTTGATCAAATACTGCCACTACTACCACAAGGATTGGCACGGATATCTTAAGAATAGGAACCTTAAAGGGCAAATCTTTTTTGGCAACGAAGCAGGGGAGCTGGTCCCCCTCCTACAATTGCACAAGTTTTTTGAAATTTTTTATGAGCTAAATCTGAGAAACTATAACTGCAATCGACTTAAAATTTTCTACAAAAGGTGATCGCGGAAAGATGTTTCCATTATTGAAAAAAATTAGTTGGATATGAGTAGGGAGAGGGGTAGCCCCCATACAAACGAGCAATTTTTATGAAATTTTGAATACGACGTATCTCGAAAACTATAATTGTAATCGACTTTAAATTTCCCACAAAAAGTTATTCTACAACAATGCCAATATGCTGGAAAATAATTAGTTGGAGAGGAGTAGGGGGAGCGGAAGCAGAAGCGGAAGCCCAAATACAAAAGAACAATTTGAAATTAAATTTTTAAACGAAGTATGTATCTCAAAAGCTGTTAAAATTTTCTATCTTAAACCTTTTTCATGGTATTTCTATTAAATTTTTTTATTTAAAGAGTAATTTGATCGATAGATGCCTGGAAGTTGCATCACACACACAAAAGTTAAAATATTATGGAGTTTCAATTTTAAAAACTAGGACAGGCTATTTAAAGATCGGTTCATTACGAATTAAGATTTAGAAAAACCCTAAAGCAAATTATTTCCTAGGACAAAATCTATGCATTTACCACTTTATATTTCAGCAAATATAGCCCGTTACCACAAAACTTGGCACGGACACTAAGATTTTTTTTGGACAGAAGAAGGGAAAGTGGCAGCCACCATTCAAAAGCACAAATTTCATAAAATTCTACGTGCGCTACATTCAGGAAATTATTACAGCTATCGACTTTAAACCTGCTAAAAAGAAGTTTTCGTTTAATGTGTATATTTTCGAAAAAAAGAACTAATTAAATAGGGGTGGGGGTAGCCTCTTTATAAACAAAACAATTGTTATTAAATTTTTGATACGTTTTACATATCTTGGAAATCGACATCAGATTCCACCACAAAATTAATTGCACAACAATGCCCACATTTTGGATAAAAATTATTTGGTTAGGAGGAGGGAAAGGGAGCCTAAAGGAGATAAAGCTTTTATGAGGGGTTGTTTTCATAGTGTTAGTTTTACTTTAATATAACTTAAACTTAAAACTCCAACTCAACTAAACTCAACTTCATTTTGCAATCCTCATCATTGGCAAAATAAAAAAAAAAATAAAACAAAAGATAAAAAATATTTGAAGTTAAAATTCTTCTTTTTGAAAACGTACAAAATATTAGACAAAAAGTTAACAAAAGCAAACAGAAACAATTATAAAAGCCAGTAAAACTTTTGAACTGTTTTTCTGTGAAGCGAACTAACAATAAGTATTCAAATCTTAAAACTAAGTTATTAATACTAGTCTAGTCAGTACCAGACTAAAATTTAAGTTCTCATAATAAATTTAATTAATTTCAAAAGTTTTATCTAAGAGCAATAGTATCCCTTCTTTTTAGGCGGGTGTGCCCACTATGTTGCAGGATGCTTCGAGCGAGCGGATTTGGATGTGTTTCCAACTTATTTAAATACTTGTCCACATAGTTTATGATTTCACATTTTACTAGTGGAACTTCTAGATCCTTGTGGATGTTGCTGTTTTTAATATAGCAAGGAGCACCAGTTATTATTCTCAGAATTTTGTTTTGACGACGTTGTATTTGTTCTATGTTGGAGGAGGAAGCAGTTCCCCATAATTGTATACCGTAGCACCAAATTGGTTTTAAAATCGAGTTGTAGAATAGAAGTTTACAATCCAGACGTAGCACAGAGTTTCTACCAATTAGCCAGTGGATTTGAGCAGCTTTAAGTTTCATTTGAGTCAGCTTCGCATCTACATGAGGCTTCCATGTGAGGCGGCGATCTAGGTGAACACCAAGATATTTTGTCTCAGTTCGTTGAGGCACCATATGGTTGTTAATAGTGATTGGGGAGCACGTTTCTTTACGTAAAGTAAAAGTTACGTGAGTGCATTTTTGTTCATTTATCTTTATTCCCCATAACTTTGCCCATTTCTCAATTTGGGTTACGTGTTGTTGCAGTTGGTTCGAAGCCTCTTTAGGGTCTTTATGAATACTAAGGAAAGCAGTATCATCAGCAAATGTCGACGTGTGTGTAAAACTTTTGGTTGGCATATCTGCTGTGTAAAGCAAGTACAGAACTGGTCCTTGTATACTCCCTTGAGGTACACCAGCCCCTATTGGTTAAGAAGAACTTATTTGGTTTCCCTCTTTGATCATAAATTGCCGACCGGTTATGTATTTTTCTAATAGGTTGAAAATATTAGCTGGAACGTTGAGCTTTAGTTTGTTTAACAGGCCTTCGTGCCATACTTTATCGAAAGCTTGAGAGACATCAATGAAAAGCGCGGAGCAGTACTTCTTTTCCTCAAAGGTTTTTCTTATAACCTGCACCAGTCTGTGAGTTTGTTCGATTGTGCTATGTTGACTTCTAACGCCAAAATTGGTGATCTGGAATGCAGTTGTTTTCATTCACGATCGGAGTCAGCTTGTTCTTAAGCAATTTTTCGAACAGGGTAACATGGTTTTTAAGTACTTACTTGCTGTGACAAAAGAAATATCTTAAAGAAATTTGATAGGTTTGTTCCTGCTGTACATGTACAGATATAATAATGCTACCGTATTGCCTTTTTTATTGTAAAGAAAGAAACTTTGTTTTCTTTTGTGTTTGAAATAAAAAAAACGGAATAATCAAAAATTTTATTTTTATAAAAGTTTACAAACATATTAATAATAAGCTACTAGATTATTATTTTATAAATACGATAAAGTAAAATTTGTTAAAGTATTTCAACACCCCCACTCAAATTTACTTTACATAGTTAAGCCCATTTCTTGAAAACAATATTTATGCTTTGGTGCAGTAGTAGCCTTTGTTAGTGAATCCGCTATCATCTCTTCTGTTTTACTAGGATAGAACTCTACCATATTTGAACTCCTTTTTTCTCGTATAAAATGATGACGGACATCAATATGTTTTGATCGTGGGTGATAACTATTTGTTGATGCTAATGCAATCGCGCTTCTGTTGTCACAAAATATTGCTGTTGGGACCTTTTCAACATCTGGGACAAGTTCATAGTAAAGACCTCCAACCCAAAGTACTTCTTGTGTTACCGAAGATAATGCCATGTATTCTGCCTCTGTCGACGATAATGCAACTGTTTGTTGGCGCTTACTGCTCCATGATATTGAACCAGATTGTAGTATACAAACATATCCTGTCACAGATTTTCTTTCATCGATATCATTAGCCCAATCTGCATCAGAATAAGCCATTATCTCAATATTACCACCTTTTTTGTAACACATTTTGGCTTGCTTTGTTCCTTTCAAATATCGAAAAACCCGTTTCACGGCAGTCCAATGTGCTTGACTAGGATTATTATTAAAACGACTTAAGTAACTTACTGCGTGAGATATATCGGGTCTGGTACACTGTGTGAGATATATCAAACTGCCAATCGCTTGCTGGTATGGATATATTTCCTGTTTATCAGATGTTTCCGTTTTCACAAGTTTCTGATTTGGATCCATTGGTACTATTACCGAATTGCAATCAATCATATTGAACCTCTGCAAAATTTTGTCGATATAATCTTCCTGATCCAAAAAAATATTTCCATTTTCTTTAGTAATTCGAATACTTAAACACTTTTTTGCTTCTCCCATTAGCTTTATATGTAGTTCTTCACATTTTCTTTTCTTTCAGCGAATTTATTTCACTATTAATCGCTTCTAACCATTTATCCTTATCCGGGCGACTTAATGCATCTTCATACGTTATGGGATCTTCTGTCATTTCATTTTCCACCACCAGACCAGTTTGAAGTTTCTTTGCTATTCTTTCACTTCGTCTTGGCATGATTATATTATCTGCTACTACATTACCTTCTTGTTGATTTTTTTCTTTATCTTGAATTTGCGCAACTGTTTCTGGCTGTTCTTCGGTTATGTGAATGTTGCTGGTTTCCACCCCCACTTCATTGTTATCGTCTGTAAATGAGACAAATAATAATGAATCATTATCGACAATATTGTCGTCATTTTCAACATCCACCGCAGATTTACAGTTTTGTGTTTGTTTATTGATCACAAACCAATATTTTTCAATATCAGTTGATTTATTTAATGACATAAACTCGTCCTCATAAAAAATAACATCACGAAAAACATGTATGGTTTTCTTTTCAGGATCAAATAAACGATAACCTTTTGATTCTGAACAATAGCCAACGAAAATTAGCTTCTTTGATTTTGCGTCAAGCTTCCTTCGTTTTTGTGAAGGAATATAAGCCAAAGAAGTACAACCGAAAAACCCTTAAATGTTTTATGTTACATGGCATACTTTTCCATATTTCTTCAGGACATTTGCCAAGGCGACGATGAGGAATATGATTTATCAAATAAGCTGCAGTTCTGACAGCTTCTGCCCAAAATGCTTTTTGTAATTTAGCTTCAAACAGCATACAACGGGCTTTTTCTAATAACGACCTATTCATACGCTCTGCAAGACCGTTCTGCTGTGGATTGTAAGCAACACTTTTTTGATGTATAATACCATTCTTCTTCATGTAGTTTTCCATTTTGAAATTAACAAATTCACCACCATTATCTGACCGTAAGCATTTGAGATTCTTCCCAGTCTGCTTTTCTACCATGGTTTTAAATTCCACGAACTTCTCAAATACAGAAAACTTGTTCTTTAAGAAATACGTAAATACCTTCCGACTATAGTCATCTGTAAATGTCAGAACATACAAACTTCCCCCAAAAGATTTGACTTCCATCGGACCACATAAATCAGTGTGAACAATCTCCAAAATTTCGTTAGCTCTTGAACCTTCTTTGGGGAACTTCATCTTTGCATGCTTTCCCTGGGCACATGCAATACATTTTAGTTCTATAGATTCATCAAAATTAAGCATACCGTCTAATTTCATCTTTTTTAAATAATCTTTATTAACGTGACCCAACCGTCGATGCCAAGTTTCAAAACTTGTAGAATCTCTGGCCAAAAATACAGATTGATTAGTAGGCATATTTAATTTGTACATACCATTGACTAGTTTTGCTTGCGCTATTAAATGATTTTCTTCATTTAATATTCGGCAGCAATCTTCAGAAAAAACTACTTTCTTCTTCTTCATGATCATTCCGCTGACGGACAGCAAATTCGCGCCAAGATCAGGAACGTATAGTACATTTTGTAATTCAATATTTGTACTTCGTCCATGAACTGACGCCTTCAAAAGAACGGAACCAATACCAACAGCATTCAGTAGTTGATTATTACCAACACGAACATTGTCATTACATTTTTTAAGATTTTTGAAAGAATGTTTGGAATTACACATATGCATAGATGCTCCACTATCGATGAACCACTCTTCTTCATTGATTTGTTTTGCCATATATGCTGCAAACATTGTTGTGTTCTGGGGCTTGATAACACGACTTGGACATTTGGACGCATAATGACCGAACTTTTTACAAACGTAGCATTTTATGTTTTTTAAATTTGGTTTTTTCTTACCATTTTTCTGACTTGCTAATGCTGTGTTCTCTACTTGCGGTTCATATTTGACATCTTGCAATAATTTTGATTTAACTGCATCAGCTGTTAGCTGCTTACTAGAACTTTCCATGCTCATAATCATTGGATTGTATATTGATGGTAAGCCTTTTAACAAAATCGAAGCAATCCATTCATCTGATACCATAAATCCAACAGTATTTAACTTCTGCGCTGTTGACATAACCTCGGAAACGTAATGCTCTGTAGAATCGCATTCCTCCAATTGAATAGAACATAACTTACGCAACAAACCAATACGTCTGTCTAAACCGGAGTCTTGAAACAAACTTTTCAGCTTTTCAAAAATCTCTTTTGCTGTTGTAGCTTCTTGTACGTAAACATACAAGTTTCTATGGAGTGAAAGAACTAAACGGCATCTAGCTTGTTTTTCCTTAACAGCATCCGTGTTTGCTCCCTCTACACATGCCCATAGGTCATCCAACTCAAACTGAGCTTTTAGAGCAAAACACCATGTAGACCAATTCTCTGATCCATTCAATTTCTCTAATTGAACCGTATTCATCTTTGCCACTATTTAGATTACGTTATTAAGCAACACAAATTTTCAAAATTTTTTCAAATTATTTTTAAATATGGCCCATAACCTATTGTAAAGAAAGAAACTTTGTTTTCTTTTGTGTTTGAAATAAAAAAAACGGAATAATCAAAAATTTTATTTTTATAAAAGTTTACAAACATATTAATAATAAGCTACTAGATTATTATTTTATAAATACGATAAAGTAAAATTTGTTAAAGTATTTCAACATTTTTATCATATGCTATTCTATCCTTTCCTTTCCTTTCCTATCCTATCCTATCCTATCCTATCCTATCCTATCCTATCCTATCCTATCCTATCCTATCCTATCCTATCCTATCCTATCCTATCCTATCCTATCCTATCCTATCCTATCCTATCCTATCCTATCCTATCCTATCCTATCCTATCCTATCCTATCCTATCCCATATTATCCTATCCCATATTATCCTATCCTATCCTATCCTATCCTGTTCTATGCCACCCTATCCTGTTTTAAGAACCATAAAATTTTAATTAGTTTTTTAGTAAATACTTGGTAAATAGTTACTTAATTGTTTTTTGTAAGCATATTTGTAAGCGGGGGTCGTGAACTTCGGTACAAGTCAAACAAAATTAACTAGTTTTTCGGTCAAAAGGTAGCTAGTGCTAGTATTTAGTTCATCTCCATTACTTGCTAACTTACCAGGTAACCAAAGGTTTCCCTGGACAGGTGCTAAGGACATGCTCAACTTTTTGGAAAAAGAGTAATATTCGTGCTGGTTATAGTAAAAAGTGTTTCTGCCGGGAGGACATTTGTATGGGGGCTATGGCAAAACACGAGCCTTTAAAACTGAAACTTAGTGAGGTATAGCAAATGGCGACATAGGATAACAAAATGAAAATCTCAACAATAAAATGAAATCAAATAAAAATTGTATTCAGCTTAAATTCTTATTAAGCATTTTCAGTCGTTGGGCATCAATAATCATAAACGTATGTAAACTTTGGGGGAGATAAAGTAATAAAAATACCACGTATAAAATTTGGACCGCAGTACGGTTGGCGTACTCTCCCAACTTTTTAGCATTTTACCCAAGCAGTCAACCTTTAAATAAAAACCTGCTGGTACAACCGATACTAGAGCTCTTAGTCTTACGACAGAGTTCCCGCTGCAAGTGAAGCGGGGCTGAAAACAATATCAGTACAACTCAATTTAAAGTATTTTTTTATATCAAAAAAAACGAATGCACAGAAAAAAATCAGCAAGGAGCAATATACAAACACACAAAACTAAAAAACAGTAGTCAACTATGAACTATTACATTTCATGCTTTAACAAAAATTATAATAAAATCTATGAAATCAATTATCGTTCTTGTTTCTGCTCAATGCTACTTTCTATACTTTTGTTTAATCAACTTATAGGGGGTGAGAAGAAAAATAAATTGTTAGTCTACTAAGATTACTTTAATTGTCAATTATATAAATTAGAGTATTTTTCTTGTTTTATATTGACGGATCTTTCAATTACCATAATTACATTTCAATCATAAAACAGTCAACTTGTCTATCACACTTTTTTAGACAAACATACACAACCTTAATAAATTCATAGCAATTGTACCTTAATTGATATTGGGGTCAGATTAAGTACATATACACACATGACAAAAAAAAAATACGTAAAGTTTTTGCAATATTTAATTTGCTTTCTAATAAATCAATTTTCTTATGTGTACACGGAAAAAAGTGGCAACAGATATCAAGTAATTAAGAATTTTTTTTGACAATTTTCTTAAATTAATACAAATTTTCTATAAGGGAAATTGTAAATGAATCTATTGTTACCTAAATATAGAAATGCCATAACTCGTATTTTTTTATAAGTTTAGATTTTTGTTTATTTCGATAAATTTGCCAAAAAAAATATCAACTTAAAAAATACAAGTTGGGGCATTTCTATATTAAGGTAATATAAGTTTGTATGTATGTTATAAATTTGCCAAAGGTTTTTGCATTTGCAAAATATCAATTTAGAGTTTCTGGAAACAAAAAAAAAATATTTTATTTTTAAACTTTGTAAAAAAAATATTATTACAAAAAATATATATGTATAAATAAATAAATAAATAAAAAAGTAAATAAATAAAAAATCAAATAAATAAATTATTTAATTAATTAATAAATAAATAAAAAATAATAATTTTATTAACTTACCATATGGAAACTAATATGACAAGTTATTTAACATAAATATTTTTTTAATTACATATACACTAAGAGCAAAATGACAATCTAGATTTAAGAACAAAATTCTTGAACGTAGATTGAAGAAATCTTCCGACTTTAATCTTGAATATTGGTCAGTAAGATTGACCTTTCAGAAATAAAGCGTGAATTCTTGATTTATAAAATTAATTTCTTAAAACCAAAATCCAAACTTGATTCTAAGTTCGTATTCCTAAATTTATGAACGTGACTTAAACTTTAAGAACACATTTTTAAAATCAAGAACGCTATTCTAATTTATTCTTGAATTAAGGAATCTATTCTTAAAATTAAGATTCAGTAGATAGGGAATGCGGGTTCTAGCCCACCGGGTGATTCAGTTAATATTTATTATTGTGGTTTGTGTCTTTGCTAAATGACGAGATTGATTTAGTGCTGCCAGAGTGGTGTGTTTAGTTTGTAGATCGTGTATTTTCTTAGTGGTGAGATTGCTTTAGTGCAGCCAACGTGGTGTGTTTAGTTTGTAGATCGTGTATTTCCTAAGTGGTGAGATTTTTTTAGTGCTGTCAGAGTGGTGTGTTTAGTGTGTAGGTCGTGTGTTTGCTAAATGCTGAAATTGATCTAGTAAATTTTTTTGTTTTTACGGATCATGCTGTTTCACAGCATGTGCTGAGTTTCTTATAGGTGGACATGTGTTTGTGTTTGTAAACAAACAAGTGGGAGACAAAGTGTATGTGTGTGTGTGTGTGTGTGTGTGTGTGTGTGTGTGTGGGCGGGTTCTAGCCCACCGGGTGATTCAGTTAATATTTATTATTGTGGTTTGTGTCTTTGCTAAATGACGAGATTGATTTAGTGCTGCCAGAGTGGTGTGTTTAGTTTGTAGATCGTGTATTTTCTTAGTGGTGAGATTGCTTTAGTGCAGCCAACGTGGTGTGTTTAGTTTGTAGATCGTGTATTTCCTAAGTGGTGAGATTTTTTTAGTGCTGTCAGAGTGGTGTGTTTAGTGTGTAGGTCGTGTGTTTGCTAAATGCTGAAATTGATCTAGTAAATTTTTTTGTTTTTACGGATCATGCTGTTTCACAGCATGTGCTGAGTTTCTTATAGGTGGACATGTGTTTGTGTTTGTAAACAAACAAGTGGGAGACAAAGTGTATGTGTGTGTGTGTGTGTGTGTGTAAATAAAGAAAAGCAAATGTGGGGACAAAACATGTACAGATGAAGTGTATGTTTATTATAGGCACATCAGTCATAGCCGCCCTAAAGGCAGACCGACAGACAGACAGACCGATGGACTTTAAAAATTGTAAACTAAGCAATTTTATTAGATTTTTATTAGTGTAGGATGCAGTAGACTTTTATTTATTTAGATTTTTTATGAGTAGTGGTATTTAATTGTGTATTAAAGGGGTGGATGTGAGAGTAAATGTTTTTTTTATTTTCTAATAATTAAAAATTGTAAACCAAACAATTTTATTAGCTTTTATTAGTTTATTAATAGTGGAGGGATTGATTTTGTTTGAAAATAAATTTTTTGCTGCTTTAAGTAAAGTGTTGGAATATGCTTAAGATTTTTTTTTTTTTTGAAAGTTTGAAAGAGGGTAGTGGAGGGATTGATTTTGTTTGAAAATAAATTTTTTGCTGCTTTAAGTAAAGTGTTGGAATGCACTTGTTATATTAAAGGGAGGGAGGGGATGTAAATGTAAATATTTTTTATATTAATATTACTGTAATGAACCGTTTTAAGTTAGTATTACGTAGTCGCTTGAATGCTTTCTTCCCAATCTGCTCTCTCTCCACTAATAGTTCGAAATATTTAAAAATAAAATCTTCTCGATAAAATTTAAAAGTTTTTCCAGATCTCCCCATAATATTAAAAAGAAATTGTTTTTGTATTTACTATTTAAATAAAAGACAAAGGTAACAAAAGAAAATTTATCTTTTTCATACTTAGCTATACTGCTACTGTACTATACTGAATCTAATAAAGTGCATCTAATAAACTAAAAAAAAAAAAATAATAAAAGTACTTAAAAATAGAAACAAAATACAATATAATTAAACTTGATGTGACAAATATTGATGTGAAAAATATAAATAAGTTTCGAGTTAACCATTTACAAGAAAAAATAATAAACTAAAAAATTAATAAAAGTACTTAAAAATAGAAACAAAATACAAAATAATTAAACTGTTTCTTACTTCACAGTGCTTATATGAAATACAAAAATAAAAAAAAAAAAAAAAAAAAAAGCAAGAACTAGCTTAAATAAAAAAATAAGGGATATTTAATTCAAGAAAACTTCTACACGGAATAAAATATAAATAAAAATGGCTTCATCCAACAACACACCATCAACTTCAACTGCAGCTGCAATCAAACGTAAGTCCGATCCAATTACGCTTTTAGAAAATAAGAGACCTAATTTAGATAGATCAGTTCAGCCAATAAAAAGTTATTTTAAGAACCGCTTATCAACGTACCGGTTCCCAAAAGTGGACGAAAGTTTAAACATCAATTCTTATTTAGATGAAGGATATGAAGAAATAAAAAAGCTCTTAACGAGTAGCTTGGCAGAGCATGTTTTAATTAAGTTTAATTTAGAGCTTACAGCTCGATATAAGCTTCCTGCTAAAATTGATAATCCGGAAAAAGATATCTTTCATATAACGCAAATGGTGCGATTATGTAGAGCAGATGATGTCGATGCTGCTCTAAAACTTCAAATGGACCTCATTAAAACGAAGATGTCCGAATTCCAGGAGAGGGATTCAGGCTGGACACTAATCAAAATAAAATATTTGAATATAAATATTAATAAAGCGTCACCCCTAAACGGTTCACAATATCTCCCAACACCGAAAGAACTTGCAAGTAAACGGGCATGCCTTAATGTGCTAAACAATGATATATTTTGTTTCAAGTGGTGTCTCATAGCAGCTTTTTATAATGGGGATAACACCAAAACATTTAGAACCTCAACCTATAAAATTAGCAATATTGCTGATAGTATTATAGGTTTAGAGTGTGGAAGAGTTCTGGACTTCACCGGCATGAACTTTCCGACTGATGTTAAGCAAATAAAGATATTTGAGAAAAATAATGCTGACATCAGTGTAAATGTGTTTGGTTATGACTGCAAGCAAAAAAGCGTAATTGGACCTTACTACGTTACAGGAAGTGAAAAGGAGTTCCATATAAATTTAATACTGCTGGAAAGTAAAGATGGAAAAAGCCACCACTACATTTTAATAAAAAATATTTCGAGGTAATTAATTAAACAAATTAAATTTAAAATGTTTATAATAAATGTTTTGCTTATAAACCCTCTTTTTTGATTTACAAGATTTTAAGCCTAAACCAAATTTGATTTTAGATTTCATAGCGTTAGCAACAATGTATGCATTTAATTTTTCTCCAAGTGTGCTATCTTTAGCCTTAACTCGTTCCCAAGCCTTTTCTGCTAGTTCTTTATCTGCTTGATGTCTTCTATTAATATTAGTGTTTTGAGAATAAGCAATATCATGAACTTTACAAGCTGCATCTAGGGGATTTATTCCCTTATCCCCTCTTTCTAATCGTTTTTCTAGTTTTGTCCCAGGTCCACAGTATTGATACCCTGGTAGGTGTAGCTCAATTGGTAGGGAATTAATTAAGTTATTTATCAGTCCTTTTCCGCGAACGTGTTGTTTTTTACTAAGTGTTTTCTTTATATATACAATCATTTATATAACCTGTTTGATAGTGAGTAAACATTACTTTAAGTAATTCTTTATATACCCACACCGTCTCAGTTGAAAGCATGCGTTTAATAAGGCAACATAAGGATATTACAGTTAGAAATATAGACTTGGTAAAAGATGTTAATGGCATTAAACACAGTTGTTTATTACCAAATTCTATAAGAGCAATTATAGTAGGTCCATCAAATTGTGGAAAAACAAATGTTATGCTTAGTTTAATTGAAAGCCCTAATGGAATAAAATTTAAAAATATATATTTGTTCTCAAAATCATTGCATCAACCAAAATATCAATATCTTAGAAAATTAATTTCTTCTGTAAAAGGTATGGGACTTTACACATTTTCGGAAAATGAGAATGTAATACCACCCCAAGAAGCAAAATCAAATTCAGTAATGATATTTGATGATGTTGCATGTGAAAAGCAGAGTAATATTAGATCATACTTCTGCATGGGAAGACATAGTAATATTGATGCCTTCTACCTATGTCAAACGTATACACACATTCCAAAACATTTGATACGGGATAATGCAAATATGATTATAGTATTTAAGCAAGACGATTTAAACTTAAAGCATATTTACAAAGATCATGTTGGAAATGATATGAGCATTAATATATTTTCTGAAATATGTAGAGAATGCTGGAAGGATAAATATGGATTTCTAGTTATAAGTAAGGATGATGAAATGCATAATGGACGCTATAGAAAAGGTTTTCACATCTTTATACAAGTTTAGTTGCATTCGTTTAGTCACATGTATCAGACGTGTATCCATTATATAAAACATATACATACAAAACTTTTTTATACTGTTTAGCTGTTTGATAAATCTGTTTAGCTGTTTGATAAAGCTGTTTTAGCTGTTTAATAGATCTGTTTAGCTGTTTATAAAGCTGTTTTAGCTGTTTGATAAATCTGTTTAGCTGTTTGATAAATCTGTTTAGCTGTTTATAAAGCTGTTTTAGTTGTCTAAAATTGTCATATTATATCCACTACCTTTAAATATCATCATGGAAGAAAACATGCTGAAGGAATTGGTTAAATCAAGGAAAATTTTAAAAAGAAAATTTGAAAGTATTAAACGTGGAGAAGCAGAAGCCTTTAATAAATTAGAAAATAAATTTAAACCAATAACAGAACCCTTAAAAAAACTAGTTAAACTATCTAATACAAACTCATTAAAGCCTACAGCATCGAAACCAGATAAAAACAAAATAAAATATATAGAGGATAACATTGACATTCCCAAGAAAAATGTTGTTATAGAAGATTTATTATCAAAGACTAGAGATATCGAAAATATAGAGGTAGATGATCAGTCATTTTATTCGCAGTCTTCAGATTGGGAATATAATTTATCGGACCTAAGTGACAGCAAAAAACTTGATAATGTTTTTGGACCTCATAAAAGTGAGAATGGTAGTTGGAAACTAGGAAACTCAGATTTTGAGATTAATGGTGAAAAAATTAAAATTGGGAAAAAGTCTTGGGCGCTAACACCAGGTTTATATTCGCTACTTTTCCATCAAAAACCAGAGCAGTATGACTCATCTGAACTGGAAATATATAAAAGAATTTTAATTGATACAAACGCACATAGAAGAAATTATGATCCAAGTAATCAACTTAAAGGTAATAGAGGTTATAAATATAAAAAAATAATAAGCAAACTGTTTCCTTCCTCTACACATATTGGTGAAGGTTTAATGAAGCTTAATCTCAACAAATCAAACTATATATACTGGGATAACCCTAATGAAATAGTAGAACGATTAAAACTTTTACTGGCATCACAACACGCGGGTAATAATAATCACACTAACGAAATTCTATCAATAATTGAGGAATTAAAAGAAGCAAATATAATTGAGTAATATCGGTATATTTATAAAAAAAATTTACCAAGACTGTAAAGAAAATATGACTGTGGATAAGTTTGGTCACTATAGTAAACAACAACATTTCAGTGACGGAGCAAACAAGAAACATTTTTTTAAAAAACATTTTGGTTTTACGCTAGATGGAAGTGACATAAACGTAGAACATAAAATAATTAAGAACTTGGCTACACCTATAGAAGAAACAGATGCTGTAAATAAATTATTCGTATTGTCTCAGATTGAAAAATTAGAAGAAGAATTAAATAGATATTTAAGAAAGGAAATAAATGAAATTCATGAAAAAATAAATCTAATTCTAAACAACCATATAGATCATTTCAATCAAAAAATTTACGAAATTGAAAAATTTTTATTTTCATCTGAAAATAATTTAAAATATATACCACTAGATGGTGATAATAATCAAAACAGCAACAACTCCAAAAATAATCTAAAATATAAATCAAATTAAGAATGGTAATAACAAAAAGTAAGGTAGCTTTAAGTTTCATAGACACCAAGCGTAAAGTTAGTGATAATTGTATAAAAACGTATGCTTGGCACCATTACCAACTAGATAGTGGTAATGGTGAAGAAGAATTGGATAAATTAATAAATGTAATATTTGAATTAGAAAGTGATAGTATTCAGTTAGAATAAAATAGTTTTATTTTAGTTTTAGTTTTAACAAATAATATTAATTAATAATAAGAAAATTTAAATAAAAAACAAAATTGTATTTTAAGCTAAAGAAAAAACATTTATTGAGTTCTATTTTTATTACAAAAGTTGGAAAAGTAAGTATTATTATAACAAATTATATAACTTTATGAACAATTCCAGTTAATGGGGTGTACTCCATCAAACGGTCGTATATAATCAGACAGTAAGCATTTGTATTTGCTGGAATCGGGCTATCAGTTTCAAACTCAATCTTTACATCAATTGGTCCGCTTTTAATCATCTCATTTTGATAGGTAACATCAATTACAGCAATTGGAATATCTTTAAATTTTTCACAGGAAATAAGTGGTTGGGCTTCCGTCATATAGTATTGTTGTTGAAATTTCGCATACATATCATATAAAATAGCATAACGATTTTCTTTAAACTTTAAATTTAAGTCATCATATGGATACACATCGGAATTTAAATGTACTTTAATATTTTTCAAGTTAGAATGAATATATTTATTATTTTTTTCTAAGACGAATACTATAAACCGAGGTCTCTCTCTATTGATTGACATCTTGACATTCCAGTAATGATTTCTACCGCCAACAAATGTAGGATTTAAATAACAGTCCCAGCTACGAAAAGCTATGGGTAAGGAAGTTGCATCTTTTATAATCTTCATTATTTCTATTTTTTTAGAATCGGATAAGTGAATATGTGGAATTCTCCATGTAATGTTTGTTATTGTTAACTGAAGATTTTCATTTACATCTGTTGAGTAATATGCATTTACATCACTTGAGCTACGTAAAAGAATCAGCTCGTGTTTACTATTCAATATTATTTTTTTGAAATCCTCAGCAAATCCCATTAACAGTTTCAGGGGGATGTAAAAGCTAAAATTTGATAACGGCAAGTCTTGAGAAATAGACCAGCCTGCATTTCTCATCATATTACTTTCAAACTCATTTAGAGAAATATAATTTTTTAAAGTACTTGCAGTTCCCAAGTATCGAGTTCGATCAACTTCAACACCATTAATTTCGTAACGTATTTCTTCAAATAGATACGCTACACAATTATTTTTTAGACGAGCATTTATTGATTCTTCACCTTTTAAATTCTTTATATTTCCTTCTATATATAAATAGCTCTCTGAAGGAAGAACATACAAGTCTTGATTTTGAACTGTAATTCGAATTTCATCATTATTTCTAAATGATTGAATATAGGGTAAATAGCTATGATAATCTTTTTTAATTATATTCTCATCTGAATATGGTTTTTCCAAAACATTAAGTATATCAGACATCGTTTTTTACTTTAAACTTGAGTAATTTTAAAAATTCTTTGTTCTTTTTAGTTAACTTTGGTTTACGTACTTTGTCAGATTTAATTGTAGTGTCCTTATTGATATTATTCTGTTTTGTTGTTGTTGTATTGTAAATTATCATATTTTCTTTGGTCTTAGATGTAATCTGAGTGTTATTTCCTCACCCCTGAAATTTATTAAACGACCTTTTTGATCAACGATGCTAATAGTTATGTGTGTTATTTCTCTGACGTTTACTGGCAAATAAATAAGATTATTGGGGATCACATCTAATTTATAGCCTGGAGGAACGTCCAGTGCAAACTCATGAAGTATATGTGCGGGGGAGTTATTCATATACGCTCCCCTTATGATATTACATTTAATTTGAATAGCATTAACTTTTAAAATATTTACTGGTTGATTTGATGAATGTTTAATACTCGAATCTAAAGTTGTTTTATCAAATCCAAATAAACTACCAATAGATCGATTCCGATCAAAGAATATTGTTTCATGTGAAGAGGTTATTTCAACTTGTAGGGTATTGTTATTAGCTTCAATTATAACAGATTTTTTGGAATCCACTGCTTTATACTGTGTAGTAATATAATCAGCGATATCTTGTAACTCATACGACCCAATAGGAATTTCAATAACTTTATCCCCTATATGAAAAAGATTATTATCATAATCTACATTGGGAACAGAATTGTATGAATGAAAGTCAATTAGACAACATTCATAATCATCTTTTAATTGTATTGGCGGAAAGTACTTTGCTGTTAAGATTGAAGACTTTCCGCTTAATGCTAATGTAATTGACATATTAAACTCTCAACTACAAATGAAAATAAAAATGCTTTGATGTTTGACTTTTATTTATTTTATTAATTTTCAAATAAATTTACAATATTTCAGTTTTTTTAATCCAAGAGTTGTGTTGATTTGAGAAACCCAACCATTTAACATATACCTTATTCCCTTTAGTTCTTAATACTTTTTCCACTAGATATGTATTTGGGTAACGTGTATGTAGTATCTCCTCCTTATAAAATCCTCCTTTTATTTCATTGCCTTGATAATCTTCTAGCAAAAATGTAATAGGATAAGTATTCTGTATTGATCTGATTTTAAATATTTCAGTTGTCCAGTTGGGAGTATATCCTTTTTCAAATATATGTTTATATTTACTTATGCGGACGTAATCTCCTACATTAAAGCGTGATGGTTTAAATATTTTTAAATTGCTATATACAGTATTGAGCAGTTGCTTTTCATTTTTAGCTGACACATGAGCAGGTGCCATTTTTATTGTTCGATGTGTTTTGTGATTGTATTGTTTAACTAAGCTTTTGTATATATTAAGCCATTTATAGTTTCCATTATTACTAAATTCTCTCCACATTATACTTTTCAATGTTCTATTGAATCGTTCTACAATCGAAGCTTTCATTACACTAAATGTAGAGTAATGATTAATTGAATATTTTCGCATTAACGCTCCAAACTCTTTGTTAAAAAACTCTTTACCATCATCTGTTTGCAAATTTTTTGGCACACGTCCTAAACGAAGTATGTTTTGAAATGCTTTGGAAACTTCAGAAGCAGTTTTCGACTTGATTGATTCAGCCCATGCATATTTTGAAAATGTATCAATAACTGTTAACATATATTTATACCCGTTGTTGCTAGATGAATAGTCACCCATTTCTACTAAATCAGCTTGCCAAAGATCATCTATACCCTTTGTAATAACTCTACGCCTTAAGAAATTTCTGCGTGCTGTTGAATGAAGCTCATTAACTAAATCTCTTTTTGTTATTACCATTCTTAATTTGATTTATATTTTAGATTATTTTTGGAGTTGTTGCTGTTTTGATTATTATCACCATCTAGTGGTATATATTTTAAATTATTTTCAGATGAAAATAAAAATTTTTCAATTTCGTAAATTTTTTGATTGAAATGATCTATATGGTTGTTTAGAATTAGATTTATTTTTTCATGAATTTCATTTATTTCCTTTCTTAAATATCTATTTAATTCTTCTTCTAATTTTTCAATCTGAGACAATACGAATAATTTATTTACAGCATCTGTTTCTTCTATAGGTGTAGCCAAGTTCTTAATTATTTTATGTTCTACGTTTATGTCACTTCCATCTAGCGTAAAACCAAAATGTTTTTTAAAAAAATGTTTCTTGTTTGCTCCGTCACTGAAATGTTGTTGTTTACTATAGTGACCAAACTTATCCACAGTCATATTTTCTTTACAGTCTTGGTAAATTTTTTTTATAAATATACCGATATTACTCAATTATATTTGCTTCTTTTAATTCCTCAATTATTGATAGAATTTCGTTAGTGTGATTATTATTACCCGCGTGTTGTGATGCCAGTAAAAGTTTTAATCGTTCTACTATTTCATTAGGGTTATCCCAGTATATATAGTTTGATTTGTTGAGATTAAGCTTCATTAAACCTTCACCAATATGTGTAGAGGAAGGAAACAGTTTGCTTATTATTTTTTTATATTTATAACCTCTATTACCTTTAAGTTGATTACTTGGATCATAATTTCTTCTATGTGCGTTTGTATCAATTAAAATTCTTTTATATATTTCCAGTTCAGATGAGTCATACTGCTCTGGTTTTTGATGGAAAAGTAGCGAATATAAACCTGGTGTTAGCGCCCAAGACTTTTTCCCAATTTTAATTTTTTCACCATTAATCTCAAAATCTGAGTTTCCTAGTTTCCAACTACCATTCTCACTTTTATGAGGTCCAAAAACATTATCAAGTTTTTTGCTGTCACTTAGGTCCGATAAATTATATTCCCAATCTGAAGACTGCGAATAAAATGACTGATCATCTACCTCTATATTTTCGATATCTCTAGTCTTTGATAATAAATCTTCTATAACAACATTTTTCTTGGGAATGTCAATGTTATCCTCTATATATTTTATTTTGTTTTTATCTGGTTTCGATGCTGTAGGCTTTAATGAGTTTGTATTAGATAGTTTAACTAGTTTTTTTAAGGGTTCTGTTATTGGTTTAAATTTATTTTCTAATTTATTAAAGGCTTCTGCTTCTCCACGTTTAATACTTTCAAATTTTCTTTTTAAAATTTTCCTTGATTTAACCAATTCCTTCAGCATGTTTTCTTCCATGATGATATTTAAAGGTAGTGGATATAATATGACAATTTTAGACAACTAAAACAGCTTTATAAACAGCTAAACAGATTTATCAAACAGCTAAACAGATTTATCAAACAGCTAAAACAGCTTTATAAACAGCTAAACAGATCTATTAAACAGCTAAAACAGCTTTATCAAACAGCTAAACAGATTTATCAAACAGCTAAACAGTATAAAAAAGTTTTGTATGTATATGTTTTATATAATGGATACACGTCTGATACATGTGACTAAACGAATGCAACTAAACTTGTATAAAGATGTGAAAACCTTTTCTATAGCGTCCATTATGCATTTCATCATCCTTACTTATAACTAGAAATCCATATTTATCCTTCCAGCATTCTCTACATATTTCAGAAAATATATTAATGCTCATATCATTTCCAACATGATCTTTGTAAATATGCTTTAAGTTTAAATCGTCTTGCTTAAATACTATAATCATATTTGCATTATCCCGTATCAAATGTTTTGGAATGTGTGTATACGTTTGACATAGGTAGAAGGCATCAATATTACTATGTCTTCCCATGCAGAAGTATGATCTAATATTACTCTGCTTTTCACATGCAACATCATCAAATATCATTACTGAATTTGATTTTGCTTCTTGGGGTGGTATTACATTCTCATTTTCCGAAAATGTGTAAAGTCCCATACCTTTTACAGAAGAAATTAATTTTCTAAGATATTGATATTTTGGTTGATGCAATGATTTTGAGAACAAATATATATTTTTAAATTTTATTCCATTAGGGCTTTCAATTAAACTAAGCATAACATTTGTTTTTCCACAATTTGATGGACCTACTATAATTGCTCTTATAGAATTTGGTAATAAACAACTGTGTTTAATGCCATTAACATCTTTTACCAAGTCTATATTTCTAACTGTAATATCCTTATGTTGCCTTATTAAACGCATGCTTTCAACTGAGACGGTGTGGGTATATAAAGAATTACTTAAAGTAATGTTTACTCACTATCAAACAGGTTATATAAATGATTGTATATATAAAGAAAACACTTAGTAAAAAACAACACGTTCGCGGAAAAGGACTGATAAATAACTTAATTAATTCCCTACCAATTGAGCTACACCTACCAGGGTATCAATACTGTGGACCTGGGACAAAACTAGAAAAACGATTAGAAAGAGGGGATAAGGGAATAAATCCCCTAGATGCAGCTTGTAAAGTTCATGATATTGCTTATTCTCAAAACACTAATATTAATAGAAGACATCAAGCAGATAAAGAACTAGCAGAAAAGGCTTGGGAACGAGTTAAGGCTAAAGATAGCACACTTGGAGAAAAATTAAATGCATACATTGTTGCTAACGCTATGAAATCTAAAATCAAATTTGGTTTAGGCTTAAAATCTTGTAAATCAAAAAAGAGGGTTTATAAGCAAAACATTTATTATAAACATTTTAAATTTAATTTGTTTAATTAATTACCTCGAAATATTTTTTATTAAAATGTAGTGGTGGCTTTTTCCATCTTTACTTTCCAGCAGTATTAAATTTATATGGAACTCCTTTTCACTTCCTGTAACGTAGTAAGGTCCAATTACGCTTTTTTGCTTGCAGTCATAACCAAACACATTTACACTGATGTCAGCATTATTTTTCTCAAATATCTTTATTTGCTTAACATCAGTCGGAAAGTTCATGCCGGTGAAGTCCAGAACTCTTCCACACTCTAAACCTATAATACTATCAGCAATATTGCTAATTTTATAGGTTGAGGTTCTAAATGTTTTGGTGTTATCCCCATTATAAAAAGCTGCTATGAGACACCACTTGAAACAAAATATATCATTGTTTAGCACATTAAGGCATGCCCGTTTACTTGCAAGTTCTTTCGGTGTTGGGAGATATTGTGAACCGTTTAGGGGTGACGCTTTATTAATATTTATATTCAAATATTTTATTTTGATTAGTGTCCAGCCTGAATCCCTCTCCTGGAATTCGGACATCTTCGTTTTAATGAGGTCCATTTGAAGTTTTAGAGCAGCATCGACATCATCTGCTCTACATAATCGCACCATTTGCGTTATATGAAAGATATCTTTTTCCGGATTATCAATTTTAGCAGGAAGCTTATATCGAGCTGTAAGCTCTAAATTAAACTTAATTAAAACATGCTCTGCCAAGCTACTCGTTAAGAGCTTTTTTATTTCTTCATATCCTTCATCTAAATAAGAATTGATGTTTAAACTTTCGTCCACTTTTGGGAACCGGTACGTTGATAAGCGGTTCTTAAAATAACTTTTTATTGGCTGAACTGATCTATCTAAATTAGGTCTCTTATTTTCTAAAAGCGTAATTGGATCGGACTTACGTTTGATTGCAGCTGCAGTTGAAGTTGATGGTGTGTTGTTGGATGAAGCCATTTTTATTTATATTTTATTCCGTGTAGAAGTTTTCTTGAATTAAATATCCCTTATTTTTTTATTTAAGCTAGTTCTTGCTTTTTTTTTTTTTTTTTTTTTTATTTTTGTATTTCATATAAGCACTGTGAAGTAAGAAACAGTTTAATTATTTTGTATTTTGTTTCTATTTTTAAGTACTTTTATTAATTTTTTAGTTTATTATTTTTTCTTGTAAATGGTTAACTCGAAACTTATTTATATTTTTCACATCAATATTTGTCACATCAAGTTTAATTATATTGTATTTTGTTTCTATTTTTAAGTACTTTTATTATTTTTTTTTTTTTAGTTTATTAGATGCACTTTATTAGATTCAGTATAGTACAGTAGCAGTATAGCTAAGTATGAAAAAGATAAATTTTCTTTTGTTACCTTTGTCTTTTATTTAAATAGTAAATACAAAAACAATTTCTTTTTAATATTATGGGGAGATCTGGAAAAACTTTTAAATTTTATCGAGAAGATTTTATTTTTAAATATTTCGAACTATTAGTGGAGAGAGAGCAGATTGGGAAGAAAGCATTCAAGCGACTACGTAATACTAACTTAAAACGGTTCATTACAGTAATATTAATATAAAAAATATTTACATTTACATCCCCTCCCTCCCTTTAATATAACAAGTGCATTCCAACACTTTACTTAAAGCAGCAAAAAATTTATTTTCAAACAAAATCAATCCCTCCACTACCCTCTTTCAAACTTTCAAAAAAAAAAAAAATCTTAAGCATATTCCAACACTTTACTTAAAGCAGCAAAAATTTATTTTCCAAAAAACTATTGTAAATCAATCCCTGCACTATTAATAAACTAATAAAAAACTTTTTGTTCTTAACCTACATATACAAACACACAAACATTAACTATAAAAAATAAATATCACCACTTATAGAAAAAATCTAAAATAGTCCAAAAAATCTTCATCCAGCTGAAGTTTAAAACTATGTACATACTTACTTGACACGTGCTAACTCCAACTTTACGCATTTTAAAAATTTTTAAAACAATTCCTACACTATTAAAAACTAATAAAATTGCTTGGCTTATAATTTAAAATTTTTAGATAATAAAAAATATTTAGTCTCACATCCATCCGTTTAATGTAATAAGTGCATTCCAACACTTTACTTAAAGCAGCAAAAAATTTATTTTCAAACAAAATCAATCCCTCCACTATTAATAAACTAATAAAAGCTAATAAAATTGTTTGGTTTACAATTTTTAATTATTAGAAAATAAAAAAAACATTTACTCTCACATCCACCCCTTTAATACACAATTAAATACCACTACTCATAAAAAATCTAAATAAATAAAAGTCTACTGCATCCTACACTAATAAAAATCTAATAAAATTGCTTAGTTTACAATTTTTAAAGTCCATCGGTCTGTCTGTCTGTCGGTCTGCCTTTAGGGCGGCTATGACTGATGTGCCTATAATAAACATACACTTCATCTGTACATGTTTTGTCCCCACATTTGCTTTTCTTTATTTACACACACACACACACACACACATACACTTTGTCTCCCACTTGTTTGTTTACAAACACAAACACATGTCCACCTATAAGAAACTCAGCACATGCTGTGAAACAGCATGATCCGTAAAAACAAAAAAATTTACTAGATCAATTTCAGCATTTAGCAAACACACGACCTACACACTAAACACACCACTCTGACAGCACTAAAAAAATCTCACCACTTAGGAAATACACGATCTACAAACTAAACACACCACGTTGGCTGCACTAAAGCAATCTCACCACTAAGAAAATACACGATCTACAAACTAAACACACCACTCTGGCAGCACTAAATCAATCTCGTCATTTAGCAAAGACACAAACCACAATAATAAATATTAACTGAATCACCCGGTGGGCTAGAACCCGCATTCCCTATCTACTAGATTCAATTCATGATTTTTTTCAAAATTTAACATCAACGAAAACGAGTTGCTTATAAATTGTACAACGCTGAAAAAAAGAAGATGCATTGATAAAAAAAGTAGAAAAAATATTTGAAATTATTATAAAAAACAATTCAAAATGGAAAACCAGTAGTGCGATTCAGTAACTTTTAACGATTCGACAATCGTCATATTTATCGACAGAAATTATTGTTTGCTGCTACGGCTAGGTGATTCACTAAGACGTTTTTAACGATAGTGGACAAGTTGATTTTTGTTTGTATTTTATTAGTTGTAAAATAAATTTAAATAAAGCGAAAATCATAAATATAGTAAAAATAATATATATATTATACAAAATAACCTTTTTTCGATACAACTAACAACACAAAAATTATTGCCGTTAAATTATCAAGTATAACGATTGTAAAAATTGCTAAAAAGTTTTGCTGTTTACTTAACAATAACAGCTGACTTTAACGGAAGTGAATATCGTAAAAAACTTTACTGAATCGCAAAATCGTTATATTTATTGTTAACTTATTTTAACGATGCGAATATCGTAAAAATAAGTTACTGAATCGCACTACAGAACACTGATGAAATGGTGCTTATAACTATACCAGTGAATGTCGATTTGTTACCGAGGAAGTTGCCGGAGGAAGTTGCGTCGGAGTTGTCCGATAACGCGTTGCTAAAAAGATTCTTGTAATTATTACATTAACATTTAGATTTTTTTTAGTTTTAATACATACATACATGTATGTAATTGTATATATGTATTTCAATAAAAAAAAATTAAAAAATAAAAAATTTGTTTTATTTCAAAATTGGATTTGTTTTAAAACCAATAGGACTATTTTCAAGAATTCAATCCTAAAAATAATCCTTAAACAAGAATTTCATTATTAAAATTTAAGAATTTATTCTGGATTAAATACTTATACTAAGAGCACAATCCTTAATTCAATTTTGAAATAAGAATTTATTTAAGAATAGAATCTTAAATGGGATCTTAAATTCTTGAGTTAAGGATTTTCGCTCTTAACAGACTTTTGAAGCTAAATTGACTGGGTTTTAAGCATAAAATCTTGATTTAAACACGTCTTTTATCAAGTGTAAACTGAGAATTGCCTGCTGGAATTTATACTTTCGTCTGTATTTTAAATATAAAAAAAAACGCCACAAAAAAAATGTAAATAAATGTTATAAACTCTTTGGGGGAGAACATATGTATGTATGTTTGAAAGCGGACACTAAAAATAGCCACCCTCTGCAGTGATCTACACATTTATACACAGCTACATACATACTTATAACCCAACAAACATTTTTGGTATAACTTGTTAAGAATTGCTATCATACAAAAGTTAACATACTAAATATACGTAAGTAAATCGTATTTCAAAAAGTAATAATTTTATACTTAAAGTTTATTTTCTCAAAAAGATTATTGTGTAAAAATATATCATTAAAACGCCTTTGAATTAAGTTTTTAAAGTTTTGCTATGAACAAATGCTGAACGACCAGAAAGTTAAAACATTTTTACCCCCTATCACCATCGTCTAAGGGGGGCTCCCATACAAAGTTTGGTAAAATTGTAATAAGTCCCCCCTACAGCTTCCAGGGTGCCCGTGAATAGGTCAAAAAATAGGGTTAAGCCCCTTACAACTTCCCTAGTCACGCTAAAAGGTTTAAAATATGACCATATTTAAAACTTAAAAATATAAAAAAATTAATAATAAAAAACAACTCGGGGTTTCAAAAGGCCAATGTGAAGCGTATATAAGATTCGGCAGAGCCGAATATAGCGCTCTTACTTTTTTTGATATATGTAGTTACCATGCGGCCATTTCATTCGAAAAGCTTATTTATTCAAGTATTCCATGCTGAATGTGTGGTGTTTTATATTCCGCCAGCATTGTAGATCCGTATGTCAGAATTTATTCTCCTTAATTGAATCTTTGTTGAAGATTCCAATAAAATTCTATTTTCTGGGTATCGTCGCACAACACAAAATTTCAAAAGTGCTTTCCATGAACTACGAGATGAAGAGTTTTGTCCATCTATCCAATTGTTGATCAGTCGCTATTAGATTTTGCACGTCATTATCTTTTAATATAGCAGCCCCCCTAATATTTTTTCCACTCAATAAAAGCCACCTAAGGTTTCTGGTAAAGCAGCACGTTCTGACCTGCTTACTATATATCTGTTTCCGTTGCTCTAAATTGAAGCATAAGGCAACTTAAAATGTATTTCATTAGCATTTGTCAGAACTTAATTATTTTTTTACATAAATTTTTTTATTTCGAAGTTACTTAATCTAATTTAACGTCTTTTTCTTTTCCTATCTCTTTCTTCTCCAGGTATCACAAAGGGACTAAAGAAACGGACCCAAGTGGGCTGCACCACATTCCTTCACCACTTCCGCAGCCGCCTGTTCTACCTAACCTAACCTAATCTAACCTGACCTAATCTAACCTAACCCATTAGTCGTATTTCGTTTCAGGATTTTTTTGAACTTACATCTTTAGAATCCAATTGTCTACGCTAGTTGTGGGCGGGACTTATTATTCGGGCTTATTTAGGTAAACGTGTATCCTTGCAAACTTAAGTTTCTGTCTACGCATTTTATCCGTAATTAACAAACTTATAATAGACTTCTGTTCTTCAATCAGCTGCCACGTAAGTTCAGAGATCCACGCTTTTTTTATATGTTAACAATATCCCAACTGTTTCTTAGCAGTTCCAAGAAAATGCCTCTTTACTCGCTCCCAATCATTCTTATTTTCAGCGCTGTTGTTTTCGAAAGCAGCATAAAGTGTTATTATAGTTTTTCTGTGTCGAATCTACGCGCAATGGTCTAGCTAGAGTTTTCGAAAGCTACTATCTTTATAGTCCAGAAAATATGCCCCCAATTTTCGCTAATGACTACATTTTCGGTTTGATTTTCAGTCAAATGATCTGGGGACGCCCACGTGAACTTATATGTATATATATACATAAATGGTCTTGTGCACAAAAACGTGTCTACCCATTTCATTTTTAAGATTGGTGTTTGATCGACCAACTTTTGCGTTAAGTCTCTCATAAGATTAATCATATAACCGTGATGGACAGACAACACACTCTCAATCAGCTGACTGTAACAAAACTGTTAGTGCATAGCATTGTATGAAAGTAAGTTTTCCGACCCTTGTTCGGAATCTAGCAATTGTCATTCTATCGCTGTTTGGGGTCTAGTAGATAAAAGAATCGGTAGCCGACTTCACTGGACCTGGATTCAGATAATTGCTGCACTGAGTACTTGAGGGTGTGGTGTTAACTTTGCCGTATTTAGGTCAAAGGACTGCACTCAGCCCTAGTGTCTGAAGGTTGTATTTTAAAAATTCATTGCACACACATTCCATGCTTTAAATCTCTCCTTTTTTCATGTCAATAGTTTTTAACAATCAATGCATTTTTAATACATTTTGTATGTTTTCAGTAAGCCTTTGTAGGTTTGGATGTAACATTGATTAGCTGTTAGCATACGAATCTGTCATCGGTATTGTTGATTGAAGCCTTCCGAGATGCGATTGGTACCATAACAAGCAGTGTTGGGTTTAAATGGCGTTAACTGCTCGCTATGTCATCACAAGGATCATAGGCATACTCCGTATTTTTAGGAACTCGAAACCTGTCACTTTCCTGAAAACCGATAACTGTTCGCGACTACCAACTACTCCACATACCTTTGATCGTACTAGCATTAACAGCCTGTGATGTCCGAGACCATTCAGCTATGCTTCCCACAGAAAAATTATATAGCAGTGTAGAAATATGAATATAAATACAAATATATATTGGGATGCATATGAAACGGTTGAGTGGACGTATAAACATATTTAAATCTATAAATTGATGATGATTTCCTTGCAAAGACAAACATATGTATTTCAAAGTACGAGCGAGAAATTTGGATTTGTGTAACATTTTTCTTGTTGTCTTCTGTTGACCGGGAGTAAAAGAAGTGGCGACATGGAAAAGAAATAAAGCAACATTAAAGGAAGAATAAACAAAATAGACAAGAAAACAGCAACCATGTCAATGTCAACAACACATACACGCATAAAACCACAAGTAAAAATAAACGATGAAAAAAAAAAAATTAAGTATTAAGTTGTGTTGGTGACCGCCAAGGGGATGCGTTTGAATGAACCGTTGTCTACAAAAACATCAACATAAAACAGTGCATATGGGCTTTATGGGATCCATATACATATGTAAGTGGAGGCTATTATTAATGAATATTCATTCTCTAAATGTTTGCATGTATGTATGTGTTTTTATTCATATACAACGACCATAAATCTAAAAAACACAGATCAGTTTAAACTCACATGTAAATGTACAGGAAAGACCTTGCCTTTTCCACTATTTCAGTTTATTTAAGAAGCAGAAGCAAAAAAAAAACTGACGTCCAGACTTCTGTTGTACGTACATAGAAAAACCAAAAGAAACACATCTTGTGAATTTTAACGATCTTGCATGTGTTTTCATATGTCAGTTTAGATTGAGTTCTAAATTTACTTACTGTACAGTGTATGCCACATGTAAGCCATTGAAGATTTGTTTAAGAAATCAAATTTTACCGGTGAATAATTATTTAGATAATCCCGATTTATTTTAACCTTTTTCAAAGTGGAAGGGTATATAGCAGTTGTTATTCCGTTTCCAATTTCTACAACATTTATAAAAATATATATTTTTTTGATCCTTACGCATAGAAAAATCACCGTGTCATACTTGCCATTGGTAATTCGCTATTTATAATCAGCAAGATTGGTTGACTCGGAACAGAGTTATAAAAAAAAACCTGAGATAACCTCTTTGGTGTAGTACTAAATCCATGCCAATATTGAGTAACTGTTGCCACTGCTACCACAAAACTTTGCCTGGAGGCTTTGCAGACTTCAATATAATTTGGAGGGTTTTTTTTTTGGATAAAAGCAGGGGCTTCAGAAAAACAGCCTGAAACCTTCATTGTACTGATTAAGCCAGAATCACTTTTTAAGTCAAAATAATTATGACAATTCAAGTATTCTTGTAATCAAAGTAAAGCTTGGGATTTGAACTTGGGTTGCTTGTGTGGACTACAAGCGCTCTAACTACTGCATCACGCCATCATGTTTAAACTAGAATTCAACTGAAAAAACGTTTTTTCTAAACAAACACTTCTACATTTTTATTACAGAAATTATGAAAAAATTGTTACTCTAAGCAATTTATTTGCTTAAGGTAATCAACGAGTTATTTAGGAAAATGAAATGTTTTGTTTTTTTTTAATTTTAACTCAACTATCTTAAATCAAGAAAAAAACAGAAAGAAAAGCTAAAAAATTATCATCAGAATCAAGTTTCGAACCTGCTAGCTTCTAAATGCCAGACTGAGACTCTACCGCTAGACCAGCCAGCCATTGGATTTTGAAGTTAAAATTCTTATTTATTTAAGCGTTTTTTATTTTTCTATACTCTACTTAAAATGTTTTTCAATTAAGTTGCATTTATTCAAAAAATTTCCTATTCAAAATTATTACTGTTTTTCTTTTTAAGAATTTTGAATTTGTAAATAAGCATCACTGTTATTATAAAATTTTTAAATACAATTATATAGTTTATAAGTACAATTAAGTTTTTAATTAATTGAAAAAATACGCAAATAATTTTTCTGTGTAAAGGCTACATAGTTTAGCCACCCTAAGAGTACGCATACTTTTTTACAGTACTGTAAGTTAGAATTTCGTTTGGATACTTCTCGGTGACAATTTTTTATTTATAAAATATTTTACAGAAAAGGCCCAATGAAAAAAATATTCAAAGTCAAATTGAACTGATGATGCTTGATCTTGAAAAAATTCGGGATGCACTTTTAAAATATATAATTTTTAATATGTATCTTATTTTTGTACAGTTGTCTTTTAAAATTGACAGTGTCGGACAAAGTATTTCGAGCATATACTGCAAGATATGAGGGGTCGTTATTTAAATCATTATTTAAAATTCAAGAATAATGGCCTTTTGGAAATGATATTATTTAGTATAAAACAGATTTTGTACAACATTTTGGTTTTTAAAACCTTAAATTTGTATTTAACTTTGTAGTTAATGCTAGAAAACTACACCATTTCCAATTATATTTTAAAAACTTCTTATAGTATTTTAACATTTTTAATTTCACTTCTGAACTTTCTATTTATAAATTTTAAATTTTTTTGATTTGTTGCAGAATTTCTATTTGCATTTCAGAATTTTCCATTTATGTTAACGGAGGGAAAATTATATTTTGAAGCTTCTTTTTTTAAACGCTTTGCAACTTTTTACCAAATAAAAATACAAACACAATTTAAAATGCGTTAAGCAGGTCTAAGAAAAATATAGGTAAGTTTTTGACTCCTTTTTTATTTTTTTTTAAAGTGTAAAAATTGTACTTTGGCTCTTTTTAGGTCCATTTTGTCATTTTTTTAACCAATAAAGAAAGGTAGAAACATAAGTAAATATTTCGAAAAAATATATATGTATATGTATTTCTAAACCTTTTTTGAAATTTTAGACCATTAGAGTACAATTTTTAATACCTTCTAAACAAATTATAATAAAAACATGAGTACGTCTTTGGTACTTTTTGGATATATTATACCACATGACTTTCTCAAAAGGGTACTTTTAAGGTACTGCTTTGCATATTTAAAATATGAAGTAAAGTTTATGAAGACCGGATGTCAACCAAGTGGAAAAAAAGTATTTCTGAGACATTTTTGGTACTTATTTTAGTTTTTTGGGACTATAAGTCTACAAAGATGAAATGAACGACTATTGACCCAGATTGAGGTCAAAAGTAATTACGCTGTAAAAAAGAAATTTTCTTGTATTTTGTTTTTTTACTTTTTTTTTGAGATTTTAGGAACTTGAAATTAAGGATTGTTTTTCCAAACAGCTGATTGTAAGAGAATTTTTCTAATGAACACGAAAAAGTTTGGGCTGCTTTGTGCTGAAAGATGAAAAATATTTTTCATAAGATCGCTACGTTGATTTTTTTTTTTTGCTGTAAACGAATTTTTATACAACATTTTTAAAACTCTAAGCGGTCACCCTGATTACCGATTCGATTTCTTTTTTTAAGCCATGCGACTAAAACAACTTAAGCTTTTGGTTCTCTTATACTTATATAAAAGGTTATTTCGTTTAATTTTATTTGGAATGCAATGTTAAATGCAGAAAATAAATTTGGCAACCTGATATGTATTATATTATATGTTAAATAGTTCTAACTTTAATGTCCAATTTTTAGTGAGTAGAACTTTTTCGCATTTAGTACTTTGTTTAGGTAAATATTAAAAAGTTATGGGGGGTAATTTCTGGCACATATAAAAAATCGTCCATATTAGATATCTTCCATACATACATACATGTATGTAGGAATGTATGTGTGTAAGTATGTAGTTTACATTTAAGAACGATGTTTTTATTCAACGATGTTTGATTTGGATGAGATATTACAAAGGGATAAATAACATCTTAAAAGTACATATATATTTAGAAATTGTTTATCTTTTTTCTAATAATGCCTTTATATCTTCAATCCTTTTGTAAAACACGTAATAGTCCTTTTTATAATTGTTATTGCGATTTTTGTACTGTTCTTACTTCGACACACTAACATACGAGTACAATGCAAGGTAGAAACATAGAGGATTTGCAGATGTTGAGCAGACAAAACGCAATATATGATCATCTTTGATTTTTGTTTTTGGCATGGTCTTTACTTTCATTAATGCATTTTAATTTTTTTTTTGCAAAATTGCACTTTCAAGAGATTAAAAAAGTAGAATGTTTTCTTAAAGGAACTATAAATTTAATGAAGGGGTTGCATTTTATTGTTAAAAAATTTGAGCACACATTGAAATTCTTGCATACATATTCATATGTATGTATGTATGTTCCTATACATATGTATATAAGTACACATGAATTTACAGATGTATTGTTAAGCATAAAATGATGAGTTCAATAAACATATACATATGTATAACATAAATGTATTTTTATCTAAAATACAATTTACAAAGGTGGATGCCTTATAAAATCATGCTTGAGAAAGGTTGTATTTAAAAGTAAAATTTTTAGACTTAACACATCTGCTCAAAAAAAATTACAAAAAATTAATCTCTATTCAACACGATTTGTACATATAAATTGTATAAATGGACATCATATTTAGTAAAAAAATTTATGCGAAAATTAGTTGATTTATACCTACATATGACCACTTTCTTTAAAATCTAAGGACTTTAAAAATTTTACAAAAAAAAATTATTAATAATAGTGCATCGTTTTTTATTGCCGTAAGCAAATGGGGAAAAGCAAATAAAATACCAAATTATCACAAAACAAATGCTCATAGTCAATATAAGAAATTAGTATTTTTGTTTTGTTGTTGTTAAGTGGGAATTAATTTGAATTTATTGACTAAATATGAATTTGAAAAAAAAGAATAAGACGGGAATTAGATTTGTATTGTATTGAACTTCCAAGGTAATTGGAAGACAAGCACTGGAATGGAATCCGCAGGGACAAATAAATCCGAGTAGGCTCCGAAATACCTGAATTCGCATGATTAAGAAGGAGTGCTTATCTCGCAACCTCACTTGGAACCAAGCAAAGATCCTGGCTAATGATCGAGAAAAGTGGACAAAATTTGTAGACGCCCTATATTCCACGTGAACTTTTAAAAGTTTTCTTGCTTTACAATTTGTAAATTTTTTAAATAAAGGAAATAAAAAAAGAAGGCTATAGTCGGTCAGACCCAACCATACTATATCCCACATCCCAAATTTTTTATAATAAGTTATAAAGTAATGAGGTCGATACAACAGAATAACGACCTTTTGGGTCGATACAACAAAATAACGATCTTTTGGTTAAGGGCTGGTTCAAAATTTTTGCTTAAAAAAATTTTAATGTTTATCTAACTTTTAAGTTACTGTTTGGTAACCGGTTATTTAATTGATTTTAATTAGCAAATTTTTAAGCGGGGTCCTAAATTTCGGGGCAACTTAAATAAAAACAATTGGTAATTCAGCTAGAAACTTGCTGGAGTTCCTTCGTCTCCAATATTACCTGCCTACTTACTAGGTAAATTCTCCTAAAAATTGATTAGCTTATTTCAAGTTAAGCAAGTAAGAGCGCTATATTCGGATGTGCTAAATCTTATATGCCCCGGGGAAGTTGTAGGGGTTTTTACCCTAATTTTTTTCAAATTTACATAGTAATCCTGGTAGGGGCTGGAAATGTTTGGAAATAAAAATTAATTGGATTCGTTCTTACATATGATATATAAAGAAGCACTCTGGAAGCTGTAGGAGCGATTTAAAAACAATTAAACATTGTATGGCAACCCTGTTAGGGGCAGAGATAGGGTGGAAATATGTTTCACAAAAATCTTCGTGAAAAAAAATTCATCGAAGTCCGTTTTACATTGGACCTGTATAGGGGAAACTTCGGGGCAGTTGTAGAGGTTTTTATGTACAAAGTTTAGAGCAACAAACAGAGGTAGTCATGGTTGCTTGCATACATATATCTTCTTCAACTAGCGGTCGATTTCGCTGAATTTTAATACTATACGCAAGTATACTTAACGTGTTGATATCACAAACAGGTCCAGGTCCGTCTGTCCGTTAAAAAGTTAACAGACAGGTGGGCATTGCTGAATCAACTTTCCTATCTATAAGGATCAAGAAAATATACAATGTCGTATTTGTTTTACACAGAAGACATGTCAACATACACGTCGATATTTGGTGATGATGGGACTGCTTTTTTTAGTTCTGATGAAGATCTTTAAGATACCTCGAGCCAAGTAGAGAAATAAGCAAAATTGTATCAAATAAAAAAAAAAAACTTTTTTGGGATATTAAAATAAATTACAATTCTAAAGGTACTGCATTTCTTAAATATAAAAAGTAGCCTAGAAGTTCCATTACAATAAGTGGTAATACGTATGTACATATAAATACATGCGTGCACGCCAATATACATCTTTTTAAATAAAAATAGACCTGCACGCCTTTTGAAGATTTTCTTTAAATATTTACCAAAGAGTTTTTGGACTTAGTTTTACACAAATTATCTCTTTTCTAAAATATGTACATATTAGTAAAAGGTATGTATTGATGTGTACATATCTCACAAATGGAAGTCATAAAAACATCCAAAAACACGGTTTTTGAATAAACACTAACTTAAGGGGGAAAAATGCAAGATTTCTTAGCGGCCTTTGAACACAAAAATCTTCAATTCTCACAGTAGCAACAAGATTGGTTTTTATTCAAATGTAGCCTGAACTTTAAAAAATTTACTAAACACATGTGTTTACCGCAATAAATATGTAAGTTTGTATGTACGTATGAATGCATGGATGGATGTATGGATGGGTAAAGGCCTGCATATATCGCATCCATCCAACCTATCATTTTTACGTTTCTATTTTTGGATACAATCAAGACATGGAATTGTCAAGTACGATGGCACTTTAAAACGTCCGTTACAATTTGGTTTTTTGTTGTTGTTGTATTTACTTTAACTTTAAAAATTATGTTTTATTTTGTTGTCTTTTAGATGGGAGTCTGTTGGTACAAAAGGGATGCGTATTTGCCTGTCCCCAATTTAAATGCAACAGGATTACATACAGTCCATGTGATGACGTAAATACAGTTGTACTGTTTTATTGTATGCATTTGATTAATATATTGCCACAAAATACATACATATGTCGAATGTATTAATAACAATGTGAATGTACATACATATCGTCACCTTAAATGCAAACAGACTGCAACAAAATCAGATATCAGGTTTTTAAACGATTTTAGTACATTTAATCAAAACACACAATTTTAGACTCCTACGATCAGAAAAAACAATTTGATTTATTAATGCAAACACCAGGGCAAGCAAAAATGTGCTCTTGAAAAAGGGGCTTATGCGCATAAAATATACGGTAGAAAGTTAAAAATATGCTTCAACAAATTAAAAATATATGCTTTAAAGATAAGAATGACAGGAACTTAGACCAAAGAATCCAAAAATGCAGCATTTAACGTAAGTTGTGTTAACGAAAAACCGAATTAATATTAATAAAAAATTCGGGTACAAAATAAAAAGGGGAAACCAAAATTTTGTTAAAAAATTTTTAATTAAAGGGTTTTAAAACTAGAATGAATATAAACAAAAAATAAAAATAAACAATAAATAAAAAACAACAAAAGGTGTATCAATGTACACTCGAAAGGTCTTTTTTATTTTTTTTTTTAATTTAATATAAAAAAAATTTAAAAAAACACTAAAAAATAGGTTATAAAAAATTATGTTCTTTAAAAAAAATATGACAAAATATGCTGTTATATGCAAAAGTATGCGCTAACAAATAGATACCAAACTCTTGTGAAAGTTTTAAAACGGATAAAAATACAAATGGGTTTAGCTTTAAAATAAATAATTAAATTAAAAAACCACAACTTATAAAAGGAGACAACGAGCACTAAAATCTTTTTTGTTAGGTTTTTTCAATTAAAATATAAAAATTGCTTTAAAAACGGGGGTTAAAAGAAATATGTACCCAAATATGCTATTATTGCAAAATATGCAAAAATTTTTCGCAACAAGCCCCCAGAAAAAAATAAATGATTCTGCATATTTTTTGTTGCCCTGGTATTTACATTCGGTGGACGATATCTTATGTATTAGAAAATACATAAATAACTGCAGTAGCGATGTTTATCGGTATAAAGAGGGTGCAACAGGATGATTATTTCCGTTCGCTCCCATTATAAATGGATCATCAATGCTGTTTACAAAGATACAAACTACATAAGAAAATGTATCTTACGAGTTGTGACACATGTGTGAGTTAAAGTCCACTTTTGTGTAAAACATTGAAATATTTATATTATCTCTGCGCCAGTGTTGCTTATACTTACGTTTAACATTAAAGTTATAATGTACTTTAGAAGATCTTAAAATATACGTATATAAGTATGTATGTATGTATGTATGTGTGTACGTATGTATGTATGTATGTATGTATGTATGTATGTATGTATGTATGTATGTATGTATGTATGTATGTATGTATGTATGTATGTATGTATGTATGTATGTATGTATGTATGTATGTATGAATGTATGTATGTATGTATGTATGTATGTATGAATGTATGTATGTATGTATGTATGTATGTATGTATGTATGTATGTATGTATGTATGTATGTATGTATGTATGTATGTATGTATGTATGTATGTATGTATGTATGTATGAATGTATGTATGTATGTATGTATGTATGTATGTATGTATGTATGTATGTATGTATGTATGTATGTATGTATGTATGTATGTATGTATGTATGTATGTATGTATGTATGTATGTAGTGTAGATATTCAGAATTACAAGCTTATATAACCTCCACTATTAGTCCGTTTAATCGAATTTTTGGTTTGGTTTAAGTTATTAGTCGATGTTAAGATTTACATACTTTTAAATTATTGATACACCACCGGGAGGGAATTGTCAGAAATTTTCGTTATAATTATTTTGCAACCTATCAGCACTTTAAAGCGGTTTCCCGGAAAATGTAGATAAGAGAAACACATTTAAAAAGCAAATGTTTATATCTTATACAGTCGAATCCTGATAATTCGTACCCCGATAAATTGTAATTCCCGATAATTCGTAACAAACTGTCGGTCCCTTGAAAAAATCTCGTTATTTCGTAAAATTTCCATCATTTTGGTCCCCTCGCTAATTCGTAATTATTTTTTCAAATAAAATCTTCTTTACCTCTTATAAATCGTAATTGCCTGCTAACTACCACTTATAATTCGTAATAAAAACAAGTAAGAGCGCTATATTCGGCTGTGCCGAATCTTATATACCCTTCACATTGACCTTTCGCAATCCCAAACTTTTTTTATTTTTAACCATTTTTTTTACTTATGAAATATTTATAATTTTTAAATAGGCTCTAAGGGCAACTCTAAAGAAGTTGTGGGCATTTTCATATCATTTTTGTAAATTTTGTATGGCAACCCTATTAGGGCGTGGAGATAGGGGGTAAGTATGTTCTAAGAATATGTATGGGAGGGCAAACTAATTGGGGTCGGTCGTACACTTTATTGCTCTAAGGCCAACTATGAAGAAGTTGTGGGCATTTTATCATTTTTGTAAATTTTGTATGGCAACCCCATTAGGGCGTGGAGATAGGGGGTAAGTATGTTCTAGGAATATATTTGGGAGGGCAAACTAATAGGGGTCGGTCGTACACTTTATTGCTCTAAGGCCAACTCTGAAGAAGTTGTGGGCATTTTATCATTTTTGTAAATTTTGTATGGCAACCCCATTAGGGCGTGGAGATAGGGGGTAAGTATCTTCTAGGAATATGTTTGGGAGAAGAAACTAATAGGGGTCGGTCGTACACTTTATTACTCTAAGGCCAACTCTGAAGAAGTTGTGGGCATTTTTACATAATTTTTGTAAATTTTGTATGGCAACCCCCTTACGGCGTGGAGATAGGGGGTAAGTATGTTGTAGGCATATGTTTGGGAGGGCAAACTAATAGCGGTCGGTCATACACTTTATTGCTCTAAGGCCAACTCTGAAGAAGTTGTGGGCTTTTATCATTTTTGTAAAGTTTGTATGGCAACCCCATTAGGGCATGGAGATAGGGGGTAAGTATGTTCTAGGAATATGTTTGAGAGGGCAAACTAATAGGGGTCGGTCGTACACTTTATTGCTCTAAGGCAAACTCTGAAGAAGTTGTGGGCATTTTATCATTTTTGTAAATTTTGTATGGCAACCCCATTGGGGCGTGGAGATAGGGGGTAAGTATGTTCTAGGAATATCTTTGGGAGGGCAAACTAATGGGGGTCGGTCGTACACTTTATTGCTCTAAGGCCAACTCTGAAGAAGTTGTGGGCATTTTATAATTTTTGTAAATTTTGTATGGCAACCCCATTAGGGCGTGGAGATAGGGGGTGAGTATGTTCTAGAAATATGTTTGGGCCAAGAAACTAATAGGGGTCGGTCGTACACTTTATTGCTCTAAGGCCAACTCTGAAGAAGTTGTGGGCATTTTATCATTTTTGTAAATTTTGTATGGCAACCCCATTAGGGCGTGGGGATAGGGGGTAAGTATGTTCTAGGAATATGTTTGGGAGGGCAAACTAATAGGGGTCGGTCGGACACTTTATTGCTCTAAGGCCAACTCTAAAGAAGTTTTGGGCATTTTTACATCATTTTTGTAAATTTTGTATGGCAACCCCCTTAGGGCGTGGAGATAGGGGGTAAGTATGTTCTAGGAATATATTTGGGAGGGCAAACTAATAGGGGTCGGTCGTACACTTTATTGCTCTAAGGCCAACTCTGAAGAAGTTGTGGGCATTTTTACATCATTTTTGTAAATTTTGTATGGCAACCCCCTTAGGGCGTGGAGATAGGGGGTAAGTATGTTCTAGGAATATGTTTGGGAGGGCAAACTAATGGGGGTCGGTCGTACACTTTATTGCTCTAAGGCCAACTCTGAAGAAGTTGTGGGCATTTTATAATTTTTGTAAATTTTGTATGGCAACCCCATTAGGGCGTGGAGATAGGGGGTAAGTATGTTCCAGAAATATGTTTGGGCGAAGAAACTAATAGGGGTCGGTCGTACACTTTATTGCTCTAAGGCCAACTCTGAAGAAGTTGTGGGCATTTTATCATTTTTGTAAATTTTGTATGGCAACCCCATTAGGGCGTGGAGATAGGGGGTAAGTATGTTCTAGGAATATGTTTGGGAGGGCAAACTAATAGGGGTCGGTCGGACACTTTATTGCTCTAAGGCCAACTCTAAAGAAGTTGTGGGCATTTTTACATCATTTTTGTAAATTTTGTATGGCAACCCCCTTAGGGCGTGGAGATAGGGGGTAAGTATGTTTTAGGAATATGTTTGGGAGGGCAAACTAATAGGGGTCGGTCGTACACTTTATTGCTCTAAGACCAACTCTGAAGAAGTTGTGGGCATTTTTACATAATTTTTGTAAATTTTGTATGGCAACCCCCTTAGGGCGTAGAGATAGGGGGTAAGTATGTTCTAGGAATATGTTTGGGAGGGCAAACTAATGGGGGTCAGTCGCACACTTTATTGCTCCAAGGCCAACTCTGAAGAAGTTGTGGGCATTTTATCATTTTTGTTAATTTTGTATGGCAACCCCATTAGGGCGTGGAGATAGGGGGTAAGTATGTTCTAGGAATATATTTGGGAGGGCAAACTAATAGGGGTTGGTCGTACACTTTATTGCTCTAAGGCCAACTCTGAAGAAGTTGTGGGCATTTTATCATTTTTGTTAATTTTGTATGGCAACCCCATTAGTGCGTGGAGATAGGGGGTAAGTATGTTCTAGGAATATATTTGGGAGGGCAAACTAATAGGGGTTGGTCGTACACTTTATTGTTCTAAGGCCAACTCTGAAGAAGTTGTGGGCATTTTATCATTTTTGTAAATTTTGTATGGCAACCCCATTAGGGGGTGGAGATAGGGGGTAAGTATGTTCTAGGAATATGTTTGGGAGAAGAAACTAATAGGGGTCGGTCGTACACTTTATTGCTCTAAGGCCAACTATGAAGAAGTTGTGGGCATTTTCATATCATTTTTGTAAATTTTGTATGGCAACCCCCTCAGGGCGTGGAGATAGGGGGTAAGTATATTCTAGGAATATGTTTGGGAGTAGAAATTAATGGGTGTCTGTAATACATTTTTTTCCTCTACGGGCAAGTCCGGGGAAGTTATAGCGGTTTTTACCTTATTTTTTAAAATTTTGTATGGCAACCATGTCAGGGGCTAGAGATAGAGGGTAAGTATGTTCCACAAAAATGTTTGGATGGAAAAAATAATTCGGGTCGGTCTTACATTTTACCTTTGTAGGAGAACCCTGGAAGCCGTAGGAGCGATTTTAAAAATGTTTAAATTAAGCTTTGTATGGCAACGCTGTTATATGTATGAACACTAATACTAATAAAATTTTTGTTTTGGGTGTGTTTCAATAATATAGACATGACTGATTCTGTTTTTTTCTTTTTTTGTTGTTTTTTTATTATTACATGTAAAAGTATGTTCTTTGTTGTTGTTGTAGACTCAAAAAACCGAGGTAGTCGTGGTTTTTTGCTTATATCTCGGTTATTTATCGGGCGATTTTGCTGAATTTCAATACCGATTTTCTCGAGACTATCTGTGACAGTTTGATACCACATTCGGGTCTATGCGATATCGGGGGGCTTCAGAAAGTTGATTTCAACCATAACACGGACAGACGGTCAGACGGACAGACGGACAGACGGACATCGCTAAATCGGTTTCCCTATCTATAAGGATCCAGAATATATATACTTTATGGGGTCCCAAATGAATAATAAAGGAATTACAAACGGAATGACAAACTTATATATACCCTTATCACTTATGTGAAGGGTATAACAACAGAAACATGGAAAGAATAATTTTTTGTTTACCACATTACACGTTATTTACGCTAAATAAATAAATTTGCTATTTTATTTTATGTATTTATTTTGTATTTTATTTTTAACAATTGTTTTTTACATATATTTTTATCGTTTTAGTAAATCAATTGAAAAACCCCGTTAATTCGTATATATTTTACTGTAACCCCGTTAAATCGAAACCCCGCTTAATCAAAAACCCCTATAATTCGTAAGAAATGACCGGTCCCTTGTGATTACGAATTATCGGGAATTGACTGTATATTAAAGAACAATTCTTTTTTGTTAGTGACACCGCTTATAACTTAAGAACGGCTGGACCGATTTTTATGAAACTTAAAAAAAAGACATACCCGATATCTGGGAATGCGTTTTAGGCTAATTTGTTTTTGGAAATTCCGACTGGGCGTGGCACCTCCCATACAAATTGAACAGTTTTTTTCACATATCTCAATAACTATTATAGCTGAAGTCTCCAAATTTGGTACAACTAAATTATTTATTGATGTACATAACTGAGTTGTGTATGGGCGGAAACAAATAAATGGGCGTGGCAACTCCCATACAACAAAAATAGTTTTTTGTATATATTTGAACAACGGTAACAGCTAAAGTCTCCAAACTTCGTACGGATGTTTATAGTGCTAATATGCATAATCGAGCTTTTTATGGGCGGGAAAAAATAAATAGGCGTGGCACCTCCCATACAACGAAAATAGTTTTTTGTATATATCTCAATAAATGTAACAGGTGAAGTCTCCGAACTTCGTACGGATGTTTATAGTGCTAATATGCATAATTAAGCTTTTTATGGGCGGGAAAAAATAAATAGGCGTTGCACCTCCCATACAACGAAAATAGCCTCCAATCTTCGTACGGACTAACATTTAACATAAAAACTAACATTTTTTTTGTATATGTATCTCAATAACAGTAACAATTTAACTCTCAAAACTTTGTAGAGATGTTTATAATGGTAATATGTATGCATAATTCAGCTGTGTAAGGTTGAAGTCTCAAAATTTTGTGTAGGTGTTTACAATGTTGATGTTTACAATTAAGCTGAGTTTGGACGTAAAAAAAATAATAGGCGTGGCACCTCTTTTACATATATATGTCAATAAATGTAACAGCTGAAATCTCTAAATTTAATATGGGTATTTATTATGCTAACATGCATAACTAAGATGAGTATAGGCAGGAAGTGAACTATGGGTGTGGAACCTCTAATTGCATGGAAATATTTATATGTGTATCTCATTAACTGTGACAGCTAAGGTCTCCAAACTTTTTGGTGTGGCACTTCCCGTACAATTAGATTTTTTTTACATGTTCTTCAATAATTCTTATAGCTAGAGTCTCAAAATTGTCTATGGATGTTTATGTTTGCTAACATGCATAATTGTGGTGAGTATACTTAAGAGAAAAGGGAATAATGGACATGGCATCTCGCATTCAGCAAAAATACTTTCTTATATAAGTCTCAACAACTGTAAAAGAACTTCAAAAAACGTGTTCATATTTTTCTTAAACCAGTTGAACGCAATTTAAATTATTAGCTTAAAAGTAACAGAAATAACCTAAAAATTACCAATAAAATGTTTATCCCTCTTTACCCCTTATGATCAAAATTATCAAAATTTTATATTCATATTTTTTCGAGACCTGCCGAACGCAATTTAAAAATATAATTTGAGCCCTTTTTATCTTTTTCAGTTCCGAAGGTACAAAATAGATATAAGGAGTTTCAAAATATGGGTTTTATCCTGTCTCGCCTCTTATGGTCTCATATTTCAAAAAAGTACGAAAAATGCATTCATAACTTTGAAACCTGTCGAGCGTAAATTTAATTATAAATCTATCTTTTTTTAGTTCAGAAGCTACAAAATTACCCAATACATACATGTTTCAAGCCTTGCCCTAAGCATTAAGGCTATGCAATGATGAATCTGTCCGTCAGTTAACGAGTCATTAACGCAATTTTTTTCTTTACATTGTTTTGTAAGCACAACAAACATTTAAAAAAATAAAAAAAAAATATTTACAAGTGGCGGATAGGGCTACAAAATAATGAAGCCATTATAAACTGAACTATTTGTGAAGTTTTTCTCAGTAATAGATTCCCATTATGAAAAATGCGATTGGCTACAGCTTTTCTATTCACGCCTTATCAGCAATTTTCAGTAATTATCAGAGAAACAAACAAAACATGTTTAGAACGTTATTGACACGCTATTAAGGATACTTTTTTGTGGATTGTGTGTGTTAAGGCAAAAAATTCGTTTGCTGGTTATATATATTGTTAGGCAATACGTGTTCAGAGATACTCGATGCCAGATATATTTAATAAAATGGCAAAAACGAGGCTTGCTGCATGCACACATTCTTATTTGGTTAGTCGAAAAAGTTCGACCCGACCAGATAGATGACATTAAAAGAGCTGAGATCCCTGATCCCGAAACAGATCAAGATGATGTTGTATTCATGGTCGACGGCAAGTGTTCCAAGCATTGTCCATGAAAATTGACGACGAAAACTATCACTGGCAATGACGGTTATCCACTGTATCGGCGTTGATCGCCCAATGACAACGATCAAACTATTACAAAGAAAGTAAAAGGAAACGATTTTGTGATTGACAACAGTTGGACTGTGCCATATTCGCCACTTCTTTCCAAATCATTTAAGACACATTGCAATGTTGAATATTCTAATTTAGTGAAGTTGATCAAGTACATCTGCAAATATGTCATGAAAGGCAGCGATATGGCTGTTTTTAGCATCCAAACCTCCAATGGCAACGATGAAATTACGCGTTATTAAGTTGGGCGAAATGTGAATTGCAATCAGGCGGTTTGGCGTACATTTAGCAGTGCATCTCGAGAATGGCCAACGAGTATATTTCACTGCGACAAATGTTGTTCAACGTGCTGAAATACCTCCAGTGACAACATTGATAAGTTTCTGTGCTGTTTGTCAAAGCGATCCGTTTGCACAAGCTTTACTTTACTCGAATATGCCACGGTATTACACTTGGAACGCTTCTTCAAAAAAATATTAACGTCGAAAGAAAGGCACTATGGTTCCTGGACATCTGGATGTGCATTCAAGTGATGCTCTTGGTCGCATTTATACAGTTCATCTGAAGAATGATGAATGCTTTTATTTGCGGTTGTTGCTGGTGAATGTTCGTGGTCCAACATCATAGTCTGCCCAACATTTTGTGCTGCATGTCAAGAACTCAATTTGCTTGAAAACGATACTCATTGGGATACGACAATCGCTGAGGCATATACGAACGTCAAGTCTAAGGGACTTGTGGAACAAATACATTGACAATGTGTCAGAAGAGATTTTACATCAATAAATTGTCAGCTAGAGAAATCCAAATCTTGAAGTCAATGCAAAGATGCATAGGAAGTCTATGATATAATATTGAAGGCAATTGATGGCCCTGGTGGAACTGGGAAGATATTTTTTATGTCATTGATTTTAGCCACTTTTCGTGCGAGATCCAACATTGTTGTAGCGGTAGCTTCATCTGGAATAGCGGTCACATTGTAAGAAGGATACCGCACAGCTCACTTAGCGTTAAAATTGCCATTAAACCTTTAAAATATAGAGCAACCGACATGTAACATTGCGAAAAAATCCGCCATGTCTAAAATTTTAGTAGCGTGTAAAATCATTATCTGGGACGAATGCACAATGGCACACAAACGCGCAAGAGAAGCTCTTAAAACAACACTAAGAGAACTGCGCAAGATTTTTTGGAGGTGCAATAATTTTACTGCCTGGTGATTTCCGCCAAACACTGCCAGTCATTCCAAGATCGACGGCTGCTGATCGAATAAGTGCTTGCGTAAATCCTCAATTCTGTAACGTTTTGCAAAGATACTGCAGTTGACAGAAAACATGAGAGTTATATTGCTCAACGATTTATCAGCTCAAGATTTCTTCAACCAATTGTTGACTATCGGTAATAGCCGTATTCCTGTCGACAAATTAAACGGATTGATTTTATTTCCTCAAAGTTTTTGTAATTTTGTATAATTGCCAACGGGACAAATTATGACTGGTTGAGTGAACGGGCAATTTTAGCAGCTAAAAATATAGATGTTGATGATTTAAACTATGTAGTTAGTTCAGAATCAAATCGTTGGCACTCTGCATTCTTTTCATTCAATTGATTGTGTAACAAACGAAGATGAAGCCACCAACTATCCAACTGAAGTTTTAAACTCCTTGGATGTGCCCGACTTACCACCGCACAACTTATAACTGAAGGTTGGCTCGGTAGTTATCGTACTTCGAAATTTAAACAACCCAAAACTTTGCAATGGAACGCGCTTGGTAATAACAAAACTAATAGTCCATGTTATTCACGCAATTATACCTAGAGGAAAATTCAAAGGTGAAGAAGTTCTCATACTGAGAATTCCGATTATACCAACCGATATCCTTTTTTAGTTTAAGATAATTCAATTTCCTATTCGTCTTGCATTCTTAATGACTATTAACAAATCACAAGGACAATCCTTGAGTATTTTTGGTCTTAGTTAAGAAAATACATGTTTTTCTCATAGCCAAATATACGTTGCATTTTCACGTGTGGGCAAACCATCTGCTTTATTTGTACTTGCACCTGATAACAAAACAAAAAATTTCGTATATCACAAGGTACTGAACTGAAGGGAATTAACCAAAACATAACCCATGCACGAAAATACATAGCTTCCTTAACAGCTTTTACCTGAAACGCCATATTTTTGAAATCTTTTTGAATTTTTGTTTTCTTTAACAAACAAGACTAAACAAACTTTGTGCTCTTTTAAAAAAATCCATATATTCAATAACTGTTAGGTGGTACGAAGTTCACCGGGTCAGCTAGTTTTATATAAATATGTATATTGGTTCTTTAAAGAAGTGCTTTTATACCCTTGAAGTAAAAAGGACATACATACATATATTAGTTTGTTATTCAGTTTAATTTCTATAATGTTCATTTGCGACCCTTTCTGGATCCTTATATTTAGGAAAGTCGATTTAGGCGCGTTCGCTATTTAAATTCAAGTTACATTCGATGGATCACGCCTAAGTATCGAAATATTTCTAGGCGGAACGCTATTTAAGTTTAAAAGATGGGTTTTACTTCAGACCAAGAAAACATAAGTAAAGCTACTATTGACTGCTAAAATAAGATTTTTTTTGCCAAAATGATAATTCGTTACTATTTTGAAAACTCATTTGTATTTTAACTTTTTTTATAGTTCTTATCAGATTATTTATTTTGGATGCCCTAAGATTCTTAAAAAAATAACGGGGACTAATATATTTTTAGTTTGAAAGATGCCACTGCAATCAGATTTGTCGCATTTTTTTCATCTGTATTTTATAATATTCTATAGCATCGAGGGTGTTTTTATTAGAGAAAGAAAAAACCTCCTCGTTTGAACGAGGTGAGTGTCACCTTTAATTCCGTTGCCCATCCCCCCTAAAAGAAGAGGCTATACCCCTTTTTAAATATAAATAAGAGTTCGTACGTCCACTGCTCTCACTTCACTTAATACCCCTGTATCAACTAACCCAGCATATATTAACCTGTCAAAAGGCACACAGTTTACAAATGGAGTCTTTGCACGCTTGAAAAAATTAAAAACAGGTGAGGTTGGCTAAAATTTCCTTGATCGCCGCTTATCAATAAATATGTCCACCACACTATTTAAACTGTAAAAATTTCTGCCTGAAAAGCACCTCTGAAAATCTTGAATGTATGGCATCTGAGCAAATTGTCCCATTAAACCCAAACGGACCGTATGTCTCCTCTCAACATCCTCTGCCACCAGATAAATTAGTTTTAAGCTTAAGACGGCATCCGCTGCGTTAAGCTTCTCCAATTCAGTACACTAAACGGTTACCCCACTGCCACTGCAGTGTTTATCCAATGTGTAAAAATTGTAGCAAGACCCAATATTTAATCCAGCCTCTTTTTGCATGCATAGAGCGCATTGGTTGTCTTCTTGACTATTTTCTTTACATTGAGCCTCCACGACAGCTTTTTGTGCAGTATTACTCCCAGTTACCACAAAAATAAAATGAAATCTCGATGCAGATTCTAGTTAATTGTAATTTAAATAGAAAATATTACATAATTACCGAATAGAGAGAAAATTGACAACGAAGTCCTAGGTTAGGCAAGATTACGAAAGGTGATGTAGACAAGCACAGCATCTTATTATGCGTCCATTAAAAAAAAATATAACATTAGTTAAAAGAAAAAAGAATATTTAAGACTAAATATAAGAAATAATATAATTATAATATAAGATCAAAACCAAACAACTACTTCCCTCTGCATTGCCTATTCCCTAGCCAACACTTTGTTAAACCCCTTAAAATGTCGCTTAGTTCTTCTTGGAATACCTTACTCATTTCTTTTTATTACCTTCTTGTCCTCACTTCAGATCCAACCTTCCCATATTCATACGTAACTATGTGTTAGCCTCAGTTATACTTACTACCCCACAGTTGGTACAAAAGGGATGCGTACTTGCCTGTCCCCAATTTAAATGCAACAGGATTACATACAGTCCATGTGATGACGTAAATACAGTTGTACTTTTTTATTGTATGCATTTGATGAATACATAGCTACAAAATACATACATATGTATGTCGAACGTATTAATAACAATGTGAAAGTACATACATATCGTCACCTTCAATGCAAACAGACTGCACAAAAAATCAGGTATCAGGTTTTTAAACGATTTTAGTTCATTTAATCAAAACACACAATTTTAGACTCTTACGAACAGAAATGGCAATTAAAATTAGCTCAGACAAAACAATTTGATTTAATAATGCAATTACCAGGGCAACCAAAAATATGCTATTTAAAGAGGATTTTATGCCCAAAAAAATATGCGGTAAAAAGTTAAAAATATGCTTCAACAAATAAAAAATATATGCTTTAAAGATAAGAATGATAGGAACTTAGACTTAAGAACCCGAAAACGCACCATTTAAAGAAATTGCTTTAACGAAAAACCGAATTAATATTGATAAAAAATTCCGGTGCCAAATAAAAAAGGGAAACCAAAATGGTGTTAAAAGACTTTAAGTTTTACGGTTTTAAAACTTGTTGGATATCGATTTTTTCACAAATAAACACAAACCAGAATGGGGTCCCTGCAAAATAAACAAAAAAAAATAAAAAAAAGAGAAGGTGTATCAATCAAATCTCGAAAGGTCTTTTGTTAGTTTTTTTAATTTAATAAAAAGAAGTTTTGATACAGATGATAATTAAAATGAGATTAGCTTCAAAATAAATAATTAAATACAAAACCCAAAACTTACAAAATATGGCAATGAGCACTCAAAAGATTTTCTGTTGGGTTTTTTCAAATTATATATAAAGACTGCTTTACAAACAAGGGTTAAAAGAATATGCCCATATATGCTGTTATATGCAAAATATGGAAACCTTTTCTCCAACAGACTGATGCAAAAATTTCCAGAACTTTTGAGACGGCTGAATAACAACATTATAGGTTAATGCGACGCACAAGAAAAAAATTGATTTTGCATATTTTTGGCTGCCCTGGTATTTACTTTCGGTTGCATTTAGGTTGACGATATCTTATGTATAAGAAAATACATAAATAACTGCAGTAGCGATGTTTATCGTTATAAAGAGGGTGCAACAGGATGATTATTTCCGTTCGCTCCCATTATAATTGGATCACCACTGCTGTTTTCAAAGATACAAACTACATAAGAAAATGTGTCTTTCGAATTGTGACACATGTGTGAGTTAAAGTCCACTTTTGTGTAAAACATTGAAATATATATAATATCGCTGCGCCAGTGTTGCTTACTTTAACGTTCAACATTAAAGTTATAATGTACTTTAGAAGATCTTAAAAAATATACGTTTATAAGTATGTATGTCTGTATGTATGTATGTATGTATGTATGTATGTATGTATGTATGTATGTATGTATGTATGTATGTATGTATGTATGTATGTATGTATGTATGTATGTATGTATGTATGTATGTATGTATGTATGTATGTATGTATGTATGTATGTATGTATGTATGTATGTATGTATGTATGTATGTATGTATGTATGTATGTATGTATGTATGTATGTATGTATGTATGTATGTATGTATGTATGTATGTATGTATGTATGTATGTATGTATGTATGTATGTATGTATGTATGTATGTATGTATGTATGTATATAACCTACACTATTAGTCCGTTTAATCGAATTTTTGGTTTGGTTTAAGTTATTAGTCGAGGTTAAGATTTACATACTCTTAAATTATTGATACACCACCGGGAATTGTCAGAAATTTTCATTATTATTATTATTATTATTTCTACAATGTTCATTTGCGACCCTTTCTGGATCCTTATATATAGGAAAGTTGATTTAAGCGCGTGCGTTAATTAAAATCAAGTTTAATTCGATGGATCACGTTTAAGTATCGAAATATTTCTAGCGGAACGCTACTTAAGTTTACAAGATGGGTTTTACTTCGCACCAAGAAAACATAAAAAAGTGATTTTTTTAGGACCACATCTTAGTAAGTAAAGCTGCTATTGACTACTAAAATAAGATTTTTTTTTAAAGGAGGTCGGGAAGTGGTAGCCGCCTTACAATTGCACAAGATGTTTAAAGTCTTTCATGCGCTACATCTGAAAAGCTATTAAGGCTATTCACTTAAAAATCTTTTTCAAAACAGTTATAGTATATTGAATATATTTTAGAAAAACAAAAAATAATTGGAGCAGTTAGAGCGAAAGCTTTCATACAAACAAACCATTTTTATAAAAGATTTTGACACGTGATTTTTAAGAACTACATTTTAAATATTAAAAAATGCTTACATTTTAGGAGGATACTTGAAAAAGTCGTTTTACAAAAATGATTATTTATTACTTGTTTTGAAAATAAACTTGGTCTCCATGCCACACAACCTATTTGTAATTTAATTTTCTCTATAGTTTTTATCACATTACTTGTTTTTAAGGCTCTAAGCTTCTTATAACGGGGACTAATATATTTTTAGTTTGAAAGATGCTACTGTAATTAGATTTGTTGCATTTTTGTCATCTGTATTTTATAATATTCAATGTGTTTTTATAAAAGGAAGAAAACCCCTCCTCGTTTGCACGAGGTGAGTGTCACCTTAAATTCCGTGGCCCATCCCCCCTTAAAGAACAGACTATATCCGTTTGTAAATATAAATAAGAGTTCGTATGTCCACTGCTCTCACTTCCCTTAATACCCCTGTATCAACTAACCCAGCATATATGAACCTGTCAAAAGGCACACAGTTTACAAATGGAGTCCTTGCACGCTTGAAAAAATTAAAAACAGGCGAGGTTGGCTAAAATTTCCTTGATCGCCGCTTATCAATAAATATGTCCACCATAATATTTAAGCTGTAAAAATTTCTGCCTGAAAAGCACCTCTAATAATCTTGAATGTATGGCATCTGAGTAAATTGTCCCATTATCACCAAATGAACCGCATGTCTCCTCTCAACATCCTCTGCTACCAGATAAATATGTAAGTTTTAAACTTAAGACGGCATCCGCTGCGTTAAGCTTCTCCAATGCAGTACACTTAACGGTTACCCCACTGCCACTGCAGTGTATATCCAATGTGTAAAAATTGTAGTAAGACCCAATATTCAATCCAGCATCTTTCTACATGCATAGAGCGCATTGGTTGTCTTCTTGACTATTTTCTTTACATTGAGCCTCCACGACAGCTTTTTCTGCAGTATTACTCCCAGTTACCATGAAAATAAAACGGAATCTCGATGCAGATTCTAGTTAATTGTAATTAAAATAGAATAAATTACAGAAATACCGAATGGAGAGAAAACTGACAACGAAGTCCTAGGTTAGGCAAGATTACGAAAGGTGATGTAGGCAAGTACAGCGTCTTATTATGCATCCAGTTAAAAAAAATAAAAAATTAGTTAAAAGAGAAAAGAATATTTAAGACTAAATATAAGAAATAATATAATTTAAGATCAAGGCCATACAACTACTTGCCTCTGCATTGCCTATTCCCTAGCCAACACTTTGTTAAACCCCTCAAAATGTCGCTTAGTTCTTCTTGGAATATCTTACTCATATCTTTTTATTCCCTTCTTGTCCTCACTTCAGATCCAACCATCCCAGATTCACACATAACTATGTGTTAGCCTCAGCTATATTTACTACCCCACAGTTAATGCGTTCCCCCCACTAAAGTTTTAAAAAATAAATAATGAAACAGAACTGGGACATGATGTTTTTTCCGAACAATTTGACGTAAAATCACGCTGCTGAATTCATTTATAAAATATCTCCGTGAAGATAACAAACTTTATTTTTGGCAAACTTTTTGTTTCACTCAATTTTTCAGAGAGCGCACTAGATATCACCTCTCAATTAAAAAATGGCGCTTAAATTTGAGTAAAATTTTTAAATTGGTGCTGCCAAGCTTATGGACACACTTTTTCCATACAAAATGTGTATTTTTGATATGGCAGCATCAAAAATTTTTATTGGAGAGGATTTTTGCTTTTAACAAACTTTTTTAGAACTTTACCAAACTTTCTGATACGTATGAATATTTTATACAAGTTTCTGAATTTTACTTAAGAAACGAAAAAAATTATTTTAAATGAAACAAGAAGATGCATTTGATAATGAATAATCTAAGTTTGGAAAAAATTTACATGCAATTTATACATATATAAAATTATTATTACACACTACTCACACGTAGCATTTTGCTTACTGGGTCCAAACAAAGACATGTGCCGAAAATTGGAGAATAGGGCATGGTAGAGGAAGGTATTGGCCACATTTCCTTATACTCAGTTTTTCCCAGTCCACTTTTGTTTCGAACAGCTTTTTTGAAAACTAAGTATGAGAAAAGCCACTCATGTGCTCATCCTTGTTTGTTCTTTTTTTCATAACTTTGCCCGTTCCTCTACTTGGATAATGTAATGCTACTTTGAACAAGAACTGTCAGACAATCATATAACTTTTTCAAAAGATTCACTGACAGGTTTAGCTTCAGTTTGGGTAGCAGACCTTGATGGAATTATTTTGTCGAAAGCTTAAGAGACGTTTATAAATAACGCATAACAGTAATTCTTCTCCTCATAGGCTTTTCTTGCAGCTTGTTCCAATCTGTGGAATTATTCCATGGTACCATGTTGTCTTGATTGGGAAATTGTTATCACTTAAGATCCATATCTGCCTGTTTTAAGGCAGTTTCTTTTACTATTTCAACATAGTTGGTAACAGATTAAGAAGTATATAAGACTCCATCTTTAAAAGATCCCATCCAAGCTTAGAAATAAGATTAGTGAAGGCAACTTTCCATATTGATAAGAAGTATTCCAGCCGTAATATGGCACTAAATTTAAAAAAAATTATTCTCTTAGCCACTGAAATCGTATTTCTATAGTAAGCATGCGTAGAAAAAACTACTTAAATTTGGTTTAAAATAAACTCTTGTTCAAAATTTTTAAATTTTTTGTAAATTTATTTAATAGCCTCTACCATGGTCAAATAACTCATTAGGTTGTAGCAATAAAAGAATATAGCTTAAGCCTTTCTTACTTTTTTTTTTTTTAATTTGACACTCTCCCGGTCATTATAGGGAAAATTCCAAACGCTAGTGTTTCAAACTTCATTAAAAAAAGGTACCAAAATAAGAGAGGCTTAAACTACATTCTCTCGTCATCAGGTGAACGCATTACAGAGAGAATTTTTGGCTCTTTTGCTTTTTTTCTTTTTATATATGGAATGTGACAATACGGTGGTGGAACAACTATCACTAGATCAAGGCTTATCGATACAAAGTGATCGCAAGAAGAAATTAGGAGAGTAAATTTCTTACTTTTCCTTTTTTTATATGAAGTTTGACACTAAAGTAGAACTTCTTTTTCAAAAGATGTGTCAAATTTTATATAAAAAAAGAAAAAATTAAGAAAGTCAGAATATCCGTCCGCCTTTGCGGCCACCTTGCATAAATGCGCCTTTGAACCAGTGTTGCCACCAACGAAATGCTAAATTACACATGGATCAACCCAAAATTACACATGAAATTACGAATTACACATGCTTTTTTTAAAAAAGGCCTTTTTTGTCCTAAAATTAATAACCCAGCAAAAACTTGCTCTAAAATTAGTTAAAATCCCAAAAACTCTTACTCATTAGCATTTTAACACATTATTTTAACATGGCGATGACATTGGAGGCAAGTACTTACCATGCTCGCTTATAAAGAGGGAGTTAAATAAGTACTTACCATCCTCGATTACAAGGAGGGACTTAAATAAGCTATTACTTTATTGGCATTATAATAATTTTTTTCTGTTGCCCCCAGTTATTCATTATTGCATTAAAAATGTTTTTCTGTGATGTTTTACATATTTTTAAATTTTATACCCTTCATATAGTAATAAGGGTGTATATGAAATTGTCATTCCATTTTTACATTTTACAATATTTATTTTACACCCCATTAAGTATAAATATTTTGGATTCTTATAGATAGGTAAGTCGCTAAAGCCATGTCTGTCCATCTGTGTGTCTTTTGAAATCAAGTTTCCAAACCTTAAAAAAGTCGCTCAGAAAATAATCAGATGATTTAATCGCTATTTAAAATCAGCAAAATCGGTTTACTATTGACCGAGATGCAAGAAAAACTCTAAAATAACCACAAAGCTTAGCACAGATACTTTGAAGATAGGGACCTAAATTAGGGAAAAAATTTTTCATGTAGAAGCACAAATTTGGGAAGAATTTTATCCAATCACAACTATAAAAGAGAAGTCACGTGTTTTACAGCAAGTAATTTTACAATAATACCTACATTTTGGAAAACAAATTTTTTGAATAAGAGCAGGGAGAGGAGCAACCCCCATTCAAATAAACTGTTTTTATAAAATTTTTGATACGCTATATTTCTCAAACTATAACATATATCGACTTTAAATGTTTTACAATAAGTAATTGGACAATAATGCATACTCTTTGGAAAAAATACGAAGGAACAAATTTAATTAACTTTTAATACGAAATAAGTTGAAAACTGTTGGCCTCAAACCTTTTACATGGTATTTCTATTATACATAGGTACAAACATTATTTTCTAAGGTTTTCTATTTTTAAAACTAGAATAGCTATCGACTTCAAACCCGATACAAAGTATTTTTATTATAGTACATATTTTCATTACGAAATAACTCGGTCAGATCAGATGGCCATAAAAAGATCAATGTGAAGGGTATATTAGATTCAACAAAGCCGAATAAAGCGGTCTCACTTTTTTTTAAATACAAGTGTAAAAAACTTTTAATATATATAAAAATAATAATAATTATCAAAAATGATAAAATTTTAAATTACACATGAATTACACATGCAACCAATTACACATGGCCTACACATGAAACGAAAAATTTCACATGAAATGTGTAATTACACCTAAGGTGGCAACACTGCTTTGAACTGGACAACACGGTATATAAAAAAATTAAAAAGTAAGAGAGTAAAAAATTCTCTCTCTGATATATTCACCTGATAAATAACTTCACCATACCATGGTCTGTAATATTATTGCAAAAACAAAACAAATATTTACCCAATTGAACGAACTAAAATCGAAACTCTTATTTTTTCAATTACTCTATTGCAAATTTGTTTGTCTAAATTAAGAAAAACAGATCAAATATTTACCAACTCTCTGAAATTCTTAACTGATTCTACAATTCACTTTTTGCATTTCCATGGACCTCTAGCAAATTTCTAAATTGGTTTGTGTATTCTTTCAACTTAGTTTTAAGTTAGAGCGATTTATAATTTTCTTATATTCTTTTCGGGTGGGTGCTTCTTGTTCAGACGAAAACTGTTCAATATTTATTTGTCCCCACTAAATAAATAAAAGCGAATGATAATTATATAAGTTTAATAATTATGTATTATAGTGTAGATTATAAAATAGGTAAAAACATATAAATTAACGAGACGATTTGAAGTATAATTTTTTTGAACATGCCTATCTACATACGTACGTATGTACATATGCATGTAGCTTTTACATATGATTTTTAATGAAAATTTTTGTGTGATTTTTTTTATTTGAACAATTCCTTTTAAATCCCAAACAACATTGACGTACTTATGTGCGTTTTTTCAATATAAAGTTTGCATAAATACATAACTCAGCTACATTTTTTACTCAAACGGCTGTTTTCTTTTATGTAATTTTTTTCCATTGTCAGTTGGGACTCCATACGCTTTAGGTAACGAAGTATCATCTTAAAATGTTTAACGTCCTTTTTTTAAATCCTCATATAGAATATCCTTTCATAGTTTCTATAGTAGCAAAGTAGTAATATTTAAATATTTCAAATTTACCTCTTTACTCTTTTTTAAATTGAAAAAAGTTCGTTTTTTACATTTGTATGTATATGTGTGTGTGTACAAACATCAGAACCCCTATCAAACCGGAACTAATAATGAATATGAATTAAAAAAAAAAAAGAACAGCATCCTCACATTTTTTTTCTTTTATGAGATTTTTTTACGGGTCACACAAAATTTTGATGATGTTCGTTTAGGGTAATAATATCTCATCCTTAACTTAACATTTTCATTTAATATGCTAAAAATCAAAACACATATTCAGGGTTATTTTATTGGCACACCACGATCAAAGATAGTTAATTTAATATATGTGCATATGTATGTATGTATGTTTGTTTGTAAGTATGTGCATATGCAAAAGGGTTGCAACTGTAAAGGTGCCAGCATTGCTTCAATATTCTAATGACACTCAATGAATCATGAGATAAAAAACATTTTTCCAAAAATAAGATACAAAATTTAATTTATGCACATTTCCTTTTTCAACTGAATTGAATTTCAAAATAATATGATCGAAACTGTACTTAATATTGATTTCCAATAATAGATATTTGTTTGTATGTGTGTGTGCAAATAGAAAGTGGTGATTCATTTTTTTCAGGGGTTAGACGCATGTTAACACTGAGATATCTCGCTTGCAATAGTCCTTTTGCGACCATAACCATTTAAATATGTAAATATTTTGTGTGTGGGAAATGCCTGTTAGTTTGTAATTATGTAAATATGTTTTTATGTTTATTTTGATTAGTGGAGGTTTTGAAAAAAATATGCAAAAACTTTAGAAAAAATTATTACAATTATAGAAGTGAGAAGGACCTCTACGTAAGAGTTGCTATATTAAGGTAGTGAAACAACTATACCTTTTAAAATTGAAATTGAAAAAAAAAAACAAAAGGAAAATGAGAAATGTAAATTAATATTGAGAAGAAACAAAGATTGCCCAACAATTTCGGGCTTGAGGGACAACAACTGCCCTCCTAATCACCCATTTAACTTGGCGCGTTTCTTATTAATGTCTCTCAAGCTATCAAAAAATTAAAAACAAACTAAAACTGAACCTGAAACTAAATCACTAAAACGTTCTAAAAAAGTACATAGGTAAGCGAATGACAATTTATGATCAAAAAGGAAAAGCGCTTAAGTTGCCCTTAACCAACAGGGGCTGGCACCACTTATCTCAGTGATCTTACCAGATGTTGCCCCAACACTTTAAGATGAAATACTTTAGCATTCACTTGGATCGTCGCCTCACATGGAAGTCACGGATGCCCAAATTCATTGGGTAATTACCCAGCAAAAACCTATATTGCTTTTTTAAGATATAAAATGATAAGAACCGCATCGGCATTACTTACTCGTAAGAATTTTTTTTCATATATTTTATTATTGAATCTTCGCCTTTGGCAAACTAACCATATGTAATCATTTCTTAAAACTAAGTAATCAATATTAGTCCAGCCAGTGCCAGACTAAAAATTAAGTTCTCATTTCAATGGTTTTATCTATGTGCAATAGTATCCCTTCTTTTCAGGCGAGTATGTCTACTATGCTGCAATATGTTTGGAGCGAACGGATTTGTCCACATAGTTTAGGATTTCGTACTTAACTAGTGGAACTTGTAGATCTTTGTTGAAGTTGCTGCTTTTAATGTATCAAGGAGCACTAGTTATCATTCTTAGTATTTTATTTTAACGGCATTGAATTTTTTCAATGTTGGAGGCGGAAGCAGTGCCCCGTAATTGTATACCGTAGCACCATATTGATTTTAAAATCGATTTAAAGAGTAGAAGTTTACAATCAAGACGAAGCACAGAGTTTCTGCCAATAATCCAATGGGTTTGTGTAGCTTTATGTTTTATTTGCGTCAATTTCGCATCTTTATATATGTGTCTTCCATGTAAGGCGACGATCCAGGTGAATGCCAAGATATTTCGTCTCAAATCTTATCTTTGCGTGAAGTAGAAGTTACGTCGGAACATTTTTGTTCATTTATCCCCGTACCTTTTCCCATTTCTCTGCTTGAGTTATGTAATGTTGCAGTTGGCTCGAAGCCTCTTAACGGTATTTATGATTACAGAGAAAAGCGGCATCATCAGCAAATGTCGACGTAAGTATAAATAAAGTAAATAAAGAATTTTAGACCTCCATTGTCCATTAGGTTCGGAATTAAGCTTGTTTTTAAGCAGTTCTTCGAACAATTTCGACATAGTTGATAACAAACTTATAGACATATAATACTACACCTTTAAAGGATCTTTACCAGGCTTAGTAATCATCTTTATTTAAGCCACTTTCCGTATAAGCGGGAAATTATCAAACCGTGTAATGACATTAAAAATAAAAAGAATTATCCCTTTAGCAGGAGCTTTTTTATTTAAGTAAGCGATAGCCTCTACAACATCTGAAAATCGAAACGTATTTCTACAGGACGTCTAGCAACAACAGGCGGTAATTACCTAACGTATGTATTGGGAGTGAACACGTTCCTTCTTCGTCATTTCTTCCCCAGGATCCTCTCAGATTGCGCAGCGATGGTTTTGCGATAACAGGTTTTTTAAGACGTCTGGCAGATCGTCAAATAGAACAACTTGTCTGGGGAGTCTCGTATAGACCTTCCAGGGGATTTTTAAGTAGTGCCATCCTGTGTACCTCCAAAAAAATGTTTGTCGGTTTGTACATTCTCTTAGCCTAGTTTTAAATTGGGGCGATCTATACTTTTGTCATTCTCTTCGGCCTCTCCTTTTTTAGATAAAAGCTCCTCCAAATCGGCTGAATAAATATTGTTGTACTTGGCCTGACGGTAGGTATAAGAAGCATGTTCAACCGCTTTTTTTATGTTGTCTTAATAGCTGACCAGACAATCATCTATGCCATCGGAAGTTTTTAGTGGAAGGATTTCCCAGCAGTGAGTGCTGATATATTTTCCATATTTCGACCAATTTACTCTTTAAGATAAAAAAAAAATCACTAGTTGCTATATGTTGAGGACTGAAAATAATGATTATTGTGGGTGAGTGGTCTGAAGATAACCACAACGAGGCTTGAGCCTCAATAAGCTCCGAGGAATACCTTTTGCTACGCCAAAATCGATTACGTCTGGAATTTTACTATTGTCCGTTGGCCAGTAGGCTGGTTGTCCAGTTGAAATAACATAAAGTCCCATTAAGGACACGGCATCTAAACACATGACCTCTGGGAATAATTACGCGGGAGCCCCAGTGGGTGTGCTTGGCGTTATAGTCTCCAGCAGCTATGAAGCGGAGACCTAAAGATTTGTAAAAACCGTTGTACTGATCCTTCGTTATAAAGAATCTTGGGGGACAATAAACTGACGAAATAACAAGATTATGGAAAAATTCATCAATTCAGACGTTTGTTGCTTGCATATAACATTCGGATAGGCCACCAATACATTGGTGTTTGATATATCTTTGGGATCCTTCGAATCGTAAAAGGAATAACCATTAATTTTAAAATTGCTTCTAGATGCCATATAAGTCTCGGAAATCAACATTACATAAATGTTTTGGTGGGTTAAAAAATATTTGAGCTCGTTTTTATCTTGGCAAATGCCGTTTGAGTTCCAGAAACAAACCCCGAAGCAGTTCATGGCCTGCAGAATAGCAGACTGCATTTTTTGCATTTCTTACACCCTGCTAGCCATTTGCTCCAATTTTGAACTGTGGACAAGCATTGAAATAAGCTTGAAACATCCAAATCTGATCTCCCGAAATACAAAACAACATGGCAGACACACTTGTTTGAAATTTATTCGTGCACTAGCAGGACTAGTATTATTTCTTTCAATTTATGATTTGAACTTTTGTATTAATTGAGTAAAACTTTTTATTTTAGTTTACGTTAAAAGTAGATAAAAGAGAAACCTTTTGTTCCGTTTTTGGAATTTCAAATAAATTTGGTGCTTATTGGGTCAACTTATTTTTATTAAATGCTGGAGATCTTTGTAAACTATTCAAATACAGTTCACATAATAATAATAATATATTATTGAATTAACCCTAACTCGCATTTATTCTGGAAGTTTCCTGGTATGACGAGAAGTCGCTTAGAATAATTGATTTTTAACCACACGCGTAGATAAGCCACGGACTGACTTAAAGTTAGGTCATTAACCTTTCATTTAAGATAAAACTTGATGAGAAGCCTTAAGGATATAAATAATATATGACTTATATAAGAAAGTCACATCAAACAAGTAAGAGCGCTATATTCGGCTGTGCCGAATCTTATATACCCTTCACATTGGTCTTTAAATATACCCAGCCGAGTAATTTTGTACTGCAAATAATATAATAAAAAACCTTGTGCGAGTTTTAAAGTTCATAGAAAACTTTACAAAATTTTAACGTTCTTATGAATAATAGAAATAGATGAGGAACGTTTAAGGTCGACAGTAATGCAAGTTTTTGATATTATTATATTAAAAGGTTAATAAAAGTTGTTAATGTTTATGGAATGTTCTAGTCCCCCTGCTCTTCTCCAACTTTTTCTCCAAAATGTATGAATTATTTGATTATTACTTTTTGTAGAATATTCGAAGTCGATAGCTGTAATAGTTTTCCAGAAGTAGCGTATCAAAAATTTTATAAAAATTGTTAATTTGTATGGGAGCTACCCCTTCTTCACCCCCCATCCGAAAATTTTTTTCTTTAAAGCGTAGGCCTTGTGTTCCAATTACTTTTTGTATAACATTTGATGTGGATATCTGTTATAGTTTCCGAGATATAGCGTATCGAATATTTTATAACAATTGTCGATTTGTATGGGAGATACCCCTTTTTTTGCCCCCACTCAAAAAATTTTTTCTTTAAAGTGTAGATGTTTGCGTAAAATCACTTTTTGTAGAACATTTTTAGTCGATATCTGTTACAGTTTCCGAGATATAGCGTATCGAATATTTTATAACAATTATCGATTTGTATGGGAGATACCCCTTTTTTTGCCCCCACTCAAAAAAATTTTTCTGTAAAGTGTAGATCTTTGCGTACAATTACTTTTTGTAGAACATTTTAAGTCGATAGCTGTTATAGTTTACGAGATATAGCGCATAAAATATTTTACCACATTTGTGCAATTGTAGGAAAAATACCCCTTTCCCTGGTCCTATCTGAAAAAAATTTTTCTATTATTTGGGTCCCTTCCTAAGGAGTATCCGTGTCAAGTTTTGTGGCAAGAGTGACTATACTTACTGAGATATATAGGGATATATGCACGGATTTTGTCCTAAAAAAAATGGGTTACTCTGGGTCTTCGCTTATATCTCGGTCAATAGTGAACCGATTTTGCTGATTTTAGCGATTGTTAGCGGGATATTTCTGATCGTTTGACACCATTAACTGGTCTGTATCTTTTTATTTGACTCCGGAAACTTGATTTCAACAGACGGACAACGCTAAATCGGCTTCCCTATCTACAAGGATCCAGAATATATATACTTTATGGGGTCGCAAATGAATAATAAAGAAATTACAAACGGAATGACAAAGTGATATATACCCTATCACTATGTGAAGGGTATAAAAAGGACGCAAGCTTATCACAGATATAAATTTTGAAATTATTGTTTATTAAAGAAAATTTAAAAATTTAATTTTGGTTTATGTGTTTTATAGGGAAAAGGGATACTTTTATGACAACTAAACACTTATTAAACTATATAATTGCAATAAAAGCTTTATAATCAAAAACCCTTTTTTAACACTTAAAAATATAATTTTTTAGAAACATTATTGTTTAAAGCACAGCTTTTTGCACGATGTTGACAAATGCTACCAAATTTTTACATTTTTATTTTTGCTAAGATACTGTTAAACGTATCTGTATATAATTAAGAAAAATTAAAACAAACTGGCTAAATCTTGCAACTTGCACTGTTTTTTTATAGAAATAAGGACAAAATATTTAAACAGAAAAAAAAGAGAAATCACGTCACAAAAACACGTAAACATATCTTCTATGAAGGCTTACTCACCTCCGGTTAATGCACAATGTTTAGATGCGATTAACTACGCCTATTTACGTCATATTAATCTCTTTGCCACAAAATCAAAATTGGTTAGAAATTTTGGTTAATTTCGTTTTCGATATTTAAAACAAAAATGCACTGACCATAAAGTGCCTACGAATTATCTAAAACAATAGAAAATGTTGGCAGCAAAAAAAATATCATAATAAATCCAATAATTGAACAATAGAAACAGAAAACATCAAAAAAACAACGTCTAACAGTAAAACGATTTAAAATTTTAAAAACGAACCAACTGCCTTGCAGCAGGTAAAAAGGCAACATTTTTCATTCAAAAATATTTAGTTGAACCAATTTGTGATCTCAAACAATACGAAGCGCAGTGTCGTTCACCTCATGTTATAATACACACACTCACGCACTTTAAGAGATAGAGGAAGAACAGTTGTTTGTAAAGAAAAGTGTTTGTCTATCACAGCAGTGTCCATCCTATTCAGTAATACTTGCTTTTTTTGAAATGTGGTGTTAACTGTGGTCAAGGATAATTATTAAGCATCGTAGGTGCCTTTTGAAAAGAGTTTGTGCCTGAGTGTAATCATTATTAACATTTATAACATGCGTAAATGCCGGAAGTAAAACCTATTACATTAATTTGCCACATGTTGCACAATCGCAGTCTGGGAAAAAATTCACAAACAAAAAAAGAATTCCAAACCACTTTTATTAATTTTTTAAATGAAGGATTAGGAAAATATTTTTTACCTTAAAAAGTTTATAATTTTAATTAAAATTCGTCTCCTCCAGTTTTCAGGACCGCCTGTAGAGGGGCTAAATTTATTGCTCACTTAATCGCTTTCAAAATTTCTTTATTTTTGTTTTTTCTAATTTGGGGAAGTCCATAAAACGCTTTTATTGCATATGCAACGTACACTGACGCTTTGCGTAACTATCACGGTCATATGAAAGTTGTGGAAAACGGACGCAATTTATTTTGCAAAAAGTTTGATTCAAAAAAAAATTTAAAAAAAAATAGTGGTCACAGTTAAAAGCAAAAATAAGTGAGAGCGCTATATTCGGCTGTGCCGAATATTATATACCCTTCACATTGGGCTTTTAATATACCCAGCCATCATTTCTAGCCAAGTTATTTTGTACTGCAAATATTATTATAAAAATACCTTGTGCCGGATTCGAAGTTGATAGCAGTCCTAGTTTTTGAAATAGAAAACTTTAGACAATTTTAACGTTTGTATGTACTATAATAGAAATACCATGTAGAAGGATTAAGGTCGAGAGTGTTAACAGTTTTCGACATTATTCGTATTAAAAGTTTAACCAAAAGTTGTAAATTTCTATACTTTTTGTGGAACATTTGATGTCAATAGCTGTTATAGACAAACATTTTTCATTTATATGGGAAATACTGACTGAGATATATAGAAATTTATGCACGGATTTTATCCTAAAAAAATGGGTTATTTTGGGTTTTCGCTTATATCTCGGTCAATAGAAAACCGATTTTACTGATTTAATACATCGATTGTCTTAGGAATTCTTCTGATTGTTTGATATTAAAACGTTTTCTGTGCGACTTTATTTGAGTCCGAAAAGTTGATTTTAACAGACACACAGACGGACAGTCGGACATAGGTCCTAAAGTTAATATTGTACAAATTACGAAGGGAATTAAAAAATTAAATATATCCTTAGCACTATGTGAAGGGTATAATTACCTTGAAGTTTTGTGAAATAGAGTGACACATCAACGGTGAATTTCATGAGGCGATAAATGAAGCGGAGGACATGCCAGATTTAACGCTAAAATTAGAGATTTGAGCCATTGGCAAAGTTATTATCTCCTCCACCAAATAAATACAAATGCAGTGGTCTTGCTGAGCAGGATTATATTTCAACTCTCTTCCCATATAGATACCAAATCTCACAATTTTAAGAAAATCTTATGGCGTTAAAGAACCAAGTACTTAATATTTTAGGGATTGCATTTTCTGAGCCCCAATTAGGACAAGATCTCAAAAATCGTGATCCGCCTTTTAAATGCTCCGAATACATTTTAGGCGACATTATTATTGGCCATATTATTAAACAATCGAATTTATAAACCATTCAAAAATATATTACAACTTCCTTCTCTACAACTAATTTGGAAATTCGTGAATAATTGGAGTTTTTTTATTTCACTTATTGACTATCCAAGTGTACGTGCATATTGGAGCCAATAAAATAGTCCAAAATACTATGCAAAAAAATAAATTTGAAAAAATACGAAGTAATTTTAATTTTTAAGATAAATCAAACTGCCTGCCAAGAATGATACAAATCAGAAGCCTTTGCAAAAAATACGACCAATTGTAAATCATTTAAAAGAAAGGTTTTAATTCGTCCCAATGACTCAACATTTGTGTGTAGATAAACAAATTTGCGTAACAGAGATGAAGACTTTTCTCATCAATAAAACAATATTTGTCAGATAAACCGCACAAATGGGGAGTAAAACTTTTTGTTTTTTGTGACTTCTTCGGCTTTTGCTTAAGTTTCGAGTTTTATTGCGGTGCAGGAGACAATTTTGAACAGACTAGCTCGACAGGCCTTGAAGCGTCAGCAAATGTGGTTGTTGGATTGTGACGCAACGTTCCAGATTTTAAAAACACATACTATATTTTGACAACTACTACACTTGTGTATCTTAAGTAAGGCGAAATATATTCCTTAGAGACTGTTTTATCAAATCGCATTTTAAATTGTAAGTTACCAACCGAAAAACGAGTTTTTGGCTCTGCTTCGTGAGTAGAGATTTCTTTATCACTTTAAAAAGATTGAACTTTGCGAGCACAAAAACTTTTTAGAATCAAATAAACTCAAAAATACACGTTTCCCGTTTTCTTCTTTCTGAAGATAAGTTTATTGACGTCGATTGCCCCAATATAATCCACGAATACAACAGCCATATAGATTTTGTCGGTCCCATGGATGGCCTAATTGGTCTATTTAAAATTCCAGTACAAAGCAAAAAGTACACAAATCGACTTTTCGTTCATTTGCTGGATTTACCTATATTTTGTTGAAGAGAATAAACAAACCTTATGTTAACAATAGGCGATACCAGCTCCCAAGCTTTCGAGCAGAAATCGCATGCGTACTTTGCATGCAGAGTCTTTCTTTACCAGAAATTTCGGGGCACCCATGCCAAGATGTTAAAAAAGTATACAGAAAATATCTCTTTACCCCCTTCAGACGTCCGCTAGGATGAACATTGAAATTTTCCGCAATTTTTGATTTTTTATTACTTCGGCGAGAACTTCGGGCGACAGATTCCCGCCTCGTGTCGAATGTCGTCCTTGAGGGCTTCCAAGGTATGGGGGTAATTCACGTAAACACGAGACATCAAAAGCCCTCACAAAAAAAGTCTGAAACGGTAAAATCGGGTGATCCTGTTGGCCAATGTGAATCGCCAAAACGAGAGATGAGGCGAACCGGGAAAACCGCCTTCAGAATATCGGTTGTGGCTCGCGTAAAGTGTGCTGCTGCTTCGTCCTGTTGGAATCACATGCCTTGCACTCCTAACTCGTTCAACTGCGGCAGAAACAACTCGGCTAGCATGACTCTATAGCGCGCACCGTCCACTGTTGTCGTTTGACCAGCGGCGTCCTCGAAAAAATGGCCTGATGACTCCTCTAGCGTTAACAGCGCACCATAAAATCACATTGAGCAGGTGTAATTGCTCCTCCTGCATCACTCGTGAATTTTCGGTGCCCCAAAAGGGATAGTTTTGCTTGTGAGTCTTATCGCTCATTATGCTTTTGGTCGAAAAATCGTCCATTTCGGCCTCGAGATGGAGGAAGGCTTGGGCGTAGGTTACATGCGGTTAGTGGTCGACAGGCAGCAGCTGATGCACGGACTGGACTTTGTAAGGAAACATGCACAGGTCTTTGATTAAAATTCGCCTTAGGAACCACTTAGCTGATGGCTAATTGCGAGGCATGGCTTCTCGCCAACAGTGCCGATATTCTCGGCAGAACGGGCGCTCCGGGGCCGCCCACTCTTGGCAGCGTCTCGTGTGGTCCCATACTCTTTAACACTGGTGGCCAAACGGCGCAGTGTTTGCGCAGTCGGTGCCGGGCGACCGGGGAATCGGCAACGGAATTCACGCTGCGCCAACCCAACAGACGAATTGTAACGCAAAAAAATTTACACGATTAGTTCGCGTTCTTGGGAAATGTATGGCTTGTTTACTTGTATTTTACATCTATCTACTTCACAAATGTCAAAACAGATTTGATAGTGGCCGCCATTTGCAAAAATAAGTGCATCTTCCAAGAGTATAATTTATTTAATTTTTTTATATTTTAAGGAGTATGGTATTCAAATGTCTTCCGTCGAATTGAACACACTGTTCGAAACGGAGCCTCAGGGTTTGTTTCTGGAACGCTAACGGCATCCGCCAACACAAAAAGAAACTCGATTTTTTTTTAACACACCAAAACATTGATGTAATGTTAATTTCGAAGACTCATATGACATCTAGAAGCACTTTCAAAATACGTGGCTATAATTTTTATGATTCAAAAGATCCCAGAGATAGGTCATATGGTGGCTCAGCTAAATTAATTATATCAAGAGTCAAACACCAATGAATGGGTGGTCTCTCCGAAAGTTATATACAAGCAAAAAACGTCTGCATTGATAAATTTTACCATAATCATATTTCTTGAGTCGCATATTTCTTGAGTAAAATTTACCGAGGACGTGTTTTTTGTGTGCTCCCGCTAATTTTGTAAAAAATCCGATTTGGCTCAAGTGTTTGCAGCTGGAGTTTGTCTAAATCCATACAGAGGTCTTTGGAGTTTTACGACAGTTGGTATACATTTTGTGCATTGTTCCTTGTTGAAATAGTGCGAATTTCTTTCAAATTATTTGTAATATTTGCCAAAAAAAAAAAAAAAAAACTGTTGGAACGTCCAGGCTTTAATAAATCACTCAAACACGAAGGATAAATAAATAAATAAAGCAACAGCTGACTCTTTCTGCCCAAATATTGTTTTTGTTTTCCGTAAGTGAGCTGCCAGATCATCACTATCATTGCCTGTGCTACCAATTAAAGTCGCACTGTGCTACCGACATCATACAAATTGTTATCGAAATCACTTAATAGATATATCGTTGATACAAATATAGTTCTTTTTTTTTTTTACTAAAACAAATGTCTAAAACTAAACTAAGAAGTCAAACCTTATCTAAAAGATTAAATAAAAAAAAAGAATCGGCGATTTCATATACAAATAGCGAAACAAACACTGAAAGTCAATATCTTGGAAAATCAGAACTTAACAAAACAAGCGAGTCTAGTGGTTTAACATTTAAAATGAGCAGCATTCAGCAGAGTTACAACGACAATAACATCAACGGCGTAAATTTGAATAGTGCACCAATGAGAGAAAGACAATCTTTGCAAAGCTCTCTTCTTGACAATGTCTTAAAAACACCGCGAATATCGACCTGTGATTCACCCTTCAAAATAATTAACCTTGTCGATAAAAGATTTGAAAAATTCACTGACACAATAAAGTCATTAATTGAAGAAAGTGAGGCGCGCATGATAAAGGAATTTGATAAGCGTTTTAATGAGTTAGAAAAACGTTTTAACGATATAAAATCCGACATGGTAGACATAAATCAACGTGTATCGAAATTGGAAATAGTTGCTGATGATATTGTTAGTCTAAAAAATGAAGTTAGCAAACTAAAAGTGCAATTGCAAAGGCAAGAAAACTCTGCTATTGCCTCAGACCTTCGTATAAATGGCATCCCTTATCGTGAAAGGGAAGATTTGTACAATATTTTTCAAAACATCTGTAATACGTTGAACATAAATATTCCAGCAGTTAAAGCTATTTACCGGATACAGAATAATAATAATAATAAGGATAAATTTACTCCCCCAAATGCTGTAATAATGGTTAAATTATTATCTCCCTATGATAAGAATTTTGTTCTAAAATCAATTGCCAACTTTCGAAAACTGAAAAAAACTCCTTTATTACTTAATCATATTGGTGAAAACTCTGATCGTCCGTTTTATGTTAATGAAAATTTGATACCTGCAAACTTTAAAATACTCCAGTCCGCAGTTGGGTTAAAAAAGGCGAAAAAGTTAAAAACTGTCTTTTCGATGCGTGGTCTAGTATACATTAAATTTAACCCAAATGATGACCCTATACGAATCGATAGTATCGAAGAACTTAAAAAATTTTTTCCTGATGTTTGCTTTTCATCTGATGGGTAATGGTTGTTATGTCATTGTTATTCTAGCTCTTATGATTATTCTTATAATTGTTTTTTCTAATTTTTGCAAAATCATTTATATATTTATTTCATATAATTCTATTTGTGCTACTATAATATATATCTTTCTTAAACATGGTATTTCAAATTCAATATTTTACCGTCATTATTATTGCGTTGCTTATATTAAGAAGTATAAAAATGATGTCTTATACGAATAACATAGGTGTTGGTTCCAAAGGTGTGATATCTGATATGGTACGTATATTAAGCAGACAGAAATCTGGTATTAAGATCTGTCACATCAATGCACAAAGCTTAATACCGAAAATTGACGAGTTTCGCTACATCTTTGAAAATTCTGGAGTGGATATTATTTGTGTGTCTGAAACGTGGCTTAAGAATAGTACTCCAGATTCAAATGTGAGCCTCAATAAGTACAAAATATACCGTTGTGACAGAGCAACTCATGGTGGTGGTGTTGCCATATACGTGAGAAATGGTATCATAAGTAAGATGTGTACACATTCAAATGTCATTGATAACGAAAGTTCGGAATCAAATCCAACCATTTTATCAACTGCTAAAATTGAATATTTATTTGTTGAAATTGTGGCCCGTGGAAAAAAATTACTTTTAGGATCGGTATACAGACCTAACTCCAGAGTTGATACCAAACTTTTTTTAAAAGAGTTAAATAATATTTCACGAAAATATGATGATGTTATCATATGTGGTGATTTCAACTCCAATATTTTTACTGAAACCCACCTAAGCAATGATATGAAATCTATTGGTTTTTACCCCACAAACACCACAACTCCAACTCACTTTACTTCCACAAGTAGTACACTACTGGACATAATTTTTGTTAGCAACACAAAGAAGGTGCTCTTGTACGATCAACTCTCAGTACCATGTTTCTCCAAACATGACTTATTGTTTTTGACGTTTGATTATCAAGTGCAGCATATAGTTGAACCAGTCACATATTATGACTTTAAAAATACAAATTATGAAATCTTATTTTCTGAGCTTAATAAAATTGATTGGAATTTAATTTATTACATGCCTTTGATAGATAATCAGCTTAACTTCTTGGAAAAAAACTTGTGTAATATTTTGAATAAATCTGTACCTACAAAGATAATCAGAGAAGACTATAAGAAAAAGCCTTGGTTCAATACTGCAGTTAAAGCTGTAATTGCTCGTAGAGACTTCGCTTACAAGCGTTGGAAGATTTTTAAGTCTGAGGATCTACATAAAGAATATTGTGATGCACGAAGAGAAGTAAATAGAATGATTAAAGCCGCAAAAACTGAATTCTATTCTAATCGATTTTCATCTGCATTGGATGTTAAAAAAACTTGGAGAACTATACGTGAAATAGGCATTGGTAAATCTTCTGGTGCACAAATTGGCGTAAATATTGATGAAATAAATGAATCCTTTACAAGACTCCCAAAGGCTCAGCCTGATGTTGGCTTTTATGATCAAAATACATATAACACAAATAGTCAATTCTATTTTGATTGTGTATGCGAATCAGAAGTTTTGTTAAGTTGCCTTGCTATAAAATCAAATGCTGTTGGGTTTGATGGTGTACATCCGAAGTTTTTAAAAATGATAATTTTACAAATGTTACCTTATATAACATATATATTCAATACTATAATTACAAAGAGCACTTTCCCTAGTAACTGGAAATTTACAAAAATAATACCAATACCTAAATCTAATAACGAATATCGCCCAATTGCAATTTTGCCATATTTATCAAAGGTATTGGAACGTTTACTTCATCAACAAATAACCAAATACACTCAAGACAAAGCATTATTATCTTCAAGACAATCTGGATTTCGACCGAAACACAGCTGCATAACAGCCTTAATAGATGTTTCCGAAGAACTACGTCGGAATATAGATGATGGTGAAATTTCTTTTCTAGTACTTCTTGATCATTCTAAAGCGTTTGATATGGTAGATCACAAAGTTCTAAGTTTTAAGTTATCTAACATGTTTAGCTTCTCTTCATCAGCGTCAACCTTAATATCCTCGTATTTATCAGGTCGCAGTCAATCCGTTTTTTCCAACAATAATATTTCTAAATCTTTACCAGTTCTTAAAGGAGTGCCACAAGGATCTATTCTAGGTCCTTTACTTTTTTCTATGTATGCAAACGATTTACCACTACAACTTGAGTATTGCAAAGTTCATATGTATGCTGATGATGTGCAACTATACATAAGCAGTACTATTGATGACATCAAAACCAGTATCGATAAACTTAACATGGATCTTTCAAAAATATTCTATTGGGCAAGTGCAAATGGTTTGTGCCTTAATCCTACTAAATCAAAGTGTTTAGTTATAACCAGAAAAGCAGGTGCGTTGGCACAAGAACCAGTTATAATGCTTCATAACCAAAAAATCAATATAGTAAAAACAGCAAAAAATCTGGGAATCACTTTTAATAGCTCTCTTTCGTGGTCAGATCACATAAATATTGCTACTGGGAGGACCTATTCAATGTTACGAGGACTATGGAATACACAGTACTTTACTCCTCAGAAAATTCGCATTTTACTTGCGAAAACGTACCTTATGCCGACTCTATTATATGGATGTGAAATATATGCAAACTGCGATTCGCTAAGTCGTAGAAAGTTAGCATCTGTTTTCAATTCTATAATAAGATATGTATTTAATCTGGGAAAGTACGAACATGTATCTATGTACTTGAGGAAACTATATGGAGTTTCTCTCCCAGATCTTTTAAATATAAGAACCTTGCTTTTATTGCATAAAATTATATACACCAGACATCCAATGTACTTATATGAGCGGTTCACGTTTACACTCTCTGAGAGAACAAATGATATTGTACATGTGCGTTATAAAAACTCAGTATCAAAACAACAGTTTTATATTCACTCGGTCCGCCTTTGGAATTCGTTACCCTCACACATTAAAGTTATAAGCAACGATAATCAGTTTAAGAAGGAAATTTTTAAATTCTACGAATCACATTTATAATTTTATTTTATTAATTCTGTTATTTACTTTTTTCTTGTTTAATCTATAAATAATGGTTATATACTGCTATTTGTTTTTTTACTTTTATATGTATTTGCTTATATATTGATATCGTTTATAGTGTTCCGCTTTTTCATTGTAAAAATCCATTACTTTAATAATAAGATATAATGTCTTGTTGTTTTGGAAAACAAAATAAATAAATAAATAAATAAATAAATAAATAAATAATCTCGTTATTTCGTCAGTTTATTGTCCACCCAGGTTCTACATAACAAAGGATCAGTTCAACAGTTTTTACAAATCTTTAGGTCCCCGCTTTATAGTTGCAGGAGACAATAACGCAAAACACACGTACTGGGGCTCCCGCCAAATAAGTCCCAGAGGTCATGTCTTGTATGATTCTTTATCGGAAATGAGACTTTACGTTATTTCAACTGGACAAAAAACATATTGGGAAACTGACCACAATAAAATACCAGACGTAATAGATTTTGGCGCAACAAAGGGTATATCCCCTGAGCTTATTGAGGCTCAAGTTTCCTTGGATTTATCGTCTGATCACTCACCCACAATAATCACTATTGGCAGTCCTTACCAAATTGCAAGTAGTGATATTTTTTTCTCAAAAAGAATAAGTTGATTAAAACATAAAAAATTTATCAGCACTCACTGTTCGGAACACCAAACTCTAAAAACTTCCGAAGGTATCGATAAGTGCCTGAGTAGCCTCAATGAAAATATCAAAAAGGCCGTTAAAAATGCCTTTTTACCTACTTTCAGGCCAGATGCAACAAAATTTATTCAACCGATGTTGAAAAGCTTTTTTCAAAAAAAAATGAGAGCCCGAAGAGAGTGGCAAAAGCATTGATCGCCCCAACTTAAAAACAAGTTGAAAGAATGTTCAAACCGACTAAAAAACTTGTTAGAAGAACACAGAATGTCGTCAATGAAGGAATACCTTGAAGAACTAGATGTGACTCCCCAAACAAACTATTCTCTATGGCGATCAGTCAAACGTCTTAAAAGACCCGTTATCGCAAAACCACCACTGCGAAATCTAAAAGGATCCTGGGCAAGAAATGACCAAGAAAAATTCGTTCTGCTCGCAAGTCATCTAAGAACATTTTTACTCCTAATGCATGCACTGACGTACACGAATTGCCGCCTGTTGTTGCCAGACGTTCTATAGAAATACGTTTCCGATATTCAGATGTGGTAGAGGCTATCGCTAATCTAGACGAAAAAAGCTCCTGGCGTTGATAAAATAAGCAACATAATGTTCTTAGAGCTACCTTTTACAGCAAAAGGAATTATTCTTTTTATTTTTAATGCCATAATTCGGCTTGAACATTTCCCGTCAATATGGAAAGTTGCCTTAGTTAAGATGATTCCTAAACCTGGCAAAGATCCTTCGAAGGTAGAGTCTTATAGGCTTATAAATCTATTACCCACAATGTCTAAACTGTTTGAGAAACTGCTTCAAAACAAGCTGACTCCGATCCTGAATGAAAACAACTGCATTCCAGATCACCAATTTGCATTTAGAAATCAACATAGTACCATCGAACAAACCCACAGATTGGTACAGGTTATAAGAAAAGCCTTTGAGGAAAAGAAATACTGCTCCGCGCTCTTCATAGATGTCTCTCAAGCGTTCGACAAAGTATGGCATGAAGGCCTGTTAAACAAATTATAGCTCAACCTTCCACCTAATATTTAACCTTTTAGAAAAGTACATAACCGGCCGATAATTTATGATTAAAAAAGGAAACCAAATAAGTTCTTCTCAGCCAATAGGGGCTGATGTACCTCAAGGGAGTATACTAGGTCCAATTCTGTACTTGCTTTACACAGCAGATATTTTTTTTTTTTTTTTTTTTTTTGTTTCATATATTTATTATTGAATCTTCGCCTGTGGCGAACTAACAATAAGTGTTCAAATCTTAAAACTAGGTAGTTAATATAAGTCCAGCCAGTGCCAGACTAAAATTTAAGTTCTCATATTAATTATCAAGCTTCATATAAGCGCAATAGTATCCCTCCTTTTCAGGCGGGTGTGCCCACTATGTTGCAGGATGTTTCGGGCGAGCGGATTTGGGTGAGCTTCCAGCTTATTTAAATACTTGTCCACATAGTTCAGGATTTCGCATTTAACTAGTGGAACTAGTAGATCCTTGTGGATGTTGCTGTTTTTAACATACCAAGGAGCACCAGTTATCATTCTTAGGATTTTGTTTTGCCTGCGTTGAATTTTTTCTATGTTGGATGCGGAAGCAGTGCCCCATAATTGTATACCGTAGCACCAAATTGGTTTCAAAATCGATTTGTAGAGTAGAAGTTTACAATCAAGACGAAGCACAGAGTTTCTGCCGATTAGCCAATGAATTTGTGTAGCTTTAAGTTTCATTTGCGTCAACTTCGCATCTATATGAGGCTTCCATGTGAGGCGGCGGTCTAGGTGAATACCAAGATATTTTGTCTCGGTTCGTTGAGGCACCATATGGTTGTTAATAAGAATTGGAGAGCACGTTTCTTTGCGTAAAGTAAAAGTTACGTGGGTACATTTTTGTTCATTTATTTTTATTCCCCATAACTTTGCCCATTTTTCAACCTGGGTTACGTGATGCTGCAATTGGTTTGAAGCCTCTTTAGGGTCTTTATGAATACTAAGAAAAGCAGTATCATCAGCAAATGTTGACGTGTGTGTAAAACTATTGGTTGGCATATCTGCTGTGTAAAGCAAGTACAGAACTGGACCTAGTATACTCCCTTGAGGTACACCAGCCCCTATTGTTTGAGAAGAACTTATTTGGTTTCCCTCTTTGATTTTAAACTGTCGACCGGTTATGTACTTTCCTAGTAGGTTGAAAATATTAGCTGGAAGGTTTAGCTTTAGTTTGTTTAACAGGCCTTCGTGCCATACTTTATCGAAAGCTTGAGAGACATCTATAAAAAGCGCGGAGCAGTACTTTTTTTCCTCGAAAGTTTTTCTTATAACCTGCACCAGTCTGTGAGTTTGTTCTATTGTGCTATGTTGACTTCTAAAGCCAAATTGGTGATCTGGAATGCAGTTGTTTTCATTCAGGATCGGAGTAAGCTTGTTTTTAAGCAGCTTTTCAAACAGTTTTGACAAAGTTGGTAACAAACTTATAGGCCTATAAGACTCCACCTTAGAAGGATCTTTACCAGGCTTAGGAATCATCTTAACTAAGGCAACTTTCCATATTGGTGGAAAATGTTCAAGCCGTATTATGGCATTAAAAATAAAAAGAATTATTCTTTTTGCTGTAAAAGGTAGCTCAATGAGCATTTTGTTGCTTATTTTATCAACGCCAGGAGCTTTTTTATCATTAAGGTTAGAAATAGCTTCTACCACATCTGAATATCGGAAACGTATTTCTATAGGACGTCTAGAAACAACAGGCGGTAATTCCCTCACGTCAGTGCATGTATTAGGAGTGAACACGTTTCTTAAATGGCTTGCGAGCAGATCGCATTTTTCTTCATCATTTCTAGCCCAGGATCCTCTTAGATTGCGCAGTGGTGGTTTTGCGATTACGGGTCTTTTGAGACGACTGGCTGATCGCCATAGAGAATAATTTGTTTGAGGGGTTGCGTCTAGACCTTCCAAATACTTCTTAATTGATGCAATTCTGTGTACCTCCAGCAAGTTTTTTAAGCGATTTGTACACTCTTTTAGCTTCGTTTTAAGTTGGGGCGATCTATGCTGTTGCCATTCTCTTCGCGCTCTCCTTTTTTCAGATAAAAGCTCCTCAACATCGACAGAAAAAATTTTGTTGTATTTGACCTGACGGTATGTTGAAGAAGCATGTTCAATGGCTTTTTTAATGTTTTCATTTAGGATATTTAGGCAATCATCGATTTCCTGGGGAGTTTTTAGTAGCATATGTTCCGAGCAGTGAGAGCTGATATATTTTTTATATTTTAACCAATTTACTCTTTTTGATAAGAAAAAATCACTAGTTGCTATTTGGTGAGGACTGCAAATAGTGATAATTGTGGGTGAGTGGTCAGAAGATAAATCGAAGGAGGCTTCAGCCTCAATAAGGTCCGGTGATATACCTTTTGCCACGCCAAAATCTATTACGTCTGGAATTTTGTTATTGTCCGTTGGCCAATAGGTTGGTTGTCCAGTTGAAATAACGAAAAGTCCTATTTCCGACACTGAGTCATACAAGACACGACCTCTGGGACTAATTAGGCGGGAGCCCCAGTATGTGTGCTTAGCGTTATAGTCTCCAGCAGCTATGAAGCGGGGACCTAATGATTTGTAGAAACTGTTGTACTGATCCTTCGTTATGGAGAATCTGGGTGGACAGTAAACTGATGAAATAACAAGGTTATGGAAAAATTCATCAATGCAGACGTTCGTAGCTTGGATATAACATTCCGAGAGGCCACCCAACCATTGGTGTTTAATTCTTGATTTGATTAGAATAGCCGAGCCACCACATGATCTATCCCTAGGATCCTTTGAATCGTAAAAAGAATAACCACTAATTTTAAAAGTGCTTCTAGATGTCATATGAGTCTCAGAAATACACATAACATCGATTTTTTGGTTCATCAAGAAATATTCGAGCTCGTTTTTGTGTTGGCGGATGCCGTTTGCGTTCCAGAAACAAACCCTGAGGCAGTTCATGGTCTTTTAAGCATAGCCTGCAGAAAAGCAGACTGCATTTTTTGCATTTCTTGCATCATGTTGGCCATTTGCGCCATAATCTGCGTAAATTGTGTGACCATATTGTCAATTACGGCTTCCAGGCGGCTAAAATTAGGCCCGGTTGGTTCGCTAGTTGGCACTTCTTGTTGTGTTGTAGGCTGGGTAGACTTACGTGAATTAGGCTGGTTAGACTTTAATGCGGCGGCGTAAGAAACTTGATTTGTAGCTGGTTGTGCCAATGGAGGCATATTTGTAGTTGGTACATTTAAAGGCTGGGGAGGGGCAGGAACTATGTTCGGCTTAGTTGATCGCTTAACTAAATTAAAAACAGGACAACCTCTATAGTTGGCAGTGTGGTTTCCCCCGCAGTTGCTGCATTTCTTTATCCTAGGATCATCTTTTGGCTTGTCGCACTTGGTCGTATCGTGCAGATCCCCACACACAACACAAACAGTAGGCAACTTACAATAAGTTTTAGTGTGGCCATATTCCTGGCAGTTTAAGCACTGTACGGGCCCAGATCGCTTATGTGGCACTTCCACAGTGACTCGTCGGTGCATAATATATTTTAAATCGTAGATGGGGTGAGTTTCACTTTTTTTCAATTTGATGTCACCAGGCTCAAGCTCCACTCGGAATAATGGTTGGGGGTGTTTTTCCCTATTTCTCATATTCGATACCGTCCTAACCATAAACCCTTTGTTTAACAAACTGGTCTTGATCTCTTCTGGGTCAACGTTAGAATCAATGCCTTTAATAACTACCTGAAGGCCTTTTGCGGTCTTGAGTTGGTAGGTATAGAAGTTTTTTCTGAGTTTTTCGAGCTCCGAAACCGTGGCGCGGTAGGCGTTTTCATGGTTCACTTGAATTTTTGTCTCAAATATGTTACCGCGTTTAACGTTTGAAACATAAAAGTTATTTTCCCCAATCAAACCGACTAAAAACTTGACGAGATCATTTGAGTTTTTTTCCCTCAAATAAATGGGAGGTGGCTTAAAGGACTTTTTTTCACTAACATGGGCCTCATTATCCTCTTGCAAAATTGCAAAACGATTTTGCGATGAGGTTGGCCTTTCATCGTCTTTTAAAATTTTTGCAGGTTGAGATGCTTCTGCCGATTTAGGGCTCCTTCCCCTTTTAAGAACTGTTACGTACCTGTCCATCCCTACCTGGATCTTAGGAGCACACGCAGAAATTGGGACCGTAGCGCCTTTAGCAGCTGTTGGTGCGACACCAGAACTTGATAAAGAAGACCGCGATGAAGATGGCACCTCGGTATTTTTTTTATAATTTTTAAACAGAGATTGGGCTAAATTTGTCCCTTGTTCAGTACATTTATTCAAATTAGGCACACTTGCACTTAAATTATTTGTATTTGTTTTCGGTTTTGCACTTAAATAGTTTCTATTATATTCAGGGTCTCTAATGTTTTCATTGCTAACGCTTGCTGAGCTTAACACAATGTAAGCATTTCGGCTATTAGGCCCACTGTCACAACGATTACTGTTACTCATTAACCGTTTGGTTTTTTTGTTTTGTTTAGTTTGTTTTTATATTCGATTCTCACTTATGTCTTGTAGGTATGTATATTAACAAATATTTTTTTTTGTAACTTATTACAAATATCACCTATTACAAATATACACTCGCGTAGACACGTCCGTACACTACGAGATTAAGAGAGCAAATACCTACAGCAGATATGCCCACAAACAATCTTACTCATACGTCGACATTTGCTGATGATACCGCCTTTCTCAGTATTCATAAAGACCCTAAAGAGGCCTCAAAACAACTTCAACATCACGTATCCCAAGTTGAAAAATGGGCAAAGTTATGGGGTATTAAAATAAATGAACAAAAATGCACCCACGTTACTTTCACGTTACGCAAGGAAACGTGCCCCCCAATTCTTATACGGTGCCTCAACGAATTGAGACGAAATATCTTGGCATTCACCTGGATCGCCGCCTCACATGGAAGCCTCACATAGATTCGAAGCTGCTCAAATCCACTGGCTAATGGGCAGAAACTCTTTGCTTCATCTGGATTGTAAACTTTTACTCTACAACTCGATTTTAAAACCAATTTGGTGCTACAGTATACAATTATAGGGCACTGCTTCCGCCTTTAACATCAAAAAAAATACAAAGTCGTCATAATAAAATCCTAAGGATAATAAATGGTGCTCCGTGGTATGTAAAAAACAGCAACATCCATAAGGATCTAGAAATTCCACTTATTAAATGCTAAATCCTGCAATATGTAGACAAGTATTTAAATAAGCTGAAAACATCATGCAACATAGAGGACACTCCCGTCTGAAAAGGAGGGATACTATTGAGGCTTAAATGAAGTTGACTAATTATATTTTGAGAACCAAAATGTTAGCCTGGCGCTGGCTGGACTACTATTTATTACTTAGTTACTGATATTTAATTTGCAAATACAATGAAGTCGTTAATTGGGGCAATCAATTCTTTAAATAAAATCATTAAATTCTTTTAATCAATGCGTTATTTAAAAAAAATATGCAAACAATTTTTTCTGTATAATTAAATATGACAGAAGTTGTCGGTGTTTGCATTGCTATTGCCATTTTTTGAACAAATTTTCAGTTTAGCTCCAAGGATGTTTGTAATAACCAAAAAAGGTAATTATATTGTTTGATATCACATGATAATGGCCTTAAAGGTATAATATTATTTAAAGTTAAACAATTATTTGTAAAAAATAATAAACTGCAATCACTGCCACTGTTTCAAACAACAGTGATTTCAAAATAACGTTGACTGTTCAGAGAATTATTTAAAATCACGGGATCGCGCATTTCTAGCGGCCGTATTTACTTAGATAAACAAGGGTATTTGCATGGATTTTGTCCTTTGAAATTGGGTTATCTTAAATTTGGCGGAACCATGCACATGTAAATATACTGTTTATTAAACTTTACACACAAATTAAGCTTTGTTGACACAAAAAGCCTTCATGACTAGAAAAGCGGGCGGTGACACGCCCAATTTATTTTTCAATATACAGTTTTATAGTCGCTATGAGCAAACTACATTCCAACAATCACTCGATTTCTAGATTACAATTTTAAATTTTATGGTAAATTAGTTTAATCTTTTTTAAAAGAAAACATTTTTGTTTATTGTTTTCAAATCTTAAACACATTATTAATTACTTCATAGTAATAGTTATTTCAACGAAGTCATAATAACAACTGGGGTTCTAACCGCCAATTTTGCTGGCTTAATTTTTTTACACGCAAAAAAGGCAAATCAGGGCAGCCAAGTTTAGTTAAACTGTTTACTGTTTTTAACAGGAAATTAGTATTTGGTAAAATCTCCCGCAATTTCGTTTGAGTAAAACCCAAAAATTTCGATCGGAAAAAACAGCGTCCGTTCGCTTTCATTTCGCTAATTATTCCACTGTTTAAAAAATTCAGACTTTAGCGAATCTTTATCAGTAAGAGGTTTTCAACACAATATTTATATTTCTCTTTTGTAAAATTGTTTTGCCATGTTTTTTTTTCTTAACGGCGACTGTACCCTTAGGGACCAAAAGACCATAGTTTGTCTGTATTCTTGTTAGCCATTCGGTTATATATGCGTAGTTAGGAAAGTGTGTCCGAAAATCCAGGAACTTCTAATTAGCTTTGCTTTCTGAAGCAATATTTTGTTACAATATCTGAATTTGCATGCGTTTATTAAATGCCTAGAAGATATCAAGCCAAGCCGTGCGCGTAAAAACATTAGTGTTACTGCAATAAAAAGGTTTTCATATCTGTATCTCTACTGTAAGGTTACGCAAATCAGATTAGATGATACAAGATGGTTATTGTAATTGATAATTACTGTTTGGCAAGTCTTAAAAAATTATACCGGACTAACACGGTAAAATTTTTAATGAAATTACTTTCATTAAATTTTGTGTTTCTAAACGAGGGGTGTAGAAAAAGTAGGCTTCTCTTCACGCTTTTTGTCCACAAACAAAAATTTAATGGAAATAATTTCATAAAAAATTTAATCGTTTAATTCCGGTATTAGTGGGATTTCTAATTGATAAAAATGTATTAAATGTGATTAGAAATTGCAAAATAACTGGTCCAAATCTAATATTATTTTATAACCTTAAAAAAAAACACTGCAAAGATATTACGGTAAATAGAATAATGAATAATCGTAGAATTTATAAATGTTTTATTGCTAATGATTACAGTTCTATTTACTTATTTCTTAAATCTTAAATTTTCTTTTGTTCTCTTGTTTTAAATTAATACTTAATATAACACAAACACATGTGTATGAAGCGGCCCGTTTATTTAATCTTAAAAATTTATTAAAAGAAATTTTACTTTTGTTTTTCTTCTTTCAATGCATTGATCATTTATACAAAAAAAAAAAACCCCTACACAAACAATCTGAAGTATTATATAACGGCACTGATATCCTGTTTTCATACTCTACTTAAGATATGTACGTAAACTCATCAACCGCTTGAGCACCAGCCACTTATTGAAATTTGAAACAAAACCAATTTGATCTAGCGGTTTTATACTCATAGATTGGTACATGTTCGGTAGCAATATAAAAATAGGAATCTTTAAATATTTAGATGTTCTTGAGTTACCTTTGTTGTAGTGTTTTTTGTTTGTTTTGTTGTAGAATCTTCCTTTTCGTTTACGACAATAAACAAAGTCCGTTTAACAATAATCCTGGGAACCGTTTTTAGAAACGTGTTGGTATCCATTAAGCTAGAAAATAATTGTGAAAATGTTGTTGGTCCTTTTTTATAACGGAACCTTTTACCTACGAAGAACGCAAAAGATCTTTTAATTGTAAATTTACTCATCCTTGTTAATTAGTGGCAGCAGGTAAATTTATTTTTTTGTTAAGCAACAAAAGTTGGCCACCTTATATATGGAGATATTTGATAAACTCGTAACAAAAACAAAAAAATTAATATTTAATGTAGCTAAAAACAAAGGCGCTTGTCACGTTAAACAACACATTTTAAACTAATTTTAATTTTCATTTGTTGGACTAGAATATAGAATACGTATTCGAGTTTCGTATTTGTCTTTAAGAATTTGTTGTATTAAAAATGTTCACCATCTTCTCAACACCCAATTTCGAAATTACTTTTAAATTAGTTACGAAAAAATTTCGTAATTAAAAGTTGCCCTGTTTGCATGAAATCCTGTGACAAATGCTTGAAGAGGCGTGTTGTTAAATGGGTGGCTCTAAGGTGGAAAAAAGAACCGGGTTAGGTCTCCTCGTTAAAAGCCCGAAGACCCGTAGGCTGAGTTTCAGGAATCGGCAGGAAATGCCCACAGGGTAATGCAGAACGATGAACAAAATAAAGATAATTTTCTAATGCGGCTCGAATGAAAATTACACTACAGAAAGACGTGCAAAAATCCGAAATGCTAATGGCTGTTCGACGATGTAGAAGATTGAAGCACATAAGTTACTTACTGGTGAATTTTCACTATGCCAAAAAAGACACTGATATCGCTTTAAAACGTTCTGGACGACGTCTTTATGAAGGAACCATGGGTGAACAAGGAAGTAATTAAAGGGCTACACTCCAATCAGGATAAGTTAATTTACTATCATCAACACATTAGGCTAGGAGCGACCCTTTATGTGAGGTGTAGCTTGTATAGTTTTCCACTTACAGAATTCATTATCTGGTACCTAATAGCCATTTGCGCTAATAATTCCTCTCTTACTAACAAACACGAAATTTTACTAGCCTCCGCATATTTACCTGCGGACGTGGATAAAGTGCCATCAAGGTTAGTAAAGGCGCTTATTAGGTATTGTCGAACTAGAAATCTGGAGCCAATTTTGTTCTGCGATGCAAACGTTCATCACACGGCGTGGCGAAGTAGTAACCTAAACAAGCGCCGTGAGTATTTGTGAGTAATAACGTAAATGTGGCAGATATGGGTGAGGAACAGACTTTAAGGAATGTGATTAGGGCGGAGGTCTTGAATCTCACTTTCTATGGTTCTGATCTGGCTTTCGCCATCTCTGGATGGCACGTTTCTTATACAATATAGATGCCTGCAGCACAGGCAACAAGTGTTTGGCATTGCGAATTACGACCGGGCAATCTTTTTGTAATTTCAGAAAAACAAAATTTTACCTTCTCAGGCATCATTTTGAATACGACTCTGACACTGCGCGGGGTAATCTGACGAAGGAGCTGATGGTTTCTACACAATGACTCCACTGGCGACACGCACCTTGCTCTTGGACACTCACTTTCCGGGGTGTATTCCTGTTGGGTCGGCAAATGTGGATCTAAAGGGCTCCACAGTTGACAAATAGTGACATAACCTATCTGAAAGAATTTTCCACGAGTATAGCCTCAGATGGGCTGTGAAGAAGCTATTGTCTTATAAATCTCCGTGCCTGAATGGCATATATCCTTGTCTGTTGCCAGAAAGGATAACACATATTGTCCGAAGTCTTATGAGGCAAATCAGGCCAGGTTTTCTCTCTGGTTATATGGCAAAAGTATAGAGCGAGGTCAAAGGCGTCTTTATATCTAAGGCAGGGCGCCGATCCGAACAACTGCTTGGGTCATTGAATAACTTTTTTAAGGGGAACTATCTGATGGAGAAACCGATACACGAACTGCAACTCGCTTTCGTGTATTGGTCGTTTGGCACCATTATAAGGCCGATGATCACCTACGCGGCTCTTGTGTGGTAGCCAAAGTTTGAGCAGGTTGGGGCCAACGATATCCTAAGGCGCATTTAGCGCCATGTATATATTGATATTACTGGTGCCAGAAAGTCTAGTCCGACCGATGCTGTAAGGGGTCTGATTGGAATAGCCCTGCTCTATTTGTCTGTAACCGACAGTGCACACTCAGGCGTCTTACGAATTAAGGATATAAACTTCCTAAAGAGTGGCGACTTAAGTACATATATAAGTATAGCGCAAGATATAGTTTATGATTATATTTCTAGGGCTAGGGACAAGAGTCCGATTATGCAGATCTTTGCTAAACACTTTAATGTTCAAGCGTACCACTTGGACCAATGGCTCCAGGGAGCCTGAGGAGGGATCACAGCTTTGGTATACCGATGGGTCGAAGCATCCTAACGGCGACACTAGCGCTAGAGTAATTGAGCCCAGTTTTCAAAAGGTGCTAACGATGGGTAAATATCCACGGACCTTTTAGGGTGAGATCTACGTTATATGCGTATGTGCCTACGAATGTATCCATATCCATACATATCCAGTATATATGTACTTTAAAGGGTCGCGAATGGATATTGTAGGAACTGCAACCGGGATAGCAAACTGATATAGACACATATTAACTTTGTGAAAGGTATAAAAAGTAAAAATAAGATATTTAAATCTTCTCGTTATTTGACACGAATTAACTTTTTAAAACAAATAATTTTTGTTAACCATACCTTGGTTATGGAACAGGGTATATAAGATTCGGTTGTTACTTCTTTTCTTTAATGCCAGTTGTAACAATTATGCAGTAAAAGAAAAACATATTTACATTCATACTTGTATACTTATTTCCGGACTGAGATTTTGCAGTTTTTTTCTTATGTTGCAGACGAAGTCGTGGTGAGGTTCCAAGGTAAAACTATTTGACACAAATAAAAATTAACATTCCAAACGTTAGTTTTTCAGATGAAGATACACGAGCGTAGAAATCCCGCCAGTCACTAGTACTTAGATGCTTAATATCAGATGAATGTAGTTTTTAGTCAAAAAATTTTAAATTTTAGTGACTGGATGGAAGCTTTGCACTCACTATACATTAAGCGGTTTGAAATATGTTTCATAATACCTACATATGTACATATATTTATATGTACAATGTGGTGAATGGTTTTGAGTTTTTAAATAAATAAAACCATAAACATTCATACAAATAGATTAGAGGTATTCACAAAGGGTGTATTACAACTAAGTTGTGACAAATTTATTTTTAATTGTGACCAAGTCTATAGATAAAAGCGTCTTATGTAAAATAATAGGGATACTGATATCTTAGCTAAAGTAATAGAGACATTAGTGATATTAAGTTAAATTTTAACTATTTTTTAGCTAAATTTTTGGGGTACTTTAAAATAGAATTCTTAAAAAATGTGAAATTAACCTCTCATTTGTTGTATCTTATTTTTGACTTTCTGGTTGAATTATCCGTTTTGTTGTATTCAGAAACTTATACTAAAATTTCACGAATAATATTTTTGCGGAACATTTTAAACCCTTAAACCCCTTTTTTAAGGGGTTTTTTGATTTGTTTTTAATAAAGGCCCATATCTTGAGAAGGGTAAGTTTATGCTACAAAAATTTTTTCCATAAAAATTTACATAAATTTGTTGAACATATTTTACAGCTGAAATGTAAGGATCACATGGTTTCTTATGTTGCTTAACAATGAAAATGTGTCACAGCTGAGATGTAAACTTTCAAAACGCCGAAACACGCGTATTTTTTTTTTTTTGTCGATTTTATCAAAATTTATAGGGCGGACCTTGTAATTTTGGAAAAAATTAAATTTTGTTGTACAGTGTAATCGACACATAATTACACCCAAACTTGGCATTGAAATTAAAACTTCGCAATATTAACACATATATTAACATGCTTTTATGAACACCCTAATTATGTTTTTACATTCTTACTTTAATGCAGTAAATTCTGTGGCAATAAATAATAATGGCTTAAGTTGACATAAGTGATTGTACATTTTATTTAATATTCTTATTATTGTCTTCATAATCTATCACTGAGCCTAATTTCAAGTGTAAAATGTCATCTATACTAATATTATAAAGAGGTAAAGTTTTTTGGTATGTCTTAATTTTTCTCCGGAGCCACTTATCCGATTTCTATGATCTTTTCACCAATATCATTGCTTTACCACAACAACGCTCGTGGAAGTGGTAGCCCCCATACAAAATTATATTCATTTTAATAAGGGGTGATACAAAAAGTTAAAGGGAGCATAAAATTGGATAAAAACTAAGCACGAGAACAATATACAAACATACATACGCTTTATGTGCATGTTTATGCTTATATACAATATAATAGCAACTCCATTTTAAGAAAAAAGGCAATGAATGCAGTTTTATGTCTGTCTCACACGATCGGAAAAAATAACAGTATAAAAACTTGGAACCAAATTTATAAAAAAACAACGAATTTTAACAACTAAACCTTTTTTTATTTTTATAAAAGTAACAGTTTTTTCTAAATCAATGTGCACCGTCTTCCATGGCTAAAAATATTAAAAACCCCTTAATATCTCAAAACAGGAGTTTTCGACTTAAGCCATTATGATATCTTGCCATAGAATTATACCATTGCGGACTTAACTTTTATACCCACAGCACATTCGTGCAGATGTTTGTAAGGCCCCAAAATAATGTTTTAAGACCAACCACCTTTAAGTATAACGATCGATTCGGACTTACTTGCTGAGTCAATTTAAGCATGTCCGTCCGTTCGGCTGTTGTATATGTGTTCTTGTGATCAAAGTACAAGTAGCTATTTTAAATATATGTATGTTTTGATGAAATTTGTCAAAGATAAGTTTTTTGCCCTTGCCAAGAAGCCTATTGTTGGTGGATCGGTCCATGATTACACAAGTGTACAGGGCTTTGGATAAAAAAAAACTGACAATTGTTTCTAAAATTATTTAGGGCACTGAATTAAAATATGAATACATTTTTGAAACTTGTTTACAATTTGGAACGGAAGGAGTATAAAAATGGTTCAAAAAAGGAAAAAATTTCTATATTGGGACTTTTTGTAACTTTTAAGCCAATCAAGAAAAAACTTAAATGAAATTGCGTTCGACAGGTCTGGGAAAAATATGAGTATTTTTTTAATACTTTTTATAAATTTTTGTTCCTTAGGGTAATAGAAAAAGGGTACAAATTATACATTGGTAATTTTTAGGTGCTTTTGTGATTCCTTTACCAAAGTAAAAACTTACTTCAAATTGCGTTCGACAGTTTTAAAAAAATTTGAGGTATATTTTTGGTACCTTTTTGAAATCTTATACCTTAAGGGGTAAAAAAGGGTTAAAATTACATATTAGTACTTTTTGTAACTTCTCAGCAAATTAAATTAGAAACATAGTTCACATTGCGTTCGACAGGCCTGGTAAGAATATGAATATAGTTTGGCAACTTTTTTTTAAAATATGGAACTTTAAGGGTAGAAAAAGGGCACAAATTAGGGTTCGGTTCTTTTTATAATATCTAAATTAATACAGATAGAAACATAACTCAAATTGCGCTTTACAGGTCTCGACAAAGTATAATACTATTTTTAGTACTTTTTTAAAATTTTGTACCTTAGAGGTAGAGAAAAGGTGCAAATTACATATTATTGCTTTAACTTTTAAGCCAATAAATGAAGAAACATAATTAAAACTGGGTTCGATAGGTCTAGAAAAAAATATATATGTTTTCTTTATTTTTCCTAATTTGAACCTTATTAAGTAGAAAAGGGATAAAAATTATGTATAGAAACTTTGGATGTCCCTTTGTAACTTTTGAACCAATAAAAATAAAGCATAACTTAAGTTTCTTTTGAAAGGTTTAAAAACAATATGTTTTTGTTTTATTTTTGATCCTAAATGCAAATTGGATTCGACAGGTCTTTAAACAAATTTTTTGGCCCCTAAAGTGTAGGAAAAGAGATAAACATTTTATTTTGGTACTTTCTTCTACTCTTTAGGAGTACAAATAAGAAACAACTGCTGTGGACGCCGATAAAAGCCAAAGGTCAACCAGTTCTTTAAAGGTTATATCTTAAAAATGTTTGGTAATTTTTTTTAGTGTTTTTAAATAATCAGACTACAAATATAAATTAACGGAAGTTTGCCAAGATTAAAGTCAAAAGTCTATTTAGTTTTCAAAAATACTTTTTCCACATTTTTGGAACTTTTTTGCATGTACTGATGTTATATTATTGCCCCAGATTGCGGTCGGAAATCAGAAAAGTGAACAAAATTTTTCTTTATATAAAATTTCTTGTAATTTTTGCATTGTTTTGATATATTGATTCTAGATATATTAAAAAAATCTGTTACTCCGATCGAGGTCAGAAGTCAACTAAGTGAACCAACCATAAGCACCTCTTAATATTTCTTGTAGTTTTTTAAAAAAATATTTTTTTCTAGAACTAAGCATGTTAAAAATATGCAAAATTAGAGATTCTGGACTAAGGTTGTATAAAAAATTACGCAAATTTTATTCTTTATGCTTTAAATACCTTTTTGCATTTAGTACTTTGTTGTAGTTGATATTTAAAACTTCGTTTACGAGGTAGCGGGTTAGTTGCTGGTATATACTTACGTATATAAATATGTATTAGTAAGTGTAAACACATATACCAGACCAACAACACCTTGTCCCTAATAGAGCATAATATTTGCAACAATTCAGCTTTATTTTCGGCTAAATCATGCTTAAAGAAACAAATTTCACAATTTTGTTTTACACATTCGTGCCAAACTATTGCTGCTTTTTACAAAACGCAACCTGTTTAAGGCTAAATTAAAGAAGAAGTACATTCAGCATTTATTCACTGGCCTCAAACAAAGTGCAACACATGATTTTAGTGTCATAAATTTACCAGCGACTGCGTTAGACATTGAAGAAATATTACGATCAATGCCACCAACTCTAATTATTGCTCATTAATCAATAAAACATTTCTAATCCGTCAGGCCGCATATGATTGTTATTAAGGAAAAATAACAGATTTGTAAAGGTTATGGAGATGAGATCGTGGGTGACTATTGTCTTACGACCAAGTAGACTTACATACATATGTACGTGTATAAACGATTTAAGTACATTAATAAAAAAAATTAATTTACTTTCGGGATTTTATATTAAAAAATAACAAAAAGTTGTTTGTTTAAATTAAAATTGTTGCAAGTTATTTCGTTTCGCTTTTTTATATGAGCAGGAAATATTATAGTTTTTTCAAAACAGTCTTTGGAAAGTAATACAAATTCATCGCTTTCTTACGAGCACATATGTATGCACATACGTAGTTATATGCTAATTGTGAGAAGACTTCTGATTGTTTAGTTAAGCAACTGCCACAGAGGAAAAGAATTGTTTATAATGTGCCAACGGCAGCAGAGCGTAAAAAATATTAGTGATAATCACTTCTGCCAAATTAAGAATAACCCAAGGCGAATTCACACAAGGTGGACGCAGGCGAAAAATTCGTACCTAAAATGTCAAACACAAATATGGCATCATTGAAAAAAAAACACAAATTATTTGTATATGGCATCATTAAAAAAAAACACAAATTATTTGCAGAATAAAATTAATTTTGCACTGTTTTTTTTGCACAAAGCACAAGAACGCATCATTTGGTTTTACTGTTTGTTAATTAAAAACACTTTTTTAAATTTTTAGTGCAAAAATCTAACCGACGCGTAATTTTTTTGAAATCAAGAAGAAGCACATATACAAACTTTTGACACATTACGAGGAAAATAGCACGAGCAAAAAATAGTCAAGACCACCTTCTCATGAATTCGCCTTGGAATAACCTGTTTATACTAACACCAGATAAGTACATACGTGGTAGGGGTGTTATGCATTTGTGCTGATGTTGGTTTCACCCAGAATATTTAGTAGTGAGACACCAACCTTTAATTGAACTTATCTACTCAGAACCACTTTCTAAGTCGATTAAAAATATCCATCTGTCCATGTCCATCGAGATACATATGTATACTAACACATGCGAAAACCTTTTTTTAATAAAACTACTGTGGCAGCAATGTGGTAATAATGGTTGATCCATTATGGACAATGCCTTTTCTGGTAGGCATTTTCCCGCAAAATCAGGTTTAGGTTAAAGTAAACGTGACATAACCATAACCACAGAAAACAGCCGTTCGAACCAAACTTATGGGCTGCACTGCAATTATATAAGTTCGCCATAACCATAGAAACCAATTTAGTTTGTGTTCTTATGACAATGGTTATAGCTATGGATATGGCGTTATATTATGGCATACAGAAAAAAGTATTTCTATATTTTATTTAATTAACGCACTAATTAAAAACCCAAAACGTTTTTTAACTTACTATTGAAGTGTCACAATAGAATATATATGTTTTCTTTGAAATTGTACCAAACAGTGATGCCTATTTACAAATTCCTAAAAAAAAATATGCATAGATTTTGCAGCTTAACGCTTTTGTACCCTCGTTTTTGCAAGTATGCAACACACTTTAAATTGAGTATACAAAAATATAAAACAAACATAAACGCTAATGTAAACAAGAATTTATACTTGGAGAACGCAAAGTTTTGGTAGTCAAGTTGTTACAGTTTCAGCCAGGCAATCAGAAGGTGTCAGGTTCAATTATTTATTGGGTCAATTAATTTTTTTTATTTTCTTCTTTTTTTCGGTTCTCGTTTCGACCCCTTGTTGAGGAGTTGGGATATCTAAACCCAAATTGCGTCTCCAGTTTTGATCTCGTTATTTCCAATAAAAACAGATCCGCTCAGACAATACACATCTTCACACGCTTTTGAAACAGCACCCAACCTTAAGCAAGAAAGATTATGATTATCATGACACACCCAACGAGTGCAACACCCATCTATGTTTTAAAGATCTTTTCTCTCAACGCTTCATAATCTTCTCACCTCCAGTCAGGACCGAATCACGCACATGCTTCAGCATGCTTCAACATGCCAACGCCGGCCATCTTATTATTTGCTACTACTCAAACGGGACCTTGTTTTAGATCCTAGGGTCCCCAGCCGTAGTCAGTTTCCCTATTTACCTACTTTCAAACACACACCTTTTCAGCTATTAGCCCACTTCATCAGTTGCTCATGTGCCTGGGTAGATCCGCAAAAACTTAGAGACTCTTTATTGTGAACCTTAAGTTTATTTAAGACCACCTACGCGATCACTCTAGGGTCCGCACAAGACGGACCCCAGCATATCAACTTTCATTCTCAGTTGCCCCGCTTGGGGATAACCACAGCCACCACGTGAACTCCCGGAGGAGACCTGACCAATAATCAGTTCATGCCCTTGGTAAGCACATGGGACCAACTGATTCCCGTGGTATCAGATAGGACTCTGGTCAGCTTCGAAAATCTACTTCCGTATAATTCCTACCAATTTCTATAGCACAGATAAGGTATTGGTACCCTTTAAAACTCGTATTGCTGTGACAATTACTGGTGATGTACATGCCACAGCGTCAACAAGGACAACCTGCCTCAAACCAGACCAAAAAGTTAGTAACCACTGATCCTTTTAAGCCCACGATAAACTGTTTTCAATTTAGCCATGTCTGTTAGCCTTCCAGTAACTGAAAGTTGCCTGGTTGATACCACGAGGAGGTAGACTTTGGCACTTGCGCTGATGGAAGGTTTCCCTAGGGCCCTCCTCTTTTATCACATAACTTTTCAACTATATGTAAGTACAAACATTTATACATTAGAAAGTCGATATTATTGTCAAAACTAATAAAAAATTGTTTACACTCAATACTACAGAATAACATTTCTATCGCTGATCTTAATGTACTATACAACCACAATATAGAAAATAGATAAAAAAATATCAACAAAAACAATAATAACTTAAACATAAGACAAAATAAAACCAACAAATTACTCTTAAACCTCTGTCGTGCATATTTAACTCGATTAATTTAAATTTAAAGATTCAAGAGTGTTCCGGTCAGTGGCGCTGGTTGAATTAAATGGAAGAATGATAACTTCAGCAGCGAAAGTTTTGCATAATTTTAACGCGTAAAATGGGCTTAACCATTATCACTAAAGAAATTACAGTTATTTAGACCGAATCGTCATAAGTGTTAGTTGACATTAAAATGTCAATTATTAAGGTAAAGACGGACTAAATGTATACATATATGTATGTACGTATGTATGTACATTATGTCTTCATACATACATATTTACAAATGTATGTACGTATTTAAATACTCTTAAATTATCTTAACGTACCTTTAAACATAATCGTCAAAGTTTAAGTTTTATTACAATTTTTTGAAGTTACAAGGGTACCAATGACTTGTTGCATGACAAATATTTATATGAAGTTTATGCAACCAGCCCAGTTAAATCACAAAGTGTGACATAGACAACTTATAAAAGAACGCACATACTTACATACATACATTTGTATGTGTGTGTGTGTACAACATGTTTAAAAATGCATTATTTTGTGTTCAACAAAAACAACATAAATACATAGATAAGTGTGTAGATATCTAGTGAAGTAAGAGCCCTATGATGACAAATAAATAATAGTTGTGTTCCAGGTGATGCACAAAGATGCCTAAAATGAAAAAAAAAAATTAAAAAGTCCCTCCCTAATCTTACGGTTTACGCATAATCATTCTAAGCCTTACAAAACTGCGGGCTTAGGCTAATTAAAATCTTGCCACTAATGATATTAATGCAACACCTTTCCTAATCTACTGCAAGTTTTGTCTAAGAAACTCAAAAGCTGAACCACGATTTTTGTGAAAAAGACTTGTTCTGCTCAAAACATAATTTTGTGTATCGCTAACTTCTTGCCAAAAATATTGCTAAATGTTTGCTGTTAATAAATAAAACAAGCCTTCAAGATCGAAACATTTGCTGCCATAAACTGAGCGACGGATGAACTCTATGAGTTCTTTATAGATTCGCTAATGATAGTCGTTTCGAAGGTGATAGTATTATCGAACGTCATGGTCAAGCGCGTAGTTGATACATATCGCACACTAAAGCACAAAAAGTCACAACTCAAATCATTACATTGATGAACAGTTTCCTTTTATGCTTTTGAAAATAAGAACTCAAACGACTCCTTGCAAAGGTGATTAGGAGCATAAGTACAGTAAAATTTAGTATTGACTTGATTGGCAGACTCTTTTGGTGCGAAAGGGCCTGACATTTTATATTCGTTAAACTTGAACTCCCCTGTACAAACATTTTGTTGCTTGAAGTGCAAAAGGTTCAATCAACACTTTCTTTAACTTTACAGGGGAGATAAGGTACTTGATAAAATTAAAAGTTTTATTGCTACATAAATGTATATAAATATGATTTATTTACAACAGTTACATCCATAAGACACTTCAGCTTAAAAATTTAGTTAACACTTCCTTAAATATTTGGTGCGGCCTAATAAGTTTTTAGGATTTTTTGACTTGTGAAGAAATAAATCATGTGGTGTTACGCCCTTTTGGATTTCCTTTATTTTGTTTTAATTTAAAACCAAAAGAAGGCTTAAAATTTGTAAAACTGTATGTTTTAAAATGCTTTACTGAGCTTTGGAATGTTTGCTTGTTAGAAACTCTTCAGGTGACGATCAGAGCCGCTCTAATAAAGACACATCTCCGCACGCTTGTGAAACTGCTTCCAACCCTAAGCAAAAGTGATTATGACTTTATTATGTCGCACCTCTACAATGCGACTCTTAGCTTATTTCATTCGGGTTCAATCATTCTAACATTTAATCAATGCTTCAAAATCATCTAACTTTCAGCCAGGGCGGAATCACTCACATGCTTTAACATACCAATGCCAGCCATTTAATAATTTGCTATTACTCTGACGGGGTCTTATTTGAGGTCATAAGGTCCCCAGCCGAGGCCCGCACTAGACGGACCCCAGTAAATTAACTTTCGTTCTCAGTTGCTTGGCTTATGTCTCACAAGCCTTTTAAACAAGCTAAAGCTCAACCTTCCAGCTAATATTTTCAACCTTTTAGAAAAAAAAAATAACAGGCCGACAATTTATGATCAAAATGGGAAACCAAATAAGTTGTTCCCAACCAATAGATGCTGGTGTACCTCAAGGGAGTATACTAGGTCCAATTCTGTACTTGCTTTACACGGCAGATATGCCAACAAATAGTTTTACATACACGTCGACATTTGCTGATGATACTGCTTTCCTTAGTATTCATAAAGACCCTAAAGAGGCTTCGAACCAGCTTCAACAACACGTAACCCAAGTTGAGAAATGGGCAAAGTTATGGGGAATCAAAATAAATGAAAAAAATGGACCCACATTTACTTTTCTATTACGCAAAGAAACGTGCTCCCCAATCACTTTTAACAACTATATGGTGCCTCAACGAACTGAGACAAAATATCTTGGTATTCACCTAGATCGCCGCCTCACATGAAAGCCTCATATAGATGCGAAGCTGACTCAAATGAAACTTAAAGCTGCTCAAATCCACTGGCTAATTGGTAGAAACTCTGTGCTACGTCTGGATTGTAAACTTCTACTCTACAACTCGATTTTAAAACCAATTTGGTGCTACGGTATACAATTATAGGGCACTGCTTAGGCCTCTAACATCGAAAAAATCCAACCCCGTCAAAACAAAATTCTAAGAATGATAACTGGTGATCCTTGGTATATTAACATATGTTAGTTCGCGTAAGCGAAGATTCAATAATAAAATACATGAGAGAAAAAAAAGTTCTTCGGCTTTAGGATAACCACAGCCACCACGTGTACTACCGAAGGAGACCTCCCCTATAATCAAACCGTGCAATACACGCACACGGCGGCTTTCTGTTTCCCGTTGTATCAGATAGGACTCTGGTCAGTCTCGAAATTGACTTCCGTCCGATTCCTACCAATTTTAATCTGCAAAGATGAGGTATTGGTGCCCTTTAAGCCTTGCATTGTTTTGTAATCTTTGGTAAGGAAGCATGCCACACCATCAACAAGGACAACCTGACCCAAGTCAGACCAGTAGCTTACCATATGATTACATTTAGCCCAAGACAGATTGTTTTAAATTAGCCAAGTCTGTTAGCCTTCCAGCAAACTAAAAGTTGCCCGGTTGATAGCACGAGGAGGTAGACAAAGGCACTTGCCCCTGTAGAAGGTATGCCCGAGGGCCCGGCCTTCCACCAGAAGCTTATCCACCAAACGAGTTATACAAAAAAATGCTTTTAAAACGAGAAATATGCCAAAATATATGGTTAAGAAACTGATGCCAAATATTTTCAAAATTTCTAAAACGAATTAATATCAACATTATAAGAAGGCTAACGCGACGCACAGAAAAATTTAATATGAATTTTCATATTTTTAGTTGCCCTGCTAGTAACATATGATGCATTAATATGCCATAAATGATGGGTGCACCGGGATCTATTGATGGTTAGACACTAATAAGCATTTTAGAAGTAACACATTTTTTAGCCTAACGTCAAACATACTTACATATGTATTTATATGAAAGTAGTAGCGTTGCCTAAATATGGGGCACAAGCTTTTGATAGACCATTTAATATTATGTATATATGTATATTTATGACAGTTTTTTTTTTGGAAAAGCAATATTTTCAATGCAATAGAATTGTGAAACACATAAACTGTAGGTTCAAAAAAATAATTTATCTATACCTAAGTAACAGTTTGTAAAGCATATCTTAATGCAAGATCGTACATATGTATACAGGGTGTCCGCCGGCAAGGTATTCTTCTTTATTCTGCACCATCTTTGTAACATTAGTATTGACAGTTTATGTTTGGCAGTCGTGAAGAAGGGACGTGGCAAATTTATTTTCGAAAAATATTTGGTAAACCACGTGTTTTATTTGTTAAACCTTTTATCAAAATCAGTCATCGATTTTTGTGACGGTGAGAAAGTTACGTGAAATTTCCGGGAGAAACAACGTGCCAACAAGACGCACTATTGATCGTGTAGTGAATGATTTCAAAGAAAGGGGGAATGTAGATAACAGCTCCAAGCATGGACCACAACATTCTTTAAAATCGGCTGAAAACGTTACTGCTGCTCAAGAAAGTATTCAAAACAATCCATCAACCTTAATTCGGTGCCGTGATCAGGAATTTGTCCTTAAAGAACAACTTTGACCACAATTTTGCACAAGGATTCGCATTTGTTTCCATTTAAAATTTATTTGACAAAAGAGCTTCTTTCAGAAGACCATTTACGCTGCCGTACATATACCAATAGGATCTTACAGCTCGTCCATGGACAACCCCGATTTTAACGAAACAACCAAAATGAGTCACGAGGCGCATTTTCATATGAATGGATACACAGAAAAAACTGAGTTGTAGAATCAATAACAAATTTCAGAGAATCAGTAAATATTTTGTCTGGCTGAGGACCTACAACGAAAGTTGTAAATTTAGACAAACAATTTTGCAAGAATTTTAGTTTCTGTTAAAAAATTTTGTTGAGCTGGTTAAATATTTGAATTGTCTAGGCGAAAATTTTGTTTGATTTAAAAATCAAATAAAAATATTATTAGAAACTATTAAATAAATAAAATAAAAATCAAATAAAAATATTATTAGAGACTAAAAAAATAAATTATTTTGAACAAGAATTTGTTTGAAAAATTTTTTTTGTAGTTTTTTGTGTGTATGTAAATAAACAGAATATTCAGTTCTGGGCAATGGAAAACCTCAAATTATTCATTAATCATCTTTGCATCTATTAAAAGTAGCAGTCTAGTGTGCAATTTAGTCAGAATAAATCATTTAATCTAAGTTTTTTTTTAACTGAAAACGGCGTAACGGTTACTGTCAATGAGGAGCGATTACGTGATATGATTGAAAACTTTTTAGTGCCACAACTGCATGCTTTGGGTATCAACAAGACGGTGCCACATCGCATGCAGCCAGTATTACAATGAAATTACTGAAATTTTGTGGGTATACCTGAAAAGTAATGTTAACGAAAACAAACTAGAAACGCTGGAGCAACTTAAACAAAATATCCTTGATGAAACTAATGAAATACCGCGTAAAATGTGTGGGAAAATAATAGAAAATGTGCTCAAAAGGGCTCGCATTCGTGAGGCTATTAGAGGCGGATATTTATCTGATACTGTATTTCACACCTAATTGTCGGCATTAGATGAAACACTTATCAATATAAGATCCGTTCTCTTTCATTTAATCAAAAACTTATAAAGAAACAAAGTAGTGCATCTTGCCGGACACCCTGTATGTAAGTATTTCCATTTTTATTATTATTAAATATACAAAAAAAAATATCTAAGTTTCCAGCTCTGTACAATTGCAAATCGGTTAAATTAGCCGACAAATGCTTTACAACTATGTAACTGTAAGAAAATGCATTTTAAAACATACAAAGTGCTTTATTTTGCCAATGAACTTTAAGAATTATATAACTTTTTTTCTTTACAATTTCTAATGATAAACGCAAATTAAATCGGTGCACTTTTATAACAATAAAACAAATTATATTATTATTTAATGGTATGTTTGTATGAAAGTGAGTTCTTAACTTAAATACTAGTTGGACTTTAATTTGTCATCAATTTGATACCCTGCAGAGCATAAATTATTCTCCTAAATAAAAAAATGCTAATTTCTTAGAAAAACAAACACTTAATTAAATGCATTACTGCATTAATGAAATTGACGTTAATATGAGGAAAAGATCCATCCCATATTTTAAATAAAAGAGCAGTAGCTGATATCTTACCGGAGTAACTTTTTAAGATCCAAGACGATGAGTCGGTAAGAAATATGCCTTGATTTGACTGAAAAAACACATGCCCGATAATTTAAATCCCAGAAAAAACTTACATTAATTTGTATTGAAATAAAAATAAAAAAAGCCGTTTCGGCACATTGTGATAACATTGGAGACAAGTACTTACTACGCTCGCTTATAAATAGAGACTGAAATAAGCCCTTATTCTATTAATAACTATATAACTTCTAAAGAAGAAAATTATCCTTTATGCTTTTTCAAAGATGTTTTGGAAAAAAACCTGCTTTAAAGTATAAAGCTTTAATAAATGGAAAATTATAAAAGTAAAGGAATACATCTACTTTACATCGGAGAAAATTACTCATTGTATAACAGCTTCTAAATAATGCAGAAGTTACGTAATAGCCATTTGAAAGTAAATTGTTTTGTAATGGTAATGGTTGATCCATTAGCAAGTTTTTGCTTGTAATTTAGTGTAATCTCCCCCGTTCATGAGAAATAAGCCTAAAACATTTTTGACAATTTTAAAGAGATTAGTTATGTTAGACTTATTGCACACAAGATATTGTCTTTGTGAAAATTAAAAACAAAATCTATAAAATAATGGACTCTTATCATCGGGGCCTTAGACCTGGTAAGTCCACCACCAAGGAAATATTCACACCATGTCAATTCTCAAAAAAACCCCATAAAAAACTGGAAAACAGTTACCACCATATCTGGATTTGATATACCTGTCAGACTATCCTGCACAGTCAAAGTCATCAGCGAAAATTGGACAAGTCTTTTTCAATCCGTTTACCACCCCACTTGTCTTCAAATTTAGCGACATCCTCATATATTTATTCGAGAAGGTCATACGTGACGCAGAAAGAGATTGAAAGGCACAATTTCTACTATAGGCCACATGCTGCTAGCATATTCCAATGATGTTGACATCATGGTACGTAGAATCCACATGATTAAAGCAATCTGCGGCAACTTCGAGGTAGTATTGGGATTTGTATACCTTGATAGCGCCGCATGTAAATCTTACAATATCGGTTTGAGACTAAGCGTGCCTTTTTCGGGACTATTTTTTACATGTACTGCTAATCGGCATAAAGGCACGGGCGCTTTCCAAGCAGATAAAGTTGCTATTAAGTGTTTGAAAGAAAAGTACTTTGCAAGATATAAAAACTAATCTGCGTAGGCGGGGAATACTCGTATTAGTATCATGCGAATCAAGAACTGTATGCGCTTTATGCGTAAAAATCCAAAATCTGCGGAAGCTTGGACATGTTGTACGAATAAATTAAGAGTTCCCCACCAGAACAGCATATGTATTTGATTCCTAGAGAAGAAAAGGGGACAACCAAACTCCGTTGGAAAGACCAAGTTCAGGGTAACCTTTTCAAATTTTACGTAAGAGATTGCAGAAGAAGCGCAGAAGACAAAAGTGCTTGCAAATCAGTTTTCAGTTCGGCTGACTTACATAGATGAACAACTAAGTAAGTCAGCAGAGTAAATGGAAAGAGTAGAGCATAAGTAAAACTGAAATATAGTAAAGAAGAAAAGAATAATTAAGGAATAATTCACTGGCAAGGCTTGAATTCGCAAGTGAAATTCCAAATTTCGTTTAACCCTTCCCAAAAATCATATAGTTTTAAGTGGACGGCGCTATATATCCGACAGCTCAAATGTGGCATCGATGAATAGGCGATTCGTGAAAAAAATCATTCCATGTTTACGTATTGTAAACAGGCCGCTGAGATAATTCAAATTAAGTTGAAATTGTTCGAATTTTTTCGTAGGATTGTTTAACGTCGCAAGTTTTTTAAAATTAGAAATTTCGGCTGCGCATGACCAAAAGCAAAAGACAAAACGGAAAGTTTCAATATTTTATTCCATACATCGGCACCTAAAAGTCTCTAAAAAATAATTAAAAAATTTTAATTATATGTATCAAACACTTGCTTAACTTTTTTTGTGTATTAAATACGAAAAGCTCATAATAAAGTCCGTTTAAGGATATATCGAATAGAAGAAGATTATCTAAAACTTATACTGCAGGGTTTAAATAAATACAATGACAACCATTAAATCATACGTATATACACACACACATACACATAAATATGTACTTCTGTTTGTACATTCAAAGTACAAACATTTTATTTACATGATAATTTTTCCTCGGATGGCTTTGCAATGCTTTTTTCAGATAATAATCGTTAAAGATTGTAGCTTCTTGAAAGATGTATAATGATTTGGTGGGCAGCAAGCGTGGAAACAGTTGGAAAACTACATGCAATAGACATTTACAAAACAGTAAAGTCCATGTGTGGGAAGCACTAAGCGTTAAAATTTAGCCGTTTTTGACAGTTTTAATACGACACGACACGGTGGCGACAATTTTTGTAAGAAATAAATCACGAAAATCAACACGATGGATGCGCTCTACTGTTTTCTTTTATTTGTTAAATATAACTTCTATTCATTTAAAGTATTTATTTGTTTCCTATTATTTTGCTTATTCTCATTACTCTTGTTTCTGTTTTTTTTTTTACTTTTTGCATTGTTTTCAGTTCATCTCCTGGTAATTTTAAATAACTAAACTCTCATCATCAATACTATCACAACCAACATCCATCCGCAACAACAACTAACAAATCGAACAGCATAACCAACAACACAAAACCCCAAAAAAGAGCAGATACACAAATTGATCTAAGCTTTTACGGGGAATCCGTTTATTGATTTACTACAGTCCGATATTTGTTTTTGTTTTTGTAAAAGCGATTCATACTTACATAAGTAGTACGTACATCCATATGTATGAATGTGAGTGTGTCCTCTTTCAAATAGGATTATATGCATCACTTTAATTCCAGTTATAAATTTAGAGTGTAATGACGCCTTCTATTAGGCCTTATTTATAAGAATAAGTTAACAAAAACACTTCTTTTGCTAAAAAACATATTTTTCCTTTTTGAAAATTGCACAGCTTCCTAAATACAATCAAGTCTCAATAGATTTGCATGTTACGACAAAATGCCATAAACCAAAGGATAATCCCTGGGTAAAGAAACGCAGCAATTGTGGTGGAAACCACACTGCCAACTATATAGGCTGCCCTGTTTTTGATTAACTCAAGTATGCATCTAAATAGAAAACCGAGTTTGTCTGCCCTTTCCCAGCCGGCATATATACCTACTGCAAATATGACTCCTTTAGCAGAGCAAGCTTCTAGTTAAGTCTTATACGACATTGCCTGAAAAGCTAAAGAGCCAATAACACAAAAGAAGAGGAAAACAAAAAAACCAACAAAGTCCAAAGCACGCTAGCCATTTGGAAAGCTTATGACTAGCATGATGCAAGATGTGCAAAACCTGCAGCCTGCTTTTCTGCAGGTCACACTTTATAGGTCATAAACTGCCTCAGGGTAAAAAACTAAATTGAACATTTTTTTAATACAGCAATAAATTTATGTAATGTTTATTTTCGAGACTCATATGACATCTAGAAGCACTTCCAAAATAAGTAGTTATACTTTTTACGATTGGAAGGGAGCCAGGGATAGATTACTGGCTTAGATATGTAAATCAAATTATGAATTAAACACCAATGGATGGATTGCTTTTCCGAGTGTTATATCTATAAACAACAAACGTCTGTGTTGATGACTTTTCTGAAACATCGTAATTTTGTCAGTAAATTGTCCGCCTAGATTTTCCATAACAAATGATCAATACAACAGTTTTAACAAATCTTAAGGTCCCCACTTCATAGCTGCTGAAGGTAGAGTTCGCGTTTCGTATGATTTCGTATCTTAAATGGGTCTTAGCGTTATGTCGACTGGAAAACTTAGTTATTGGCCAACTGACCCCCGTAATAAAAGGTATATCCCCGGAACAATTTTCCTAACTTTGTATGGGAGCGCCCATAGGCAATTTAGATAGGGGCTAAGTATGTTCTAGGAGTATGTTTGGAGGGGAAACTCCTCATGGGGTCGGTCTACACTTTATTTTTCTAATGCCGACTCTGAGGAAGTTATAGGCGTTGTTAGATTATTTTGGTAAGTTTTGTAGGACAGCTCCCTTAGATGATGGTGACAGGGGGAAGTATGATGTTCTAGAAATATTTTTTCCAGGGAAAACTAATGGGGGTCTGTGACAATTTTATTTCTCTAAGGGCGACTCCGGGGAAGTTGTAGGGGTTTTTATCCAAATATTTTCAAATTTTGTATAGCAACCCTGTTAGGGGCTAGAGATCTTTCCTCCTACAACAATGTTGGTAAGGATAATTTAATGGGAATCGGTCTTATAGAAATACACGAGGTGGTCGTGGTTATTGGTCTATATCTCTGTCAGTTTTCAAGCGATTTTATTACATTTTAATAGCAAAATTTTTGCAAGTATACATGATGTTTTGAATGAAAAACTTATATATCCTGTTATCACTAATGTAAAGCGTATAAAAACATTCACAACGATCTAAAAGCTTCACTAATTAAATACGGAGTCCTTAACTATATGGAGAAGTATTTAAATAAACTGGAAACCTATCCAAATCCGCTCGCTCGAAACGCCGTACAACATGAGGGACACACTTCTTTAAAAAGGAGTGATTTTGTTGCCCTCTGATGAAACCATTGGAATTGTTGTGTACTTAAGTTAAGGAGCTTAAATTTAGTCGGGCAGTAGCTGGACTAGTAGTAGTTATTTATTATTAAGATTTTAATACTTATTGTTAGTTCGCAGAAGCGAGAGTTCAACATAAAAAAAATGGTAAAGAAGAAATGTGCAAAATTTTTTGGGGATGAATTGATAGTTGTGCAGTTGTAATTGATAAATGTTATCCCCCGGAGAAATGTTACCAGTTTTAAAAGACTTAGGATACAAAAAAAAACTTCTTTAAAATGCTTCTTTGCCAGGAAGCATCTTGACACTAAGCGAGAAGTTTAAATCAAAGTTAATAAAAATTTAAGTTCTTAATTACTTTTAGTTACCTAGATCTGCGTCGAGTTGAATTTTACGTCCATGTTTTTACTTTTAATCGCATATATTAAAAGACAAACATTTTTTATATAAAGGCCCTTTGGTTTATTTTCTTTACCGCAAATTAAGTACTCCGGGCGTAAGTATGTACTTGTGTTTGTTCACTTCCGACTATCATAATCATTATCATCAAAGATGTTAGCTGGTGCCAGTGTTGGCGGCTTCTCTAATTTTTTTTAAATGAATTACTTTCGACTTTTGTCTAAATCACGAATTCATCTTGCCAATTTTTCCACGATTAAAATCATGAGTCTGCATGGTACTTATGTATGTCATACACTTTCCATTTATCTACTTATGTGTAGTAAATATACTGTATGAACAGTAAATGATTAACTATGCAGTAAGCAAAAATTAGCAGCCATCATTTTGCTTTGGCTTTTGTTTGATTCACTGTACGTAGTTGTGGAGTGCTGATACAAAAAAACACTCTTCATATAAAAATCAATTAAAATGTGCCATCAAAAAAAGTCCATCCTAAGAAAGTTATATTTTATAATTTTTAGACCAAATTCTGTTAACAAATTAACATAATTCACACTATAATATGCATATACATACATGTGTATGTATGTACATGTGTTTAACATCGCTCAGTTTTTACTTTAAACCACATTTAGGCCAAAAAAGGATTGTTTCAAGTTTGGTACCGTACTTGATGTAAACTTAAAAATATTGATTTAAGCGTTAACGAGATCAAAACGAAAATGAAAATGCAAAAAGAAATGGACTTACGGAGCATTTTTTTTTAAAGAATAAGAGTTTTATATTTTATTTTATATATATTAATTATTTGTAATTTAAAAAATTTCTTCTGTACTTGCTGTAGCAACGATTTTAACCTGGGACTCTCCAGACTGCAAAACCATCATGCTACTATCTAGGCTACTTTGTTTGCCAATCAAAAAAACACTTTGTCTATTAAAAAAAACAGAATTTCCCTCGGAAGGCATAATAACCTCTCCGTGGACATCGAGATTATGGTCCTTTGTTACCTTCTGAAAACACAAGCCCGAAAGGTATTTTTCGTTTACTTCTGCATTTTTGTATAGATGCCGAAGATAAAATTTTAATCCACCATTTCCAAGTTTTCCCTTTAGATGATTCATATTTATCGAAAATAGTTCAAACTGAATTAAACAAAAGTTTCCATTATCTCATTTTAGAAATTACACCAAAAAAATATTTATGACACTTAATATTATTCGATTAGTTTTGACGAAACCACTGATTTATCAGGACAACCCCAAACTTCTTTAGCTTTAAGGTATTTTAACGTAAAGAAAAGTTAGCAAAAAAATAAATCATGGGCCTTATCGACGCATTTGTAGAGGCTTTAAATAATATTGGCGATGACGTTAAGGTATGCGACCACACTATTATCAATAGGTTTAAGAGCTTTGAAAAACGTTGGTCTTGATTTTGAAAATTGTGTAGGGATTGGAACTGACGGGTGTCCTTTGATGTTGGCAGAAAATGAAGCAGTAAAAAAATTCAAGAAACCTCAAAAAATGCAAAACAAACGCTTTGCTATTCCCATAGACTTAACCACTCAATATCGAAAGGCAACAAGATCCCAATAATACAAAAAGTTGTATCGTTTGTTAAAGAAACAGGATAATTTACGCGAAACACGATTGGTAAATCGTCATGATTTAATTTTATAATTTGCATCAAAAATAAATCACATAATAGAGGCATTGGAAAAGATATTCGAGTGGAAAATTGGGATACAAAAGCCTTATTATGAGGAACTTTTCGGAGCACTTTCGAATTTATTTGCGGATTACATATTCTTAATGATTTACTTACTGTCACACAGCCGCTTAGTGTAATTATACAAAAGTAGGATATAGATTTACAAAAAAAAAAATCCTAATAATGTGTCTTGAGGCTAAAAGCAATGAAACACACACACAATTTAAAACTAGTTGAAAAGATTTGAAAGAAAAAATCATTTTGAAAATTTTGCATATATGGCTAAATACCCTTAATAAAATCTGCTTTACAGGACCAAAAAAACACGTTTCTCAAAAGATGTCATTTATTTGTTTAACATCCCTCAACTTCTGCCTCAGAATTTAACTTTATTTACAAATTTAGAAATTATAGTTCCATAACTTGCAGATGATATATTAAAATTTAAAAAAAATTATTAAAAAAAACTTCTTATATCAAACTTAAAGGTTGACATTTTGCATTGGAAACAAAAATGGAAAATTTATAAAGACCGCCCAGAAAATATAATAAATGTTTTAGCAAGGTTTGTCCCAGATATTTACCCAAACTTGCAAAAAATATTTATAATTTTTGTTTCAATTCCGGTCAGTAATGCTACGGCGAAAAGGTAATTTTCGACCCTTTGCCCTTTGCAAACGTCGTGCTTTGGAAATTTGCTTCAACAGGAAACCATAAATTATTAAATTAATAAATATGATGTTTTTTTGTATTTTATGTAATTAAAATTATTTTAAATATATTAAACTTTTTTTTAAGTTTTTGTTTTAATAAACCGCAAAAAGCGGTTCCCCCAAAGCTTGATCTGGATCCGCTCCTGGAAAGCACACAACGCAATACCTTCATTTTGTTAATATAGTTAGTAAAATTCTTACAACATGTAAACGAAATTTTTTTTAATTACAAAATGATTAAAAAAAATATTTTAGTGATTACGAAGATCTTTAAAAGCTTTATTTAAACGTAAACAAGTTCTATAGTTCTGATTTTATTCACGTGTTTTCCAAAAGATTTTAGTTTTATTTAAACTCATTTTGTTTGATGTTATTTGAATTTGTTGTGTTTTACGAGCTTAAATAACAACCGCATCTAATTTACTTAGTTTATTTTCTTCCATTATTGCGCGGATTTCCCGTAACCTTCGTCTATAGTTCTGGTATCTTCAGTTTAAAAGTTTCTTAACCTCGCTCCCCCTCTTAAATTTGGTAATATGCCCGTTACGGTTTCCCTTGCCAATCGTTATTTTTCTAAATCATAACTAGACGAGCTCGTTAGCTCATCAGACACTTTTAAATTTAGGTAGTACCAGAATCCTAATGTATATTTGTGGGGGTACTTACAAACTCTATTAGCTGTGAGATTTTCCTTGCAAGTTCGGAAGCATTATCTTCCATCGATATTTGTTAACCTGACTCTTCTACGTCAGTTATTGTAACCGACAAAGATTTTATTACCAAAAAAAAAATTGGTCCTCATCTTCCTTTCCATCTATCACTGCCATCTTTGTCCAGTTTTAAGAGGACGAACCTCGTTGTAGCTTTAGCCTTTTAGCCATTTATTCAGAATGTTATCTCAGCATACTCAGGTTTCAAAACACTTAAGCTCTCCGCCCGTGGATTCGTCAATTCGTATCCTTGTTTCCAGAAATACCATTGTCAAAACCGTGCTTAGTCGCAAAGTCTTAAGCTAACTGGAGTTAACATAATGACGTTATTTTTCTCACAAGATCTCTCTAGAGCAGGGGATCTAACCAAAATTCTATTCACGGGCAACCTCTGAATTTTAAGATTTAGCTTAGATAAAAAAAGGCAAAAATTACTTCATATCAATTAAGCAGCGAGTAGAAAAAATTGACACAAGTTCTCTGTGCTTGAAGAGTTTACATCGTTCACATACCTGCTTTTTAGTTTAAATTACCGAAAATAAATAAAATAAAATGATCATTAATGACACAATTGCATACCAAAATCAAACGTTTAAGAAGGACAATGAATGAGAATGATAAAGTAAAAACAACAATAATGCACATCGAAGCAATAACGTTTCAAATTAATTTATTTATTTGACTGTATGATCAGTCAGTCGCCTGTAATATTACGACAATTATGTCTATTTTGTGTAAAACTAATTGGTCACTGTGAAATCATTTGGGAATTATTTGTGTTTTATTCGCATGGTCATTCCAATCAAAGAACTTTTGCTTACAAAATTCCAAAACAAAACAGGCAAATAGTGACAGTGTGCTGTTTACGAAAAAAAAACATCTGTTGGCATTGCAAAACGATAATTCAAAACCGAATCCTTAAAGCAAAATGATTTTACGTTTTATAAGAACAGGATATAATTACGTAAATAAACTAAACAGAAGTAAGAGCACTACATTCGGCCGAATCTTATGTACCCTTCATGTTGCTCTTGTTGTTGTTTCAGAATAAAAAAAATCCTAATTAGTTTGAGATCAATAGATCTAACAGTTTCCAAGATATAAAGTGCTTCCAAAATGTTGATGTTGTTACCCAATTTCCTTGAAGTAAGGAAGTCAATAGCTGTTATAGTTTCCGAGATATAACGTATAAACAATGTCATAAAAATTGTGCGTTTGTACGAGGCTATTACTATCCCTGCTCCTATCGAACTAGTTTTTCTTTTAAAATGTAGATAGTGTAGCACAATTACTTTGTAGTAAATTTAAAGTCGATAACTGTTACACATTTTATTTTCATTTAAATGGTTTGTTTGCATTGGGGCTGGCTACAGCTCCCCAGTGTCCTTTCAAACTAAGCTTTCTTTTAAAATGTACATAATGTAATAGAACCACTCTGTAGCAGGGGTAGAGTCTAAAAAATTTCATAAAGATTATGCAATTGTATGGAGAGGGCTACGTCCCCTGATCGCATCCAAGCAAGAAATCCACAATTTACCTTCACTTGCCAAATTTTGTGGCAATAGTAGCCAAATTAAGTGAGATATATAGGCATATATGCTGGGATTTTGTCTTAAAAAAATGGGTAATCGCGTGTTTTGTATATTTCTTGGGCAGGTATCCGAACTTGCTCATTTTAAATAGCTATTGGCTTAGGGATATATCTGGTAGTTTGATACTAATACCTGGTCAGCAGTACGAATTCCTTATCTATAGGATATATATATTTTATGGGGTTGGAAAATAATGTTGCAGGCATAACAAACGGAATGTCAAACTGACATATACCCTTTTCATTATGTGGAGAGTATAACAAGATGAGTAAATTCTAAAATGTCCGGCTTGGTATAAGTTACGGTTTTTAAAAGCAAGTTCGGTCAGCCTCGTTAATATTAAAATATTGCTTTAAAGGACGGTTTTTCTCCAAACAGTTCATGTTTTGTATACTGTCTCATAGTTATAGGGGTATTTCATGTACCATATCAGTTTGTCATTCCGTTTATATTTTCTACAATAACTATTCTTGTGCCATTTACAGAAAGGCAAGTCGATTAGTCCATGTCTGTCTATTGAAATCAAATTTCCTGAGCTAACTTAAGTTGCCAGAAGTAAGACTGGGACAATTACTATTTAAAATCAGCAAGATTTGAACACTAACCTTAATATATACACAAAAACCTTAAGTTACCTAGTTTTTTTAAGGACAAAAAAATTTCGTAGAAATGAGTGGCCACTTTTTACTTGTTAAATCGCCAATATACATTGGTGAGTTAAAGATCAAAACGTCAGAGTCATTCAGACAAGGCTATCATTGTAGTGAATTCCAAGCAACGATTTTTGCGATAAGCAAACCGCAAGTTTGATTTACCAGACAAACTGTATGCATGCGGAATGACCGATCATCAAGTAGACTGTCAGGGCGCTCTTAGAGCATTAAGTTCCAACTCAGTGTATTCAAAGATAGTCAAAGGCTGAATAGCGGCGCTTCTTGGTCTCAGAAATGTCAAGCTGTTCTCAGTTTTGGGGCACTGTGGAATACAGAGGAATGAGGCTGCAGATTTGCTAACAATATGGGGGGCTCCTTGACAGGTGGCACTGGGGTAGTTTCTTTGATTTATTTTAACTATGTAAGTGCTTTGGGAGTATTTAAAGATACTTCGGGAACAAGATGACCAAAAACTGGGCTGATGCAGCAGGCTATAGGGTTCCCTTACCTCTATGGCGGGTATCCTCAGCAAGCAAGACTAATGCTCTGTCTTTGAGTAGGAGGGACCTGAAACTTCATATCGGTATTCTCCCCGGTAACTGCTTCATAAGGTCACTAATGGAAAACAGGCTGTTCTTGACCACTAGCGGACATGTGAGGACACTCAAAACGATGTAACATCTGCTTTGCCGTTTGTCAAAAGACGGTGCCAGCACTTTGGTGATTTAATTCATTGACTATCTCTCTACACTTTTGGAATGCGACCGATTTTCGATGCTAGGTACGAAAAAGGCCTAAAAAGTCAAACAGGTAGTATCAAATATTTTGCAATTCACTTCCTTTACCACATATTTTCGGCACTACAAGAATTCAAATTTGCAAATAACCAAAATCAAACACAATCCTTATAAATCGTTTGCTTCAATTTTGTAATTACAATTTAGGTTTTTACATATTTTTTTCACGAAATCTTAAAAACAAATTATTATGTCCACAAATGCACTTTTGTATATATTAACACATTTGTACATAAGAACCTACACGTGTATGGTAAGTTTGTATGAATCTATCAATTTAGACGCACCTTTTAGTAAAAAACTTATTGCGTTGAGTTCGTTTAAAAGATAAAGCAAAACAAACTTGTACATTTGAATGACTTTAACATCAACATTTTATTATTTTAAAGGTTTTGCCTAAAGGTGTGTCACATTTAATAATTCATCAAAAGCCGAACGGAAAAGGCGGACAAACTTGGTGGGCTTTAAAACGTCTCCAAACCTAATAACTAAATTCAATCATGACGATAATGAAGTTAGTGACTTTCGTTTAAGATAATCGGTTGGATAATTTTTTTTATCTTTGGTTTTTTACCTTATTTGATGCCCTTATTAGAACAAATAAAATCATTTAAATTACATGCCCATCCACACACACACACATACATACAAACATACAAATAGTTCGTACTATTGATAACTAAATCTGATACAATTGTTCGTGCAGTTTATTGAAAAATTGTTTAACAATGTTTCATCGAACTATTTGCTTATTTGTTTACAGAACCAAAACTAAATGCTATTGCAAAAATAGTGAATCTATAATTTGAAGTTTGATCTATTTGGTTACAACCAATGAAATATTTAAACTTTTAAATTGATGACAAACAAGAGAAGTGAAGAAGCGTTAAATGAGACAAAAGGCAATTAAACTTGAAATTCGCATGCGAAAGTTTACAGATAAAAACCTTGTAGTCACCAGGCCCTAAGGAATAACTAAGGAATACCAACAATACCAGCACGATTTCATGTGTTTTCCAACCCACCATTTTGTAAGTCAAGATATTTTACCTTTTAAATTTGACAAGCGCTGTTGACCCTTTAAAGGCCCTGGAGCAGAAAAAAAGTATAAAAAAACAAACAACAAACCTGAATGCTAACATGAATAAGAATTTAAGTTTCTAAAATTCAATGCCTCGTTGAACAAGTGTAGAGTCTAAGCCTGGCAATCAGAAAGGATCAGGTTTAATGCTCGATTTTTTTAGTTTTTTCTCTTCTTTTTTTGTTTTTTGTGAATTTTTGTCTGTCTTTTGTTTTGCCTTTACTTATGGTTGTCGGGGTGTGTTGAGTTAAGTTTAGTTAAGTTCAATTAAGATTTTAATGTGGTGGAAAGGAAAAAAGTAATATTAACACTTTTAAAATCTGAATGCTTCTTACGTCTTGCAGCCACAAGGCCCCAGGTTCGAGTCGCGGTTGAGACTATTAATGAAACTAAAATTTGTTTTATTTTTAAATTAAAAAAAATGTACATAATATATGTAATAAAATTAAATAATTATGAAAACGTTAATATATATAGATACATTTTTTTTAAATGTATAATTATTAAAAATTTTTTTAATTAAATCAATCAAAAATTTACCAATAATTTCGTTGCAGTTTTATTAAATTCCTCAATTGAATCTGAAATAGGAGCAAATTTTAAATTTACAAATTAATTTTTTTGCGCTATCAATTTGTTTTTTAGCTGAGAATCAATGAAAATTTAATTGGGATTACAAATTTCGTAATTAAGATCAACTTGACAGTATCTACGTGAGGCGGTTCTAGTGTTTTCACTCTGGTGCATGTCTGGTGATATTGTGCTATTAGCTTCTTTAAATGTGGCTAATCCATCTCCATTTTCTTTTGCAATTATCGCAGCCACTGCAGTTTGTCTTGTTTCGAAAACAGTTGTTCATTTGAACGTTTATTGGGAACTGCACACATTGTTAAGCTGGCCGATTTTTGTGTTGGCCGCAGGCTTGCTCCAGCTGCTGTAATGATGCTCTTGTTGTAGAGTAAATGATTCTGCTTTAATTTTTGCATTAACTCTCCTGGCTTTCTTATTAGTATACTAATTTAAAACCAACCTTTGACCGCTTCGGCTGCGATGTCCTCTAATTTAGATTACCGCTTTGTCCAAGTGACAACAAATATACGTCGTCAGCTTATTAGAGGTTTTCGAGTCGGTCGTTTAGATACCAAGTTATGCCTCTGGGTTTTGATGTAGCTTTGATATTAAGCTGTCAATTTTTACATTAAAAAGAAAGAAAAAAGGTGGGCATTCCTGTTAAACGCCTAATTACAGATTTATTTGACTGCTAACTACCTCCTCGAAGAGAAACCGCGTTCTTGTAGAGCCCTCTTAACATTGATTTGGTTTTCTGAGATACACCTTTGCAGCACTGTGTGTTTCAGATTGTCGTGCTTAGGATCTTGTCAAATGATCTAGAAACTCATTAAGGTTTTTGTTTATGATGTTTCCGATGCCCTTACTAACTTTATTTAAAAGGCTTTTACCCCTCCATATCCTGTATTGTGTTAGGTCTCCTTCCTTTTTACAGAAAAAATTTCGTAGGAAAAAAATTACAAACATATAGTTTTTCTGAATATTTTTCTAGGTTCTTTTTCACCGGACGCACTTTAAGTTTAAAACTGAATAAGACATTTAGCTATATACTGAATCTTGAATTTGTTTTCTACTATAAAGGTTCAGTTTGGAGGATATACAAACCAATAAAACTTTAAGAACATCTCTAAAGCTACAATAACGTTTAAAATTAGTAACGGCATAACTAATAGGTTACGTATTTTATTATATATCCTTCTGTGTTTTTTTTTTCAGTTTAATTTGAGGCCTTGTTCTTGAGTAAATGCAAATTATGAGATCCCGCATTCTCTTTTATTTTTATACAGGAAAATATCGTGATAGAGAGTGAAGTTAAAAAAAAATTGATTTATAAGCATAGATACTTGTTCAAATTGGCTACAAAACCTGTGACCTTACAAAAAAAATTAATTTTGTTAACCTTTGTTAAGAGCTTTTACAAAAATTTTGCTTTTTTATGTTGGTTTAAGTTTCTTTTTATTAAGAATAAATTAATATTTTAAAAACATGTTAATTGAAAGAAACTCATTTAAAAAACAAGCTTTCTTACCAGCACCAGCTTAGTAGAAGGCATTATTGAAATCAGCTACATATTTTCTCACAGTACTCTTTGAAGGCAGTAAGTTAGATGTTTTGAAAAAGGCAAACGGAATTGCTATTTCTTTCTGAATAAGAGCGAAGTTTGCAATTTTTTCAATAACTTTACTAAATTCTGACTTGTTCAGAAATCTTAAACGAGGTGTTTAGTAAGGTCTTAAGCTTTACGTAAATTTTATGTTTCATTTGCAGAAATTTACCACATGTTAGATTCTGTTAATTCATATGAAAGTTCACCCTAAAATAATTATAGTAAAATACTAAAAGTGTGTTAAATTAAATTTGAGATTTTTGAATGTAACTTTACAGGAGAAGTAAACTATTTCTAAACGTTGTGTTTAATTAAATCAATTTTTTCTGTGTGGTATTTTAGTAATAACGTGTTCTTTTATTTCATCAAGGAATTAGTTTGCTGACCAATTGATAACTTTATATAATTCAAAATGCTTTTTTATGACTTTAATAAAAATTTTAAACTTAACCTATGTGTGTGTGTATGTATAACTAAAGGCAAACCAACCTTAGTTAGTAATTCAATAAACAAAAAAATAATTCATTTAATTGGTACGTTTGATCAACACTCCTGTTGCATGTTTATTGATTCATGACTGCAATTTTTGTTTTTTTCCTTTTTCAATTGTGTCTTTATTTTTAAAGGAAATCGATTGAAAACAACAAATGTCAGATAAAAGGAAAATATAACTGCCCACACATTTCATGATCATAGATCACAAAAACGTTAAGATGTTTTGAAAGGGATAGGAAAACTGTATAATATTTATCAGTATCTTAGAAGAATCTTTGATAAACATTTTTATTTATTCAACAATCGCGCTTTCTTTTATTTAATTCATCATTAAAAGAATTGTTTTTCATTGTACAAACATTTATTTGCACAGGATTGAGATTGACAATCGTGTATTTAGATCCCGCTCTAAGTTAAAAAAGAAATGTCTGTTATTGAGTCTTCTGTAGTAAATATTAGACCTTTGTTATTAAGAAAAATTATTGAATGAAACAAATTTTTAATTATGCGTCAATATGAGGTTAATACAGGGCAAAATTGCTTCCGTACGAAAAAAGGAAGGAAAAATAGGACTTGACCATACTCTAAATAGAATCTAAAATATTTAAAAAACTTATAACAATTTTTCACAAAAAAAAATGCTACGTGCTTTTCTTAACTGATGGCATTTGGCAACTTTTGCGTTCAGTAATATAAAGTTTTATATAATTCTCTTTGAAGCCAAGATAAAAGAGTCATACAGGGTGACAAAAAGAATTTTATAGGTTTAGCATTATGACCGTATTAAAAATCGTACAAAGTTAAATTTTTTAGAGCTCTCTCGCACTTAATATGCACATCAATACCCCCGTTTGGAGCCAAAAATGTTTAAGTCAGAGCAAAATATTCGAGACATTTGTATTGGTTTCTGTTAATTTAGTTCCGCGATGCATAAAGTTAAATAAAAAAATATAATATAAATATAAATATATATATATATAAAGAAAAAATAGGGTGTTTAATAAAAATAAACATTATGTAACGGTCATCACTGTGAATACAAAACCTAAAGGTTATATCCGATAATAACGCTCTTGCTTATTTAATTTCAATTTAAGCGAGTGAGTCCACCTATTAAAAAGGGTTCACTGTCTGCCCAGATCTTCAATAACTATCAATCAATCAACCAATCAATCAATCAATCAATCAATCAATCAATCAATCAATCAATCAATCAATCAATCATTCAATCAATCAGTCAGTCAATCAATCAATCAATCAATCAATCAATCAATCAATCAATATATCATTCAATGAAACGAATAATCAATCAATCAATCAATCAATCAATCAATCAATCAATCAATCAATCAATCAATCAATCAATCAATTAATCAATCTATCGTTCAATGAAACGAATAATCAATCAAGCAATCAATCAATCAATCAATCAATCAATCAAACAATCAATCAATCAATCAATCAATCAATCAATCAATTAGTCAAGCAATCAATCAATCAATTAATCAATCAATCAAACAAACAATCAATCAGTCTAATAATCAATTAATCAATCAACTTATCAAAAAATTAATTAATAACATTGGTACAATGCACCGCTATCAAAAATAGGTATTTTTACAGCCACTTGATTAGCCTATAAGCCTAGGCTCTGCACAAATTTCAGTAGCAGAGGCACTGATTTCTAAATTCTCGCCGGTGTAGAATATCTGCCACCCAGTGAGCGCAGCCTCCTAGCACAGAGTGCTGGCCATTCCCAGAGTACATGTTCTGAGGTCTCATCCTTCATACCGCAAAAATGACAGGTCGATGTATTCGTTCTGCCGATATTGTGCAGGTGGTATCTGAGGTTGCAGTTACCAGGCAGAAAACCAGTACGCATCTTTAGGTCCTTCCTTTCGAGAAACAGAAGTTCCCTTTATCTACTTTTAGACAAAGTGAAGAATCTCTTGGCCTGTCGGTGTCCCTTAGCCCCAACCCAGTGGGCAGCAAATTCAGCGTCCCTCAGGGCAGCCAACTTCCCATCAGAGTAGACGCGAGAAACACCCAGAACGGCTTCGGACCATGCAGTTTTCCAGACGGTCAGTACGTTCGTTTTCCATATGATCTTCATGACCGAAGCCCATACTAGCAACACATCATGCCACGCACCATGCCTATTCAGAGCATTCACGTACTCTAATTGCCACACAAGACGTAGTGTAATGTGTTTTATCACTTCTTTTGGTAGGCAAGTACATATGCCATCCAGGCCTGCAGATTTATAGGATGAAAACTGCTGCACAGCCCATTTTACAATAAGCTCGTGAAATATCCTTTCCTATAGACGTATGCCCCTATTCGTATGCCGTGGAGCCCTTTGGACCCCGTTCCCCGACTCAAAAAAACACACCCCGGAAAGTGGTCATCCAGACGCAAAGTGCATGTTTCCAGCGAAATCATGGTATAGAAATATTTAAGCCTCCATAAAGTGCAGATGATCGTGCAGCTGCGGGAAACTCAGAAATCCTTCTACAATAATCTGGCCACGTAGACCTTTAAGATCTCCGAAGCCCATAATTGTACTTCGTCACCTTATCCATATAAAAGAGTCTTCTGGCCTCCGCTCTGAGTGCCTCCAGCCTCCCGTGCCACCATGGGGCATTCCTCTTCTACCTGTTGATCCTCGCAGGGCAGCTGGAGGTAAAAGCGGACAGTATGTCTATCTGCAGGCTGAATGCGCTCCGATCAGTCTCCTCTGGACATGTCAGAAGACCCCGTGATGTGTCAGAGTCGCGCTCTAGATGATACCTAAACAAGTAAAAATTCGTTCTTTCTGGATCATGAAAAGACTGTCCGATGTCGGGCTAATTCGCCATGCCAAACACCAGATGTCTGTGATCAGACATTGATAAGTTATTAGATACGTTCCATCCAGAGATGGCATTAGCCAGACTAGAACTAGATAAAGTGATCGCATTTAAAAAGTCGGTTCGTCACATCTATTTACCATATTCCTATTGTTACCACATACTACTAACTGTAGACTATTACAAAAGTTTTAAGGTTATCGAAATTTTTAACAAATTTTGATTACAGCACAAAAAGTAAATTGCACAGACACATACACTAAAATTTAAATACATACAGTGGAGAGCAGAAATGAAACACGCTTGTATTTTCTGCATTTAATATTGCACAACTCTAACCGTAATAAAGCATTTTAGGAATTTAGAATATCTTTGCCAAAAGATTATTTGCAAAAACTAAAAAGAAAAACAAATTTGAGAAAGAGAAAAATAGAACCAAAACAACTCGTGTGCTCAAATTTGTTTTGAAGGAACTCTTGAATGTTTTTGTTTTTATATAGTAATTCTCAATAAGTTTATGGATATTTCTGAGTTTTTCAAAAATTTGGTTGAAGTCTACTGATGATTTCGTGTTAGAGCCAACGAATTGTGTAAAAACCAACTTAACCTACAACAAGCCCTATAAACAAATTTCAATGGGGACTAAATCCTTAATAATATTTTTTTTTCAAATGGAGCGAAAAATTATTTTAAGTATGTTTTAATATTTTTAAATACCTTTCATCAATTTCTATAAAATCTCATATGGAATATTTTTACATGCCCACTGTACTAGCTCCCAAATCTCCAATTTCGTTGTGATTGATCAGTACGTTTCCAATTGTTTTTGTGGGAATGTTCGTATGTTTTTCCGTTAAATAGGAATCGGTACTTGTAGTTAACCACTGTATCAATATAAATTTTAAAGTAAGCAACAATCCCAGTGTTGCCATTTTTGTGCCTTTCGGATATTTTTTGGTAATTTTTATATTTGCAATATCCTACACTTTGTTAAAAACCCATTTATTTATAGTACTTTTAACGATTCAGTGCTTTTAAGTGCCTTTTTAGGCATCAAAAAAAATTTGTCTGGGCCCTTTTTTGTTATATATGGACAAAAATTATTTTTTTTACTTATCTGGGAATAACAAGTTTATATAAAAAAAAAGTCTAGGATTTTTGAATATAATGTAAATATAACAAAATGTAGTTTGGCATTATAATCAAACAAACTCAACACAAATACTTACATTTTCCGTTTATTTTGGAGCTAGAATTTTTTGGATACCAAGGACGGACGACGATTGGATCGGTTATTTTACAGGTCACGTTCTTGTAGGGATATTTAAAGAATTGTTCATTTAACAAGTCATTTTTGTTTGATTTTTTCCCAGAATTATGCAAAATTAAGTTCACGAAGTTCAAACATGTACTCATTTCTGCTCCCCACTGTATGTATGCATATATGTAAGTACATTCTTATATGTGTATGTAAGTATGTAAATCTGTTACTGTGACCATAATCGATCTAACAAAATTGTTTGCTTCAACAATTAATAGCTGGGCAACCACGCTTACTGGGGAAATTGTAATAATGTTTTTGTTTTGTTTGGCTCTATGTGTGTTACAAGTAGCTGAAGTGTTAGAGCATTAGGGTGCCGTTAGCATTAACTATGAATACCATCAGTTTAATCAATTATTTTCTATACAAATTGGTGGCCAATAGTGCTTGGTACTTTGCAATCAAAAAATATTCGCGCGTTTGCCTCGTGACCGAGTGCGGCATAAATGCCAGTAACTTCAAGGAAAACAACAACAACAACTAAATAACATAATGTGGCATTTAAATTTCTTTCTTCAAAACACGCACAATATGTAACCAGTCAGTCTATGTTTCTAGTGCGCAATGTTGCCAACTTGTCAAATCTCTGTGAAATACTCGTTTAATGTCTTATGGATCAAACACGTAATTAGTTTTATGACTAAATTATGAATTCAAGTGAAGTAGAAGGCTTTCTTATGTGCACTGCCATATGACAAGTTTTTAAAGTATTAGCGACTGTTTTTAGTTTTAATGCTTAATGAATATAAGCTGTAAAATAAATTATTCGATAACTAAACTAAGCGGTTGTTTGTACATCAACATTGCGAGTTTTCACTAAAGGTTATCCAAGGAAATTTTATAAGACATTGGAACAACTAATAAACTACTAGAGATTTACTGCACTTCAAAGGGTTGATTTTGACAAAACGAAAACATTAAAATATTGCTTTAATTTCTTAAACTGGTACATAATTCACTGTAGCTGCCATATAAATCTTACTCCCGGAAATCATATTTAATCTCATAAGCTGCAAAAGATAATTATATCGAGTCTTAATTAATAAAGCCAGTGCCAGGCCAAAATTGAATTTCTCAAATTAAAGTCTAGAACAATTCTAATGGTTTCATCACAGGGCAATAGTAGCTCTACTCTTCAAACGAGTGTGTCCTCCATGTTGTGGGAGGCTACGACCAAGCAGATTTGGACGTGTTCAGCTTATTTAAATATTTCACAAAGTCAAGAATTTCGCATTTACCTAATGGAACATAAACATTCTTGGGAATGTTGCAGTTTTTAATATACCAAGGAGCGACTGTTATTATTCATAGGATTTTTTTTGATGAAGTTGCATTTTTTAATGTAGTTGTATCCCCTAGCACGAAATTATTATTTTCTAAAAGGTTATAGAAACTTCGTGGCAAGTTTAGATTTAATTTGGAATTGTTTTTACACCCTTTTTATAAGTGATAAGGATATGTATAAGTTTGTTATTCCATTTGTAATTTCAATAGTATTCATCTCCGACCCCATTAAGTACATATTTTCTTTGGTACTTATAGATAGGGAATCGATTTAGCAATTTCCTTCTGTCCGTGTTATGGTTAAATTCAACTTTTTGAAGCCCCCGATGTCGCATAGACCCGTTGATGCCATCAAACTACCAAAAATATCTGCGAGCAAATCGCTATCGACCTTAAGCAAAATTGCCCGATAAAAGACCGAAAAAATCAAAACAACCTCTGTTTATTTCTATTATTTCTCTTGAATTTGTACATAAAAGCCTTTACAACTGCCCCGAAATTGTCCCTCCACAGGTGTAATGTAAGACCGACTCCTATTAATTTTTCCCCGCAAACATTTTTTTGGAACATATTTACCCCTTTTCTTCGGCCCCTGACAGGGTTGCCATACAAAATTTGAAAAAATAAGGTTAAAACCCCTACAGCTGCCCCCAAGTCGCCCATAGAGGAACAAAATGTATTTCAGACCTCCATTATTTTCCCTACCAAACATATTCCTAGAACAAACTTACCCCAATTAACAAAAGTATGTAAAAACACCCATAATTCCCCAGAGCCAGCCTTGGAGGAATACGGTGTGCGACCGAGCCCCATTAGTTTCCCTTCCTAAATATATAACTAGAATATACCTACCCCCTATCAACATCGCCTAAGGGGCTCCCATACAAAAATTTGAAAATTGTTATAAACTCCCCGCTACAGCTTCAAGGGTGCCCGTGGATAGGTCGAATATAGTTTTTCCTTTCAAACATTTTCCTAGAATATACTTACCCCTTGTCTCCACCACCTAAGGGGATTGTTGCCATATAAATTTTGAAAAGATTATGGTATATACCACTACAACTTCGCCAGTCACCCTAAGAGGGTTATCATATGACACTAATCCCTATTTAAAAATTAGGAATACCTCAAAAATAAAAAAAAATCCGGACTTTCAAAGGGCTAATGTGAAGGGTATCTGAGATTGGACATGGCCGAATATAGCGCTCTTACTTATTTTTTTCCAGAAGCTTTTCTCAATTTTTATCTTTAGGTTTGTTCATTCGTACTATGTTGCCTTCTTAAACCAAATTGGTGATGAAGCTGTTGCCACTGAGTATCGGAGTCAGCTTGATTTTAAGCTATGCTTTAAATAATTGCAATATATTTTTACTTAAAAATATCTTTTTCAGCCTTGGAAATCATCTTTACTTTTTAAAGCCATTATGCGGCATTAACAAGAAATATTTTTCTTCTATTTGCTATGCAAGGCAGCTCTAAAATAATTTGGCTGCTTATTTTATCAAAAATATCTATGACCACTGCGACATCTAGAAAATTAAATCACATGTCTCATTCACTCATGTGAGTCCATATATTGAAAGTTAATATGTTTCTTAAATTAATTGCGAAACGATCATATTTTTCTTTAAAATTTCTTTTCCAGGAACCTCTTGGATTACGCAATGGTGGTTTTACAACAATGAGTCTTCTATAATTTTTGGCTGATCTTAATGGAGAATAATTCGTCAGTAGAATCTAGACCATCCGTGGGTGCTGCTTCTCTATGTGCCGCTAGCAAACTCCTGAGTTGGCATGTGCATTCTTTTATTTTAGTTCCTAGTTTTTCAGACAAAAGCTGTTTCACATCGGTAGAAAAAAAATTTGTTATATCTAGTCTGCCGGTAGTTAGAAAATGTATGTTCAGACGGCTTTTTCAAAATGTTCAGACTACTAAGGATATTATCCATGACTTCCGGAGCTTTTGGTTATAAGTTTTCTTGGCAGTAAGTGCAAATATATTTATTTTATTTTAATCCATTTACTCTTTTTTATAAAGAAACAAATTTAATTCGTATCATCTTTATGTAGTAGAAAATATTTACGAAAAACTTCCCCACAATCAGTCCACAATTTATATAAGTTCCATGAAAGCCCCACTTCCCAAAGGCACCTTACCTCATTAATTCAGTCGTTGATAATGAAAATAGACTCGACCAATTTAGAACTTATAAAGAAAATATTTTGTAAAAACATTTTTTGCAAAAATTTTACGACTACCACACAAAAACGGCTAGATTTATTGGCAAAAATCGCTGAACTTGTAACAGTGCCCAGCTAGAAGACAAAAAGCTAAGTAGTCAGTTAATTATGCTCTGCTGCTACTCTCTTTCTGTTGCATAAAGGGAAATATGTACAACCCGTATAAAACCAACTTTTTGTATGTTTGTATGTGTTAAAGATTTTAGCCGATCGCTTTCAGTAGTAGTTTGATTTGATAACAATCGTGTCTTTATGATCGTAATTACATGCCTCAGTTAAGAGAGGAGTAGAAAACAATTTTAGTCAGCAAAAGCATTTTACTATCCACTATTACATTATATTCAGGCAGATTTGTAAAGTGTTAGTCGCCCTCGTGCCGAAAGCAAGCTGGAGGAAAAGAAATGTTTATACAAATTATAGTTCTACTGCTACTTGGAATGCTGGACAAAAAATAAAAATAAAGTTAAAACAAAGAAGCTACAATAAAGTTAAAAAAAGTATATTTTTAACCAGCTGAAAGTATATGTATGTGTGTGTGTATCTTTTCTTAAGGTAATAGCTCTGGTTAACAATATTTTAAAAATTCTAGTGAAAGAATATGTTTAAAAATCGAAACGGCAACTCCATGACAATGTGATTTTACATTAACCTGAAACCATGTTGAGCCGTATCCTTGTGTTGTACTACATTCGTACACACATACATAAATACTTCGAAAAAGGCTATTTAAGTCGTTCCTTTATTTAAAATTTTGAAATAACATTAGAGAATTTCAGCTGATTTTGCCACGTATGTAATGTCATTTGGGCATTTTAAAAAATAAATGTTCACAGATTGCATGGTCCCATCCTCAAAGGAATAATTGATTATTTTTACCTTTTAATTACAAAATCCGTTAGTGTTACAAACATAACAGTATATATTCCTGACTTTTCTCTTAATTAATTTTGGCATGTTTCATAAAAACTTTGCTTCTTTTGATCATTTGTTACCCATTTTCCTTTCCTAAAGCACCTCCCATATGTCTGAAGTGTCTAAATCTTTTCAATTACTTTAAAGCAGCAATTGGTCTTCCCGCTGATTTCTTTTGGGTTTCTCCGATACTTGTTTTTGCAGCAAGAAAATTTTTAAAAATTCCATAGTCTTTCTATTTTTAATGGTGTGGTTAACATGATAAACAATAACTTTCAATTTCCAACGTTTAACAGCATGAAAATGATAAATTCATGTTCCTGATCGCCTTCCTGGCTAACATATCCGGTTGGCTCTGTATTATTTTCGCAGTTTAGTAACTGAAGAAACTGCTCTCGCCTTTTTTTTTTTTTGCTATATTCCTCTTGATTGATCTCCATTCTAGGTGATGTTGTAACGGCTTTAATTGGTTGAATCTTGGTCATTGTGAAATAATATACCAGGTGATTGCAGGACGAAGTAAAGAGGGGCACGCCCTTATTCTTTTCTTTTTTATATATAAAAATTGATACGTAAATAGAAATTCTTTTTCAATAGATGTATCAAACTTCATATATAAAAAAAAAATAAGAGAGTCAAAAATATTTGTCCGAATTTCGGCCAACTGGAACATAATTTTATCATGAATTTGGCAAAGTCTAGATTTTATTTAACAGTTATTGGGTCTCCTAGAGATTTTTTTTGAGAAACCGACAAAATTCTTACCATGCTGGTGTCTTTATCCAAATGCGCTGTTTTTTGAAAAATTATTAATTTTTTTAGTGGTTTCGTAACCTAAATAGTACCTCCACCTTAATGTTTTCATTAACTTCTACTTTAGTAAACTCATGCCACGGTTTAATGCATTTATTATGACGTCCCACACGTTTTGATTTCATGCAAACATGCTTTGCGGGCTCAAGTATTACGTGTTTAAATACAGTTCATATATTGCCTTAGTGGCTTGAAATCCTTACAAGGGTTGTATTTATCTAGATCACTGTGGTCCACATCATAACTTTGCATCCCATACTTTGCCAATCCATCAGTTTGAATAGATCTGTGTTCCCGGATCCAGCTTAAGGGAATACATTTTTCGCAAGCTTTGACAATTAAGGAGTATTAACTGAAAAGTTTTTTTTTAATTTAGGTAAAAAAGCAAGATAAGCGGTAATTTTAGATGCTAGAAACCCGGCCTAAAATAAAATACAAAATAAATTCCAACCCCTCTCATCCGGAAACCATTCGTTAAAAGATTTTTGTCTTAGTATCTGGGTAAAAACTCAGAGACCCGACTCCATATTTTATTTCAAAATTCACCCCCGATTAAAAAATTGGATTTAAGCAAACAAATAAAAAAGACTAAATTTTCCAACCAAAAAAAGCTACTTAAGAACGTAGCGAAAACCTTACACGAAATGCCGACAAGGTATAATAGTATCCGTAGGCGAAGTATCTCTTCAAATAACCTGCCGTTTGCAGCAATCTCTTAACTTTTCTTTGCAGTTTGTTTAAAGGTAGCTTCATTTACAAAAGAAGTTACGTTCTTCAGGCGGGCTTAAGTGGTTTAATTTTGGAGTATGTTCAAAAAGTAAGATCATGGTGGTTATCCACACCTAAGATCAATAAACTCTTAGAGAAAAAAGTCCAGGCCGGAAGACTATCACGCTGTCCTTGGAGACGTAAAAAGTGGTAACGGCCCCAGGTAGTCTGTATCTTGTATTACAAAAATTTGTATGAGGCCCAAACATTTGCATAGGTCTTCGTAAGCCCACTCCCTTGAGCTTTGTTTTGAAACCTGAATTTTGAAAGAATTCCAGCAAAAATATCAGGTTTTGGCCGTATGCTTCTTCTTGAGCAGACTTTCTTCTGGCTGAACAAAATTTCTTAACGTTAATTAACAAAACAGTATCTTTTTCGAAAGGACCTCTTCGAGAACCAGGGTACTAGATGGGCCGAGTTTTCGATATTTTTTATACAAAAATTATTTCTATTCGCTTTTTGATAATTTATTTTATTAATACAGCACCACAAGTATTAAAAGCCTAATCACGGTTTACTACGTTTTCTAATGAATGAAATTGTTTTAATAAAGTGTTGTTCGCAGCAAACATGTATAAGCCTTATTTCTGTTACAACAATTTGACACTTTACCTCTGTCAAACCAAATCGCAGCTGCAAGAAAAAGCCACTTCATAGACAAAAACATTTAAGAGTTTGGAAAATTTACTTGGAACTATTAGAGTGAAGCTTCTCTTTATTGGTTAAATGTGGTCATAATCTGTTAGAAAATGTCATTTGTTTTGTCAAAATGTGCGGTGCACTACATTGAATAGTGTTTATAAATTTAAGAGCTTTTTATCACTTGAATTAAGAGACTACTTAGCAGAAATAAAGAAAATAAAAAGAGAAATTGAGAGCGGAGATAGAGTAAAGTTATATCAAATGAGATTTGTATGGAGAGTAGCAAAACAAAAAAAAAAAAAAAGAAAAAGTTTGTTAAGCATTTGTACATAATGAACTATGTATATGTATGTGTGTGTGTATGTCTGCAAATACGGATGCGATGCAGTAACTAAAGTGGTGGTAGCTTCACCTATGATTTTTCACACACACGTACACAATAAAAAACATCCTTGCGCCCATTAGGATTCACATATGAAGTTCACATACGATTACTTATTTACATACAAGCGCACGTACGTCCACTGTGGTCCATTTCTGCTAGAGCTGTGTGAAGTGTGTGTTGGTGAGATTTGTTTGTATACAAGTGACTTTTACCCCATTTTTTAGGAAATACGTAAGTAAATACAAACATATATGGATTTGTGAATTTTATGCCGTAGCTGGACTCTTTATGTGTATTAAGTATTGTTTGTAAATAAATGAAAGAGTTAAAACAGTCTCTGTATAAATGTCATATGGTCACACTGGAAAATGTATAAATGTTTACGGTCGGTTTTATGGTTACATATTTGCAAAACTACGTTTGTGTATTTTACAGAAAAAGTTTTAATTTTTATTTTTATCAGTTTAAAGACAAATGTACATACATAAATAAATAAATAAAATGTTTATAAATTTTAATGTGTCTATTGATAATCACTGACTTATAATGTCCTGCGAATCAAATTATGAAATTTTACGACGTATCATATGATGCTCCACATATGTAAAGATATTAAAGATGTGTTTTTTTACCGGATGCATGCGAAAATTATTACCCGCACCTACTCAAAGATTAACCATGACCATCGTCATAACAACGTTATACCAACACCACTTGCAGCACTGTTGATCCAACCATTGCAAAAATCATTGCGAGAGCAAGAGAGAAATCAGTATTGCCATTCTAGAATATTTAAGCAAAAAATTAGCTCAATCAGTTTTTGAACTTATTTTACAAAGAGGAAATGGGCTTTTTATGTCTGGATTTAATAACAAGATACTTTTACCAATGTTCTTTCATTTACCTCCTGACCCAACATATGTAGCATTAAGTTTTTTGTTTCGCAGTATCTGTGCTCAACTAAAGGCAATATTAAATGTTCTTATAAAGTGCACTTTAGCTAAAGTGCTAATTTAAGTAAACAACAAAGTGACCTTTAAAATTGTTGGATATTACATTATGTTAAACCGAAAAAATCGGACACTTTAGCTTAAAGCATACTTGTTATAACGAAAAGGTATCTATCTGTACTATAACGTCTCTTCGTTAGACTATCGGACAGATATAATAATGGACCTAAATGTTGTGACCGCTAGGGACAAGGTTGTAAATTGAGGGTTTATCTTTTAGGTTATAACACTAAACAAGTTAAATATAAACAAATAAGTAGGCAACGGGTCGTACGTTCGCTATTAATTATAAGCAAAGCCATATTAAATTTTTCAGACAGGAGCACAGCTCATTACGTGTATAGTTTTGGCCTGCTAAAAACATACCAGCAAAACCTTTGCTTACCCAGTAAGCTAGCAAGTAATACAGGGTTTTTGCTGGCAAATTAATATTTGTATATACGGTTAATAAAAAAAAATAAACGGTGCGGAGAAAGGGTGGCGCTGTGGGAATTATCATTTGTGGGGACTTGTCCGTCACGATGTCCCAGTGGTCGAGTGAGCATCGCGTGTTCGTTGTGGAGACATTTTTAAAAGTTATGATTCTTACGTATTCCTCGTCGAAATTTTTTTTTAAGCTCGGTATTCGGTGAAAACGTGATGGACTGAGTGTAAATTTAATTCGTTCGTGGGGGCAAAGATTCCGCGAAACTGCTTCGGCTATGAATGTCCCACGGTTAGAACCCAGTCAATATTCAAGGACTCCCAAAAACATAGAACTGGTTGAAAGCAGATTACATGAAAATCGATGACTTTCATTACGGAAAAGAGTAACCTCACTAGGATTTCCAAGAGCGATTATTCATGAAATTTTAGAAAAGGATCTAAAGTTTGTTTCAAATCGTTCAAAAACTAAAAAAAGTGACTTTATTTATACAAAAACTTTAGTAAATCAATGTTGGAGCGTTTTCGCACTGTAAATCCCATTTTGTCGAGCGACGCGGCTCATTTTCACTTAAACGGTCACGTCAACAAGCAAAACTGCCGTTATTGGTCTCTAAGAACCCGTAACTCTCAATCGAAACATCGCAAACCATTCCATTGCCCCAGGGCAACTGTTTGTTGTGCCTTATCCACGCGTGGTATAACTGGACCATTTTTTTTTCGAAAATTCTCGAGGCCAGGCGACTAATGTCAACGGTGAAAATTATCGGCGCATGATTATGGAATTCTTCTTGCTAAACCTGCGAGCTCACCAATAGTACTCTTCACATACGTCGTTTTAAGAGGATGGGGCGACTTACTGATTAGAAAAATTTCGATATTTACGAGAAGTTTTCCTTTTGATTTTTAAGGGCTGAAATTAAATACTAGCTTAAACTCGCACCAAATAACTTATTTCATCAATGAAGTCTTAATAGATTTGTTTATGCTCTTGGGAAATATCTTGCACCTAAGGTCATGTCCTCGCTTTCTTGTGTTGTCTTCCTTTTTAAGATACATTTCTTTCCTCTGTAAATTTCCAAGTTTCATTTTATATCAAATCCTTTCTTGGTCATTTTGTAGCCAACGATTTCGTGACATATTTATTGTAGTTTTCTTTTCAAGTTGGACCAAGCACAACCGATATTTTGGTAATCTTCCGAAAACTTATTCTCTTGAAACTTCAGCTTCTCAATGTTGGAAGCTTTCCGAGAACTGTTTGTTAGTTCCTTCAAATCTTATTTAAAAAAAAACTTCGCAATGACTAAGTAGTTGTTACTATCAATGTCAAAAGTTTGCTTGTTGCGCACGTCACATTGTGTGTATCACAATACACATATATGGTCTATTTATTTCTTAGGAGACTGAGGGGTTCTTTTACTTCGCCTTGTTGTTATCTTTTATTATTTAATCCCAGCTTGCATTGTAATTGCCGTAAGCAGTGCCGTTCTGAGACTTGTTCGTTTTCAGAGTTATTACAACCCGTGGTAGCGTTCATACTACTAACAAATATAATTATATCTTCACTGTAAATCCGTTCTAGGGTTTTATTTACTTGGTTTTAGAAATCTTTACTTCTGCTGTTTTAGCATTGGACCACTAATGGGTTTTAAATGCTTTTTACAAACATGACACAACGCCTTTCTTACGCCTAAGACATAATTGTTAGCCACTCAGATTCCACCCCTAACTAAGCACATTTACCTGATTGATTTTACTTACGCACATTCAATGCCCGAATGTAGTGAATTTTATGGCGTTTTCTTTTCTGGCAGAAATGCTGCCTTTATTCTGCCCCATGCACTCATTTCTGTTCTTTTCTGAAAAGCAAGGCAGCATTGCTACAGAGTTGTAAGTTCTTTTCTGGTAATGTTGCCCTAAAAAAATGAAAAAATGCTACATTTTTGCCCCTAAAATAATCAAAGGGTTACTCACTGCCTTTTTAAAAAGAAGAAGATCTATTTTTTTGCTATCAGTTTTTTGACGTTGAATAAAAAAATTTTATTTCTGTAAAGAAATCATAAAATGGAATTAAAAAACGAGGTCTCATCTAAAAATATAGTGATTGTTTGTTCTGTTGTAGTCACTGAAAATGTACCACTTTTCAAAGGTTTAGGTAGTTTTAAAAAAGTGTTACAAAATAAAATGGCAACATTTATGCTCAGAAAAGAAAACACCATTAGATTGCCAGTAGTCGATTCCTAAGTTTTATTCCATTTGTTTTCGTTTCTTTTTGTGAGTACTCGAACCATTTACTTTTGGAAGCCTTAAATGATTGTCCCATAGTCTCCTACTTCGGTGGCGCGGCTGCCAGTTTGAATGCTGTAAGAGACGTCCGGACAAACTACGCCACCAGGTATTACAAAGGAGGAGTTTTGATTCTATTTGGGAAAGCACCTGCTCAGTTGGCTAATAAAAGCATCCGCTAACCAGTGTGACCAGATTTTCATGCAAAGTTTAAGCTAAATCAAGTTTAAAAAACAGCTAAAAAGAGCTAAAAACAAAAACTTAAAGCCAAAAAGTAAAGCTAAACTTTTTAATTCTTTTTTAAAAAATTTCTTCGTTATTTAGATATTTCTCATAATATGAACGAAACGTTTGTGCTAAAAATATTTAAAAAGAAAATTTGTTTTAAAAATTTTGATTTTATTTACAAAAACTTGGTAGATCCATTCCTTAAGTAAGAAGAAAAACAATATGTGTTCATATACACATGCATATACAAGAGGTTTTTAAAAAAATTTTTAGAAGCAGGTTAATTTGCTGCCTGTTTTGGTAAAAAAAAACTAATTTGTAAGATATACATACATATGTATATTAAAAAAAACAAAAAACGAAAATTTGTTTTAAATATAAATTACTCACACACAATTCGTTCAGAGTATAAAGAGACTACTTTTCTACACAGTTCGTTAAAAATCGAAAATTTTCATTCAAGTTACATAAGTACATACATATATCATGAAAAATGCTTTGATGTAAATTTCGTTTAAGAAAAGAAAAAAAGGTAATGTTTATTGTAAAAAGTTACATTGTAAGAAAGCATTTTTAAAAGTATTTTTTTGTACATGTGTGCCTAAATAAGTATTTAAAACCAGTGACTGTAAAAATGAAAAAATTAAAATCAAAAAATAAAAAATATAATAATTATCGTTATTATCCGTTTTTATTCAAATTAACAAAATGACCGTCCTGCTAAATAAACAAAATTTACAAAGAACATGATTTTCAGCAAATATAGTTTAATACTATCAAAATGGTGCCTGCTTTTTTCTTTAAAAATTATTTCGCTCCTGTTTGATTTGATTTTTTGACAAAAATATACTTCAAAATTCTTATTAAATAAAAATATTAATATAATAATTTGTTTCAACGAAAGACATAAGTGTTTTTACATTTTTGAGCAATATATTAAAATATAACCAAAAAACGGAAAAAATTTTTGTGTCGCATTTGGATTTTTTTTAAATTGCCGCATTTGAAAGTATTTGTTTTGGAAAAACAAATTCTTACGTTTTTTTTTGTAATACCATACCTTCTTTATATCTTTGTTTTATTGAAGTTTTGTGCTGTTTCACGTTTTTAAAATGTCGCTAAGAAGTAAATTATTAAACAAAACAATGGTTTGGAAACTGTAATGTTGTAGATTCGAAGAAAATTTGGAGCTTGATACCTTTCAGTATAATTGAGATATATACCAAAAAATATAATACGACAAATTTTTAACCTTTTTCTAGCTCCAAAAATTAGTAAAAAAAGCTAAATTCAATTTTGAAAAAAGCCAAAAAAATGCTAAAGGCTAAATGTAAATATTTCGGACTAAATGAAGAAAAAAAAAGCTAAATTTAGCTCTAAAAAAGCTAATATGGCCACACTGCCGCTAACCCATTAATCTATAGGCTGTTAATCATCCTTAACCTTTGAATCGTCCGGTTGCATTTAGCTCGGCATTACAAGAAACCCTTCTACGACCCAATACCGGAAAAAGAAAGACTTTATGCTTTGCTGGTACATTACATTGTGATTGGTCTCAACTCATGTGCCGATCTATTGGCTTTATCTATATATGTTCCGTATTAGATGCGAAGAATCCTGTATAGGAGTACCAAATAATGAAAGGTGTCGGCTTGGTGTTTTAATAGCTTGTTAATGTAAATGGTTCGGTTGTTAAGAGGCCAAATTATAAAAGTAAATTTGGGTATAAATGGAATATAAATCAGATGGCATGAAGATGATAAAAAGAGATATATGCAAGATAGAGAGAATACATTGATGCGCATAATGTGGAGTAACAAGGCATATCAATACAAGGTGGCCGCAAGAAAAAAAATGAAGAGAGTCCTTCTCTTACTCTTAATTTTTTTATATGGAGCTTGACACTAAAATTAAAAAATAATTTCAATTTAAGTGTCAAACTCCATATAAAAAAATTAAGAATAAGATAACGACTCTCTTAATTTTTTTTCTTGCGGTCCCCTTGTATCGATATGCCTTGGTGGAGTAAATGTGCATTATTTGAAGTTGATTATCTTTTAATTTAAAGCCAAGGAAAATTGTGGGAATTGCCTCTTAACGTGTGCAAGAGGTGCCTTGTCAGAGCGGAACTGTTTTGAAAACCTATGAAAACTAGAAGGCAACACCAGGATAAGATAGCCAAACTCTTTAGCATGGTGCTTGATATGGCTTTTCACTGAGCTATGATAGGGAAACTGCTACACACATTTTTGAACTTTTAAAAAATATATCTGAAAGTCTTAGGAAATATATTTTGTTGCTAAAGAATAACAAGCAAAAAAATCTTGGCAACACTGTTTTTCGCATACATATACACTTTGGTTAAAAACTTGCTGCTTTCGCCTACACTAACGCTGACGTCGAAGCTACCACCATATAATAAAAGCAGCTTTTGTAGTGTGGAAAGTCTTTATCCCGTGCCCATGTAACATTTCAATTTAACCATTGAGACATCCTCATGTACGAATAAAGAGTACGCGCGTGAGTGAACCACCAAACGAAAGAGTAAATCGAAAACAAACCAAAACAAAAACAGAGAAAAGTGCAAATAATAGAAAACATAACAAACTTTAAACTTGTACTAAGACAAAACATAAGCGCTGTGGCCATTAAAAGCTGGATGGTTGGTTTATTTGTTAAATTCGCACAGAGGAAACAATAATGAAAAAAAAACCATAATAGAATGCATGAATGAATGGGTGGCTGGACAGACGGATGCCTAGGTGGAGATGCATTGTAGTTTGTTGTTGGCAGTATGTAGTAGTAGGTTGGTGTACCGAATGGAAGTTTGATGGACAAATCTAAAGTTTATTAGAAGCAAACGGTTCGTCGTATTGTTAAGACGTGCTGAGAGAGTATACAGTTGTTTTAAACTGTTTTATTTTTTATTTGTATTTCCATTAGTGTCTCGTCGTTTTATTATTTGTTTTCTAATCAAACATCATCTTAAAGGTTATTTAACGGGTAGTGCGCGAATTGGTCGTCTGTATATATCTGAAGCTCTAACAAATCCATCATATGTAGACGCTGGGACGTGACTACGTTAAGCCTCCATTGAAGTCTTTGTTGTCATCGCCTTCATATGTGTAAGTATGTATGGGCCTGTTTGCATACATACATGTGTATTCCCAAAATCTACAATTAGTTGTTCATCCAGAAACAATGATAACAAAAGTACACCAACAATAAACTTCTAAACAGAGTTCTGCGCCGGAATTTCTACACTAAAACACACATATAGTGCATGTGAACAGACATACATACAGACATTCATATTTATTTATTCCTCACCAGCTCAATCATCATATGAGAGAATTTTAACAATTCGCAAGCAATATTGATGTTTGCTATTGTTTCCTTGGTACTTGTCGTTGTGGGGTTTGGCTGTGGTTGCGTTATGCGTAACTGTAACGGTATCGGTAACTCATACGGACATGTGTTTGTTTGTTAAAGCTCTGCCGTTTTGCTGCCATTACTATACACATTCAAAAGTATTGTATTGCAAAGTCGCCGTTTCCACCGCTGCTGCTTAAATTGTTGTCGGTGAATCAGTCAGCCAGCTAGCCAGCCAATTCGTCGAATATGAAGACAAAGAAATAAAATGTCCATAGCGACACATGTATTAGCCGCTATTAAACGACATTCGTGTATTAAACGCCAAGTGGTATAGTCGCGCGCGCGATTTTGTGTGTCCACCCACAATAACAACAATAATAAAAAATAAGTACAAAAATACTAACAACAAAAAAGACAATAAAAAAAAAACAAACATATAAGTAACTACACCCGTTAGTAACATACATACATAGATACGTACAATTGTATATCGTATTCTTAAATAAAAACAAACACATTAGATAGATAAAAAGCAAAAATAGAAACAAATATGAAAACAGCGATTCCACCTGACTGTTGTTTGCTGTTTCTTCGTATAAATAATAGTTTTAATAAAGAAAGTAAGGAGTTAGCAGTGTAACCCTCTCCCGCGCATTCGCCCTTTACCAATCGTTTAGCCAGCAGCAGTATCACCCACCACCCCCATCCTTTTTTCTTGACAACCCTCGCGCGTAACCAACAAAATAAAATCTAATTTCCAAATTGGCATCAATGTGTAAACGCCGAAAATAAAATTGAATTATCTTCACGTATGTGTCCGTAGTCATTCACAGGACATATACCTGTTCGGACGTGCATATTTCTGGACGTTACTTTAAAGAAATAGTTATGCACATATAACAGCCGAATAATTTTATTAGAAAAAAAAAATAAATAATAAAACAAAATTTAAAAAAAAAATTTAAATAATGTTAAATATTAACAAAAAATAAATAAAACATGCTCAAGTGTTTTATGGAAATATTTACAAGTGAAATTCACAACTAACAGGGTTCAAAACAATAAAATAAATATTATGAAAACGAATACCAGTTACAACATGGAAATAGCGGATTAAAACAATATTTTGCAACAATCTTACTTTTGTTAAATTAACAAAAATTTAAAGTTAAAAAACAACAAAATGTTTATAATAAAAACAAACAAAATATATAAAAATTGCTTAAAACAATGTTAAAGGTTCCTATTAAATAATTAAAACAAACGAAATAACAGTACAATAAATTTAAAGTGCCGTTTTCTTCTAATTAAGTTTAAAGGAGGAACATATCACTGAGATCCTCTAAATTTTTCGATACTTGAGTGCAATGAAAACGATAACTCCAATATTAACTGTGTAAACATTCACATCAGAAAACCCAAAGTTCACTTCCACTTATAAAGATAAAAACCATTAAATATTATAAATTTTGAATTATTAAATTGCAGTTTAAACAAACACTCTTCAATACGGCGTTTTGCATACAAATCAAAAACAAAGCTGAATGAAACCCGCAGATTCTTTTTTCAATTTCTTTTCCTCTCCTTATTACAAACGACTGACGAGCGCGATTAAAAAGTGAAAAGTTTAAAGTTTCAACATTAAATTTGGGTGAAAATGCGAATTAAAATGCCTGCAGTTAGAATTGCGCAAGGTTAGTTACATTTTATTATTGTTTTTTTTTCAATATTTTTTTAAAGCTTTAATTTTAAGTGAAAGCGTTAAAATAAATATAAAAAAAATTTAATTTATGGAAAGAAACAAAAATATTAAAAAGGAATGACTTTACAAACCCCCTTACGCACCCCAATAATAGCTAATTCTGGATTATGTACAAACTTTGAAATTTTTGGCTAACAGACTGATTGTCTTCTAAGTGTAAGTGAGTGAGTGTGCAACTGTGTGTGTCTGTGTGTGTGTGTATGTATGGATAAGAGTGTAAATGCAAAAATATTGAAAAAATCTGAATGTTTGTAAATAAATAAATTTATACTTGTTAATGCATTGACATAACTTTGAGCATTTCCTCATTATAAACACAAGTAGTTGTTGTTGTTGTTGCCAATATTTAAAGGGGTGCATAAATTAGTAGAATTTACTGTTATCAAATATTTTCAATTGAATGTATTTTATTATTAGCAAAACGCTTGATAATAAAATACTTAAAGGGGCACATGAATGTTTTGTCTAAAAATGATTTTAATCCTTTAAACGGAAAAATTTGTATTTTTTATTTTATGATTATTCGTCCTACAACAGAAGTTCTTTTTGTAGTTTTTAGTAAAATTTCTGACCGACATACATATGCACATACATACATACATAAATATATGTATTTTAAGGCAAACAAATAGTATTTTTTCAACAAAACCAGACATGTGTACATGAGTAAATATTTCAAATGAAATAGAAGATATTTGAATTTATGTTTTAAAAATGCCGACGGTACGCGATATAAAATAAAATGATAAGATTTCCCTTTTACGGTTTTATTATAAAATAAAAATATATCTTTGTACATGTGTATGTATGTAAGTTCGTATAAAATTGTTATTGTTGATTAGTTACTAGTTATTTACAGTGTTGCCATTGTAAGAAACTTCAGCATTTACCTATAACATAACACACTTCAAAGGGTTCAGCAAAGTACACTATTTTGATGGTATTAAACTAGATTTTTTTAAAATCAGATGCCTCTAAAAGATTTGATAGTTAAATATTTGCAATAAAATAATAATTTTTTTTTATTAATTTTTGCCGCATAAGCAGTTGTTTTTTTTTTTGTTCTAATTGATTTTAATAGAAAAAAACATAAACAAAAAAATAATTATTTTTTCAATTATTATAAGGGGTTGAAAACCACTGCTTAGTATTCCACAACTTGTAAAGAGTTCATAAATTAAAAATGTTTTTAAATATTTTAAATATTTAAGGGGTATATTTATAAACAATTTTAAATTATAAAATAAGTTTTAAACGAATATTTCATACCAAATCAGTATTTGTATCCTGTAGGTTTTTCGAAATTTAAAAATTGCTTATGAATATGTTTAATATTGTGATTTAGAAAAGCACAGATATTTTGGAATACGCACTTTGCTTTATCTTCGCCGTAAGTAGTTTTTGACAGTTTAGTAAGAACGCGTGGGTGTTCGGTTAACAGCAATAGGACAGTTCCTTAAAAAATAACCTAAATCAGGAAAAATGAATTTCTTTTTCTTATTTATGTCAATTCATTTATTTAATGTCTATTTTATGTTATTTTATTTTTAAATAATGCAAAAGTTTGAAATTATCAGGGGGCAAATTACGGCATTCGATTCGAATCGAAATTCTTATCGACCGATCGAGTTGTCAATGCTTTTAATATAAGAATTCTAATAAGAATTTTAAAATTTGCCACCAGGTACTAAATAATTCACCTCTCTTTTTTGGCAGTTCTAATAGAAATAGCACACCCGTCACAATTAATCAAAAATTTTTTAATTTCTCTGTAAACTATAAATATAAAATTCTATTTCAAATACATGTAAAATCTTAGCATCCTTTGGGATTGATGAAGATGGTCACACCCGTCACAGTTAAATAAAATTTTTGTAATTACTTTTAAAAACTATAAGCCACAACAAATATCTGCATAATTTTATAGACATTTCAGGAAAAATGTTGTTTAAAAATTAAATAAAAGCCTTTTTGTAAAAGAGGTAAATTTTCTAATGGATTCAAAAAAAGTTGAAGACATTTTAAAATTTTTTAACATTTTTAAAATTTGCTCTAATTTTAATTTTAACAAAAAATATATATATTTACGAAGTTGCCAAACATTAAGATTTTATTTATTTTCACGAGTTTTAACTATATTAACGTGCTCAAGAAAAGCAAAATTAAAGTATTTTTTGTACATCTCTAAATTCAAAAACTATCACTTTTTTGTTCAAATACTGAGTTTTTAGATTTGTTGTAATAAAACTAAAATTAATTTATAAACCTGTCTTTAAAGTCATTTAGAACATTCTTTAAAAAATTTAATTCATTTCAATATAAAGAACTTTAAGCGTTAAGACGGCTAAATTGACAACACTGTTGACAATCATTTCTTCAGAAACAAATGGGTGCGTTTAATTGGTTTCCGTTTATTAAATCAAGTCAAAATAAAATTGTTAAACATTTTGTAGTTTGCCCGATTGTAAATCGCAGTCTTTTACAATGCGAAGAACGCAATAGTTCAAAAGAAAATGTCTATAAACGATTATAAAACGATAAAGTAATTATAAACGCGATCATAGAATAATTGTGATAATGTGACCACATCGTGCCATATACACACAACCTTATACTCATATTTTCTAACATATAAAAGCACAAACATATATAAAATTATATCTTAATTAGGGTTTGGAGCTAAAAACAAATACATACTTATTTCTTCTTCAAATGTTCAATGGAAAAATTTAGGCGAAATTAAATTTTATTGTTTTTACGCAACAAATATTGCAAGTTTACTGATTCGGAGAGTTAAAACAGCAGATAACAGTTTTGAAACAATATGGAACTCAGATATGTGTCCCTTAAAACAATAATCAACCCTTTCAACTCTTGCCTAAAAAGTATAGCTTCTACAGTTTCGAACCCTAACACATTAACAAAAATATCAAATAATGGCTACAAAATTTGCTAACAGATGTCTGTAAAATATTTAAGAAAAATTGTGGTCAAGAGTAGACAGGAATCAACAACTACTAGAATAATATAAACTTTTAAATCTTGAGGGGGAAATATAATGACTTGACCATACTCTTTTAAATAAAGCTGTACAATAAAATTTGACATAAAACGTTAAATTAAACCCCTCAAGGATCGAGAAAACTCTAAAGACCCAAATTTTTTTTCTGCAACTTTGGTGAATCGTGATACGCATTATAGAAAAAATTCATTCTTTAGTCATACATTTAGCTTCAATATATAAAATAAACTCGATACAGAGTGGTTGCCCTCACTTATAATTCGAAAAGTTAACATCAAATGCCCGCAAACCCTTTACTCCTTCACTTCTTCCCATAACCTATTTTCCTGATCCCTACATAGTTTCTTTCATAAGCCAAGTTAACTGGCAGCACTAGTCCGATTTCAAAATAAGAAAAATTATCACCAAGTAACAACTTTTCGGCGTTCTAAATACCTAAAATGATACTCATTATCTAATACGAACCACTTGGTTCGCTCTATGAATCGCAATTGCAAACCCTGGTGTTTAATTAAACGACTGTTTTTGCTTCGCTATGGTTAATTACTTTCACAATTTTCATTCGTGATTCGATAGTTTATACAGATGAAAAAGCAATAATTTGAAAGGAAAATAATTTCTTTACGGTTTGCAGCATGATTCAACATGGACCACGTTAATTCAGCTATGATTGGATAGCAAATTAGAGCGGATACTAAATTTTCTGCCTGCGTTAACCTATAGTGTTAGACAATAGTGTGATAACGCTCAAGATTTCTAGGACCGCATAAACCAAGTTAGAGCCAAGGCTTGACGTACTGCATTGATACCAGATCAAAAGTCTTAGTTGAATGCCCGAAACAACGTGTTGTTACGCGAATGACCCTAAGTCACAGCGAAGAACCGGATTAAACCCCTTCTGTTGAAAACTGGAAGATTAAGACCTGCTCTCGAATCCCAGAATACAAGACAGTCCTGCTAATAACATAAATGAGTCCACCAGACATAAGCATCTGTATGTTTAGCCAAATGTCAAAAAAACAATAATATTCAAAATTCCAAAAATAGGAGAGTGTTGCGCTTTAAAAAGATAAAATATCTTAAGTCGACTGTCGCAGCAAAAGTCGAGCTAGGAAATGCCTACAGATCGGTTGATAAAATCTGGATGGATCTAGATGGTGACAAGCCTAAGGAAATCTTTAAATAACAGAAGCCTAAATTATAAAAACATGAGGGATATGAATATGGAGAGTAAGCAGAGAGAATAGCATTGGAAAAGGCAAGAGTTCGACGTTTTGTGTCTTAAACTATAGCGGGGGCAAAATTATGGCATACGATTCGAACCAAAAAATAATTAAAAGAATTTCTATATTAAAATCTTGACAACTCGATCGAGTAAAGTCACAGCTGACTTACTTCATAGGTTTCAAGTTGGAAACATTAAGGAAATTTGTTCGCATTTACCAAGTTTCTGTTAACTGTGTGCGTTTTTGCGTAATCACCTTTCAATACCTATTTATATTAATTTCCACTTTATGTTTTAAACTTTCCGTTTGAAATAAAATTTTTAATCCCTACAAATTTTACCCGTACGTTGATTACAAGGCCTACATGGATAACCAGCATAATGGACATACCGACACCGTTTAATGGTCTCAAAAGGTGATACTGAACTGACCGTTAATACTGAATGTATTGTATTTTGCGTTACAATAACCTTTACCTCCAAGGTGGTGTCAGTATATTTTTATTTTTTCTTATCTGGTTTTTTTATATATGTATGTATGTATTAACACTTTTGTACGGCACTGTATATCTACACAATCTCTTTTTGTTGTTGTGTTTGTTGTTTTAGTTACTTTTATTATGTCGTACATACTTCATTTTATTTGCATTATGAATCAAAGCCGACAGTTTAAAAGCGAAAGCGAAATTGTTAATATATGCATAAAAGCATGTACATAAACATTTAGATAAACGCAAGTACTAACAATATTTTGCTGAATAACTAACAAATTGCTTAATATCAACCATAATGCACACTCTCGCAGTTCTAAGATATCAAATACTTAGAACAACATTGAACCGATCCACCTTGTGCAACACAAACAAACTTCAAAAAAATACAAAATATGAAACAATTATTACTTTTTGTAATTAATATTTGGTTTTGACTTTCACTGCTCTCAAAGTCATCATTTTTTAGACAAATGCCATCCATATACTTAGTCCGTTTATTTTATTTGTCCGTCTATTTACCAAAATTTGTAGAACCAGCACTGTGAATTGCATACAAACACAACTTTCTTGTATTTATTTAGCTGCACAGTCTTATCAAAAACATAAAAAAAGACCAAAAGCAAATAAGAAAATTCTTAACATGAAAAGTAACAAAATTTTATTTTTTAATGATATCAGAAGATACTTATTAAGAAGGTTGTTTAAAACATGCCTTATAAAACTGATATTTGTACTCACAGCTCTTGACATCTCTATGTATATCAATTCGAAAGTAATTGTTTTGTTTTCTGCGACTGACACAATTTGTTTTAACTCTAATGTTCGGTCTTATCTCTAGAAGTTTAAAGCCAAAACACATTTAATTAAAAAGTATTCATATTGAAGGCTTCTTTTATTTAACGAACAAATATAACAATATTCTTGGTAACATACTTTCCTCGACGAAAATATCATAACTTATATGTTTACACATACATACTTACATTCGTAAATACATATAAACATAATAAGAGTAAATATTTAGATTAAAAGACCAAAATAGCCGATGGACATTTAGAGATTTATAGTTGTCCTATAGAATAATTCCGAATATAAAATATTTCGGAATTAGTCCGTTTTTACTAAAAAGACGGTTGTGGCTTTTTAGTTAAACAAACAAGAACAAGAGCATCAATCCGGCAGCACATGAAGCCCTGATGCAATTTTGAAGACATCATAAAGCTATTACGAATCTCTTAAGGCGAAGTGGCTTTATAATCACGTCTAAGTTACGTACGAAGCTTTTAACATTTCGTGTACAGCAGGCTTTAGCCAGTATAAGCTTATTTTAAAATTTTAAAAATTGACAAAAGCTAACGCTCATAAAAATTAGAGTGTGCTTATTAAGGGCTTATTTGACAATTATGCAATTTACATCTGTTAAATAAGCTATTAATAAGCCTACTCTAATTTTTATAAATGTGAAAGTAAGAGTGTAAAAATTTATTCTTCTGTCATAATTTTTATTATCTTAGAGACAAAGATTTATAAATTTTTTTTAAAGAAAATAATCATTTTTTGTTATGAACCGATCAACATGGAGTTGCCTATATGTAAAATGTCGTTGAAACTAGTTTTAATATAATTTTTATCTATTGAAATTGCTTTTTAAAGCTTTTGGCATTTGCATGATGGGATTATTTTCCATTAACACATTTTTAAAAAATTAACAAGAGAAAATGGGTAAATGGTGCCCAAGGAAAGGAAAGATAGGAAACATGTCCTCGAACCTTAACCATAAATGGAAAAATTTTTTAGGGAAACTATGTATCTAAAGCTGTTTGTGTGGATGTTTCCATTTTAGTCTTAAATTTTGTCAAGCCTTCGAACACAATCTGGCGTTACATTCGGCCGTCCCTAATTTAATATACCCTTTGCTTTGTATCCCCAGTGATTCGATCCCGTTTAATTGTTTTTAAAATTTAAACTTCAAAATAAAATGATTGTAGCAAGCTTAAATTCTAAAGCCAAGTATTATATTTTCGAAAATATAACGTATCGAAAACTTCAAAATTTTGGTCTGTACAAGTGGTAGCCCCCTCCCAACCAACTTTTTTTCAAAAACGTAGACAAACTACTAAAATTACTTTGCAGCAGGCTTATGGTTGAAAGCGGTTTAAAACAACTTTAAATAGTATTTATAAGCTTTCTTTTGCAGAATTTTCTATTTGTATTTCGAAATTTTTTAATTTTACTTGCATTTCAAACGAAAAATTCTGAAATACAGGGTGTCCACCGGCAAAGTATACTACTTTGTTTTGCCGTCATTTTGGTAAGCATTAGTCTTGACGGTTCGTATTCGGTAAACCAACGTCTTTTAATCTTTAAAACATTACAACGCATGACAAACCCGATATTCATGAAAAAATCATAATGAGTGACGACGCACATTTGAATGGATATATGAATGAACAGAATAGTCGGTTCTGGGCAGTGAAAAGCCCTCAGAACATTCATCAGTCACCTCTGCATCCATTTAAAGTGACAATATGGCAAGGTTTCAAATCTTTGCTTATTTTCCAGGCCTAAGTCAACCGATCCTGCGGATTTTAAAAGCGATTATTTCAGAGATATTTTCTATAATTTGACATCAAAAATGCGGTCCGTAAGACTTGACTTGGCTCCGAAAACTTTGCAACAGACGCACATGGCTAAATCGACTTCCCTTTTTTTATGGCATTGCAGCGACAACCGTTGTCGCTGTAGCTATATTAGACCAATTTTTGTGTAGCTCCTATCACGGTTGCTTCCAACGGCACTTGTAGTCATGCAGTTATGTAGTCAGCTTAACTCACAGATATACATGGTTAGAAGGAGTATACAGTATTGAATTTTTTTATCGGGTTTTAAATTTACAAAACTACAAAAAATCCTATAAATGATACGTTTGTCAAAAAATATGTCCTTAAATTCCTTTTTGTTGACATAATCGCATACAAAACAAAAGCATACAGATAAAAAGAGTTGTTTTAAAGTGTTTTTATTTGCAGTGTTTAAAAATCCAATACTGACGATATTGGTACTCAAAATTGTGCTAAAAAATTCATAAAATAAAAAGTCAGTCGGACTGTCAAAATTTGCAATCGGATTATAGGTTTGTGTCCGAATTAATGTGGTTACACTATAAAATCTGACTTACCTTTGACATATCAGGTGACTTGTAGTGTAATCTAAACACGGCTGTAGCATACATTTTCTTCATAAATTTCTTTTTATATCGTTTAGTTTGACTTGTTTTGTAATTTTGTTCGTAATCTTAAGAGTGATTTGTTTCATTAAAAAATCGCTTTGCAAAGGGTTAAAGATTTTAAAGTTCTTAAAATTGACATGTTAATATTAATTTAATTATTTAAAAGGGCGAACAACTTAACTTTAAATCAATTGTGTTTTTGACCTGGCCAACTAAATGCACACACACATACATAAATATACGTAAATTTAGATATGCAGTGATACCTGAATGGAATATTGGTTTTTTTTACCACGTATGATCATTATTAATTAATTTTCAGCGCGTTCTTTGTGTGATAGCTCATCAGGTGTTACTACATCACCTTTACAAAAGCCACTGTTACCAACACAACTAATACCAATTCCCCCACCAGACCACCCCAATTCAAACACAGATGTCTTTGTCAGAAGCATTGTGTTGCATGACCAAGACCCCTTGCCACAAAGTATTTTTAATTTAATATGATTATCGACCAAACGATGTCCATTAGCATGCCAGTTTGACTCGACAAAATATTTGTTATTTTTTTTTTTATTATGATTAAGTTTTATATGGTAAAATAAAAATAAAAAAAACAAACACTTTGTAACATTTTTGACAGGCTTATGTTTAATCACCATGGCAACTCTTGATTATTGAAAAAAAATAATAAAACAGTGCAAAGCCGCAAGGATAATATTGCCGCAATTTATTGACCCAAGGTTGCTTTGGAAATGGCCAGATGTAAAATAGTAATTTCATTGTTAGAAAATACAAACAACGTTAAAAAAAAAAAATAAATTAATCGTCGACTGGCACTGCCATCATAAACTTACTTTACATGAACATATAAATACTTTCATACATACATACAGACGTAAACAAATTTTTTAAAAAGCCCTCTCATTAAAAATAGAAACAAAGGATTTTTCTTACATACGCCAGGACATACATACTAACATACAAAAAAAAACACATGAATATTGCGAGTACAATAACATTATAATTAAAAGAATCTAAAAGCCAGTAAAAATAAAACTTGTCATGAGCTGTCAACTTAAACTACACATTTGAAATAAAAGAATACAGCAAAGTTAAACTCAACAACTCACGTCTGTCTTCCTGCTGGACCTCATTGAATAAAAAAATCTCTGCCATAAAACTTTACTCAACAGCATTACAAGAGGCAAATGTCCTTTGTTATGCATCAAACCTTAAAACACTACAAAAAAACAATGCAACTCCTTTATACATGAATGTGCAGGTCCGTGTTAAGGGGGGGAATTAAAAATATATTCGACCCCTTAACATTCCTATAAAAAACCCAAAAAGGAGAAACAAAAAATCTATTTTGACTAGTAGGACTAAACATTAACATTGAAGGTGTATACCAGCGAGTTGTTCTTTAAAACCAAAATTCAACAACAATTAAATGAACATTTTGTGGTGTAACTGTAGCCTTAAAGTTTCCTGTTAACTTTAATATAAAAAAAATATTTATTTTTTCAGTTCTTGATTTTAATTGCTTAATTTTGTAAATAACGTCAAAATTCAAAAATGAAAAATTTTTATTTTTACTTAAAAATTTATCCCCCTAAAGGGCTCTGCTCCTGATTTCGTGTAGGTAGTTAAGGCATATGATACGTTCTTGTTCAGGACTCTGATAATGTGTTTGTATGAGTTTTCTCCACCTCATATGAAAATTGTAATTCATACATAGATGCAAACATATATATTTACCTTTTCGTCGGTTATGCTTATGCATCAGTATGTTTCATTGGATTTGGTAAGGAGTACATTTACCCCATTGTGCAAATTTCGGATACGTTTAAAATGAGAAATTGTTGGTCAGAAAAGGAGAAATAACTTTTATTTTTTTGGTATCTGTATAAATAATCAACTTTTGAGCATTAAATTAATTTTGATAAGTTAAGATTTTATTTTTTGTCTGTTGAGAGAGGTGTGCTAAGATGTGTTGGTCTATTGTGCAATTGACTCGGCTAATATTAAAAGCTTTAAATGAATTTAATATATTTTTTACTTAACAATCACCTTGTTAAACCTGCTTATTTAATAAAAATATTTTTTGCAGATTTTAAAATGTAATATGCAATCCTGAAAACATATCTTTCGATTTGGGTTTAAATGTCAAAATATCATTTTAACCGCATGATTGCTCTTACAAGGCGAACACATACAAACATATTAGATTTTTACACATTTGTAAATTAAAACGATACAAATTTTTAAAGATACATATGTATGTAATTAATTTAATAAATACTTTTGACCTTAAGTTTGTTAATAAATGTCAATTCTGAGAGAAATGTACTAATGTTTGTATGTTCTCTTTATTACAACCAACTGTGCAGACAATAGCAGCTTTAAAATTTTAAAACATTAAATTCTTGTAACAAACTTGCACATACACACATACATACATACATCTATTAAGCCATGTCAGAAACAAATACATATTAACAAACAAACGTACATTTCTCGGTTTATACACTTTTAACTTTGCAGCACGTGTCAAACCATAACTTTTCTGTAGTGCAAACATGCTACGTATACTACTATCTCATGTACACACATGTATGTAAATGCCCTGCAGTTCATGTCGTTAGCCTGTTTATCGTTGACGAATTTATTTACAGCGATATCGAATAGTATTTTAAATTTTTTCCCACTTTATGTGTTGAAAGTTCAACTCTATTAGTAGGTAGACACTAAGAAAATGGTTTCTTCTCAAAATAACACTGTGACGGGTGTGACTTTACAAATATTTATTTTTAAGATTTTTTTCCTTCAAATCGTTTTGTGTATTTTGAAGATCGCGCTTAATTATTTCAATTAGTTGGTGGTTAACAGAGTTTTTGGTCGCATTTGACGCTTTTTTTATTAAAAAAAGTGTTTTTTTTTTAAGAAAAACCTAAAACCTGTTGGAAAATATGACGGGTGTGACAGTTTCCTCTTAACATAAAAAAGCGACAATTATTTAGCAATACACAAAAAAGATACCAATTTTTTGTATTTCAACCATTTTATCTCTCCTTAAGACATAAATTTATTAATTAAAAAAAATAATTATTTTTCCCCGTTTTCCGTGGAATTGTAAATATGCAAGTGCAAAATGGTTCTGTTATACATACATACATATATTCATTTTTATATACTATTTTACTTTATTTTAATTTGTTAATTGAAATTCTTATGTTAAATTCTTTAAGCAAAACCCATAGTCTTGAAAGTAAAAATAATAATAAGAACTGCCGGGGACTTACCCGCTACAAATAATTTTATTTGCGTATCTCAGTCACAGAGAGGAGATACGATTCATTTAGCATAAACGCTACCTTGATAACTTTTAAGTGTAGACAATATCATCGAAGGAAAATATGAAGCAAAAGAAACAAACAACTGAAATAATAAAACACAAAACAAATGGTAATAACAAAAGCTTAAATAAAAATTTAAAAAATAAATAAAGAAAGAAATGTTGATTCTAGAACTTAAAGTAAATTTTAATAGATTTGCACTACATATGTACATTTACACATACAAAGGAAAACTTTTTGTTAAATATAAGGCGACGCAAACATACTTATAAACAGAAATAAATATATTTTTTTATTTGGATTTTTTTTTGTCCACGTACGCGTATGTCTCTGAAGCGTGCTAATAAATTTAATTTTATACATTTAGCAAATTTTGATCGCCGTGATAAACATTATCATTATGGTGCGTTTAATAAATAAACAAACACAAACACACATACATGAAAATATAAAGGTGTGTGAATATTAGCGACATTGTCTGCTTTTAATCAATAATGACGGAAGCGTTGCAAGTCCTTGTACGCTACAATTTTACGTGTGTGTTCGAGGATTTCGATGATATTGTCTGCTAATTTCCAAAGACAGTGCTACATTAGATTATATAAGGTTGTGACTTGTGGTAAAAATGGTTCCACTGTGCATCCCTTCAAGAAAAAAAGTATAAAAAAAAAGAAGGCATCAAGCAAAGAGGAAGAAATACTTCTGTTCTTCCACAAAATGATAAGCATCCATATCCTAATCTTCCCATAATAGTGACCTAATGGTGGTTTCACAGCTTCTTCCTTACATGTCACATAAAAGGCCGAGCAAGTACGAGCGAGCACTGAGCCAATAATGACGAAGTGTTTTGGAACCCAAAAGAGTTTTACGTTTAATGTGTACTTAGTATGTGGGACAATTTGATGTTCTCTCCCATTATACAGAGGCCGGCTTCGATGCCTATATCCATTTCAATCCGTCAATGAAAACTTCACACCCTTCATACGCGTGGTGTTCATTCCAAGTTGACCTCTGTGACCGAATAGTACCGTTCTAAACTGACTAAACTAAGATCCTTAAAGGCCTATTAATATTCTAATGTGGTCAAAATAAAAAATTGTTCAAATATTGACTTTTCCAGTCCGACCAAACTGCCGTTCCTATCACGCAGTACTCTATAGGTGCCGTGTGAAAAATTACATCTAGTGCCGCTTGAAATGTACTTCTCATAGCCTTAGTGATGTCAAGTAAAGAGCATATTTGGATCTGAATAAAAAGCTACCTGTAGCAGCCCTTTTTTGCCGAAAAGTCAGTCATATAAGAAATTTTGGTCAATTATTTTAAAGAATGCATAAATTACACAAAAAAAGTCTGCCATCTGCCATCGGTGACTTAAAATTGTCAGCAATTGTCAATGTGAAATATTATCGCATTTGCCACCGGGGATATCTTAAACTTTAATATGTTACGCTAAATTATCACAAAAGCATTACTTAAGCTCTGATTTGGCCGGTCATTTATTTCAATATTTTCCTCTGATTATTTTTCAAATAACAACAACTTATTTAATCCCAATTGCCTACAACTCCCCACAGAGAGTAAATTAATTTATTTTGTCAGATTTTAAAACTGATCTGTTGTTGATCGATGATCATAATAATAAATTGTACAAAGTCTTACTTTATGTTTTAAAGATTGTTCTCTGTTAATTTAATATTCATTGATTTCTTTTCTGTTTTGCTCTTATGACCACAAACGCCTCCGCGCTAAAACGCCTTTATTACCTGGAGGTCTAAATCAGCGAACGTGTCATCCGTCGCCTTGCATTTTTATAGACAATCGTTTAATGGAGCGCACAATTATTATTATTTTTTTTCTTTCTTTTTTGTGATTGAAACGCGAAAACAAACATAAAGCCAACCGCAACATTTACACACCTTATTTCTACATACGATGCATGAGTGTATGTATGTTTGTATTTATCTACATTGATAAACTAAAAAACTGACTACAACATCACCAAGTATGTAATTGAGCCCAAGTTAGAAAGAAGAACGATGAGTCAGTCAGTACATGCTAACCGCGTGAAAGACATGAATGGCCATACGAAAGATAATTATCTATCTGCCCACGCAATACTTCAGTAAATTGACTGGACTTTGGGTATCATTAATTACTTTAACCTTTAAAACAGGGTTTTAATTAAAGTTGGTTTGTGTTAAGTTAATTAATTTATGAATTGTCTGTTAATCGACCGATTTCTATACTTTTTGTTTCTTGGATCACTTACCTCCTACGACAAACACGTGTTTAATTCATTGATGTTCCCCAAAAATAGAACTACTTCGGGTTGCGTTTCATCAATGAATTTAATAATGAATTATATAATATAGTACATTAACTTAAAACCAGGGTTAGGGATACTGTCCTACGGACTCAGGCTTTTAGACATAAGTTTTAATTGAACAAGTAAATAGAATAGCAACGGATTAGGATTTGCTTAGCACTATCGGTTCAGATTTTAGACAGCAGTTCTAATGTACTATTTAATAGTTATTGCTGTAGCTGTTAAAACGAGTTTGTATAACCTTTATTTTTATACTGAATTAAATCTATATATGAATTGTACTTTTTTAGCTTTAAGTCATTTCCATCTCTGAATAATTATAATTAGTAATTGTCCAACACATTTTTAAAGATTATTTGCCGCTGCGGACTAGCGTAAACAGTTGCGCTCAAATTATTCCAAAGTCAGTAACTTTTTTGCCTTTCGGGCCAAAAGATCGTTTTTTATATTGTTCTTTGGTTTATTAGTAGCTTGCGCAACTCTTTTTCGTGTCTCCGCGATAATCATAAGTGGCTAAGTATTGAATATTTATGCCTATAAAAAATACGTCACTAAATATAAGTTTTTTGAAATAAAGCTTGTGAGTATTATTTTCCTTTTTAAGAAGGCCACCGTGATCCAGGAACCCCTCCAGCCCTTTTTGCTTAAGTTCGCATTTCCCACACTAGGCTCCGGTCTCACCGTTCCTGGGAACAGTACGCAAGAAGTTCCCCGTAAGTTGCTTTATTTGGGCTAGCTTTGCTAGGAAGGTGAGTACCACTTTTTCTGCGAATAGTCTATCTATCTAACGAGTGCTTTAGCCTTATCATAACAGTGTACCCTTGACATTCGGCACTTAAAAAAACATAAGGCAAAGTCCTCTTTTGTCAATCTATAAGCTTATAAATATTAAATTATATGGTATGTAGGTAGAAAGGTCGAAAAAAGAAAGCCTAACAAACCCTTAGATTACGAACGGAATGGCACTTTTTGCAATCAAAAAAGCATTGAGGGGATAGAGTTCACACAAATTCCGTGATACAGACGAATTTCCTTAAAATTTCTGATAAAACATCACAAATAAAATATCGGACTCTGTTCCTTACAAAACAATGCTGAATTTGCTGACATCTCGTTTTCTCCTTGCTTACGCCAGGTGTTTCAAGAGCGGCCCTTTTTTCTACTTCATTGTGAATTGCAGTCAAGAGCACGATAACATTTCTAAATAAGTAGAAGGTTTTATTAGGATTTGATTGATCAAACAATATTTTCTTATAAGCATTCGCATTCGAGCTAGGGCTTATGATTAGAGTTTTTGTGTCTTGGTGTTTTGCTGTACAAATACATATGACACTCTTGGAGCATTTGCAATATGGGTTTGATTAGGTATAAGGGGACAGCCATTTAAAATTTATTGTGGGTTTCACTTAATCTCTTTTAAATTAGTTATTTTAAGATTAACCATACTTACTTAAATTAAATGATCAATTAATTTTGCAAGTCATATAGTCTAAGCGGGAGTTCACAATATTCATCTCTCAGTCCAATCACACACGATAATCCGCGTAATTTTGTAAGCCAGCTTAAGAACTATAATTGTTGTTAATATCAGCAACAGTGATGAACTGAAAAAGGTTTTTAACGCTTCCAACATTAAGCCTTCATGCACTACTGAAAATTTGAACCCATTGTAGTTTGGAATATTTTATGTAGAACTGGCGGCTGGGGAAGTGATAAAAAATAAGGTGCAGTCCACTTGGATCCGTTTCTTCGGTCCCTTTGTAATAAATCTTACACAGAGAGAGAAAGAAAAAAGAAACGAACGAACAGTAAATTAGTTCAGATTAGGAATTCTCGAAAGATAAAGGTAAAATTTAATTCAGATGCTTAAATAGTCGCTCTGTAATGGCCCCTGTTTTCGAACCACCCTCTTTTTCTGATAAAGAATGATATACTTAAGAGACCAATGTAACCCACACCGACAGTGGCCAGTAATAGCAGCCTCGGTGTCTTTCACTCTTAGTTTGTCGAGTTCAAGAATACATTTGAAACGTCTTAGATATGTTCTCGGACAGATCATCCTCCATCTCGCTCTTTCAATTCTACCAGCTTATTTATCCGCGCGAAGTTACAGGAGGAGAAGGCAGTACCATAGATGTGGTCGATTGCTCTATCATCCAATTTCTTACTATCCTTAGCCATTGTATGAGCAACACCGTTGCCCGCACTGGCCCCGTGTCCAGTATCCCCGCAGCAATACCCGAGTGATCTGGGAATGTATCGGTATCCATAAGTAATGGACCTAACTTAATTGCTGGAGATAATTTTTTATAGCACACAATAATTTTTAAGTTCATCTCACATACACTTTCTATATATTGAATTAAGTGATCTTTCGTTATTAATTGTTTATATGGGTAATACCTTTCTTTAATATGGTTTTAATGAATACTTTCCCTTCAATTTTTACATTCACTTGTTTGTATCCCCTCTTTGGGCAGCTTTAATATAATCCCTTGCAGTCAGTTATTATTAAACACTTCGTATTTCATATCGAAAAAGAAAACGTAGCTTTATTGATAAACTTTCAACATTTCTTCTGAATTTCGTCCGCACCTACTACTATTCTATTTGTTTTCTTGACAGCTGCAATGGCTTTTATAATTTAGAGTTTTGATGGTGGTTTTCTTCTGGTCTGTAGTAAGATGGTCAGATAATTTGCTATTGCGGTTTACTTGGTTTTCTGAACTTAAAAAACCAAAAACAACTAAAACTTCCTCTTTAGAAAAATTCGGTTTGCCTAGATTTCCCTTGCAATTTCCATCTGTATTTTAGGTTTTTAAAGGAGAACCGAAAAGCACTATATAAAAATTTCAGAAATATGTTTTACATTATCTAATCGTTTCTCTAGAGTTCACGCATAAAATATCACACAAAATACTTTAAATGACAGTTAACCTTAACATAATTCCAATAAAAAAAGTTTTGTCTGTAACTAAATTTTAAATCTAAATACATACGTCACTATATTTATACATATGTACATACTACTATAAATACTCGATGGCCAATCAAAAGCTCACCTTCATCGATCGCTCTTTTATACAATAACAAAAAAAAAAGGAAAAGCCTGTTTCTTTGCGTAAGGGCCATACATATGTATGGCTGCAGTACATGCTATGTACATACATACATACAGACATGTGTATGTGCTTATGTGTTTTGGTTTAGCTTTAAAGCTCAACAGAATTTTGATTTTGATAAGATTTTACGAAAGCTCAAATAAAACACATTTTTATATGTTGGTATGTATGATAGAAAAATCTGAAATCTGTATTGAAATACAATTTATATGTTATCTACTATACAAATGAACACTTTTAGGTGCAAAGATATATGTACATATGTATACATTAATATGTACGTATGTACATATATATTTCTCCAACTATCTTTTTGTAAAAAAAGTAAATTTGTTTAAATAAGATAGTTGTGGTCATGGAAATCCAGAGAATAAATACGCGTTGGTATGCAATAAAGAGAAAAACGATAAAAAATTTAACAAAGGCGTATCTCAGAGCGTAGAAAAATGTATGTTCAACGCTGCATAATATAAACGTACATATGTACAAATATACATTCAATCTTTTCAATGTTAGTAGGAAAGTTTGTACTTAAAACACGCAGAAAATTAAACGGCAAACCTGATTCGATCTCAGCTCTCCATAGTACGGACGTTAACAAACAACAGACCAGTAAAGCTAACAAGCGAATGAGTAATACACACATCGGATCATACATAGACCTTAAATAAAAACCTACACACTTGCCAATCAGCTTAAATACACACACATACATTTGTGGGTTATCAGTTAAGTTTCACTCCAAGCTACACAATAACATACAGACGAACGTATCCCCATATCTACATTTTAACAAAAGGGGAGGCGTCAACGCAATAACAATAACCAAACGAATAACAACAAAGGAAAAAAGAACGATCGAATCGAACAATAATGTTTATTCGTACAAAAATTTTCAGACAACAATACGTATTGACGATCATAAGTATAACAAAATATTAACCAAAACAAGAGAAAACCAAAAGCAAATATTGTTAAACGTGATAATAAAACTAAAATTAAATTAAACAATATTTTATTGTTAATAATACTACAATAGTTAAAATTCAAGTCATAAGAGTAATTGATAATTTTTTCGACTGTGAAATAAAATAAAGAACACTAGAACACTTGAATGCCCTTGTTTTAGTAATTCTGACAATTATTTGTTTTTTTTTTTCTATTGAAAGTCGTTATTTGCTCCCCAGTTTCTTTTCTTTTTTTATAAGAGAACTTTCACATTAAAAAAACTCTGTCAAACTACAGACTTTGGAAAGTATTCTTCCAAGACACATATGATTTTTCGCGCAGAGCTTAAACATTTTCACAATAAAACAGGACAAATTTTCCTACTTTGTTGAAGTTTGGTGCCAAAAATTAGGTTAGGTTGACCTCTTGGCCTATTGTGAATCCCTTCGGTAGAAAGGACAGGAAAAGAACAGCAGAAGGAAGACTAGAGAAAAAGAAAGTTAGTGTCCGTCGAAACTTTTACAAGTGCACATGTAGCCCCTAATCCAAGGATACAAACAAATTCGAATTAGTAATACGAACCCTGTGGGAAATGGGTGTCAATTGGTCGGCGTACTCGTCCTGTTACATGTACAAAATATGAATTTGACAAAAGTTATTGATCGTGATCGGTTAAAAAGGCCCACATCAAGTAACTGGTTAAAAGGTATTCCAGAGGTAAGGGGAAAAAATAGAAGTACTGGTCCCTACACATAAACATACATCTGTTTTGTATCAACACACACACGTGCGTAAATACAAACAAAGTAGATTGAACAGGATCATATGCAATTAATGCAAAATTTCCTTATAAAAGATTGGCCTGTAACTCTTTCTGAGTTGTTATTTTAGAACCAATTGAACCCTCCAATGACAACGGAATGTAAAAGTGACAGGTTCTCTTCATATAAAGTGCTATAACTAAAACCAGTCCCTACCCTAAGAAACCGTTCATGTCCATAGTCTTGGACCAGTCCACTTCCCCGTAGGGAACCTTCAAAAACAACAAATTATCAAAATATCTCTTTAAAGCAACCTTTTTTTTTAGATGACTTATCAATTGCACTACACATACGATGATGATAAGGCTGTTAATAGTAAATTTTTCAACCAGACCAACGTCAAGAACTAAAATTATAAGGTACCCCGGACAAAAGGCTTTTTTTTAGAGTACTACGTTTAAAGAAGTGCGAAATATTCCTTTCGGTTAATGCGAAACACCTAAATATTGCCCTCGACTTAAAACTATAATGGAAACTGGGTTTTCATAAACAGTACAGGATAAATAATGCAACGGTATCCCTGTACACTTGTCGTAGTATGTGTGGCACTAAATCGGACTGGCATAGTCCAAAGGATGTATACATCCATGGTACGTCGAATTATAACATATAGACTTCTAAAGTTGTGGATGTAAAGAAATTTCCTCCAATGTTGCTAGCATGTGTCAGGTTTTCAAGCATTTGTCAAGTAAACAACAATTATTAATCTGAATAACAACATCATTTTCGTTTGCTTGACAGATGTATGAGTTTCTAACCCATGATAGCAACATTGGAATAAATTTCCCTTCTGTTGCAGTCCACAACCTCAGAAGTCCCTACGTAATAATAGGAAATGGTTTATGTAGGAACATATCTCTAATAACCAACAACATTAGGTTGAACTGATTGGCCTGGAAGACTCCATTTAGACCCTTTTAGTCGCTTGTACTAACAGGTAAGAATAAGCGATAACCAATCAAATTATTTCAATATATAAAAATCCAAGGTTTTCCGCATTGTCATGGCAAATGCTAACAATCATAAGAAAAATTGTAGGACCCTCTAAAACCCAAGTCTCGACAAAAGATGGCATCTCTTTTAAAAACGCTGCGAAGTAGGCAATCTTTTTCAGCATTAACTTTCTAGCGTAGTTAAGCTGCTATTCTTTTGTTTCTAAGCCAACGTGGAATAGATTTCCAAGCTCTTTAGTCTTCTGGGCTTCTTCTCCAACTTCTAACACTAGACGAGCATATGTGTTTTGCAAAAATTGCTTCAAAAAAAGAAATGATTTCCAAGCGCGTTAGGCTTCTCTGCTTTTTCTTTAATTTCTAAAACCAAGTTATAAGATGTCTTCCATCGGAGCTTCAGCTTACCCCTTCTGCTTGATCCGTCAACAGGTTCGCATTCGAATGACTTCTGAATGGAGGCATCTTCATTTTTTCTCATAACATGATCTCGCCAACGTAAACGTTAAATTTCAATACGCTTAACTTTGACACAGTCGGCATACAACTCATAGAGCTTGTTGTTCATACTATATGTCGCGACACTGATATTCTCTGTCAACGCAGATGACTCCACAGATTTTAAGAATAATTTTCATCTGAAATACTTTAGGTACTCCCTCGTCTGCTTCCACAAGTACCCATGATTGGAAACCATCTAAAACATCAGTATCAGTATCTCGTTGAGAGTGATTTTTGTCTTCGGTCGGGGCATGGTCACAGAAAAGAATGATGTTGAAAAATTTGGCTTTTATGCAAATTTAGGCATCAACCGAAATAAATGTGGGGACAAGAAGTTTGTGTCCCCGGCTAACCACAAATTCACAGCCAAACTCCTGTCTTGTTTCATGACATCTTTAAAACAGCGCGTAGCCTTTTTGTGAACTTCTGACGTCTTTCCCATTCTATCGCACTTTCTGTAAGGCAGTAATATCGGCTTGTACTTTACAAGTACATCCGCCGTATACACCGTATCTTCTCTGTATGGAGTTCGAGTATTCCAGGTTCAGATTCTCAAATCATGGTTCTTAAAACGTTTGATGGGGTCGGTAACGTTTTCTTAAGGCTTACTAACCCGACGCTTCAACCAAATGTTATCGTTTTTGTGGGCGAACGCGCGATACAGTTTTAGCTCCCTACTTTTATTGGGTATTAAAGGCCGTTAACTTAGGTGACCCCACGAGGAGGTAAGTGTCCACCGTTAAGCTTAAGGAGGCACCATAACTGGTCTGGGCTCTGCCAAGTTAAAACCAATTAGAGCTGTTGCTCTATATCCAACTTCTCCGATCTCTGTTTGTCAAGCCACACTGTTAAAAGCAAAAAGAAAAAAATTTTCATAAGAAAAAATGATTTAAGGTTGCAAGTGTTTTCAATTCAGTATGCGATATGTACATTACATTACATGAGATTCTAAATATTTAACTTTTGTTTTCTTGTCAGTTTATTAGCTGTTAGATACAAATATTAATTTTAGCTCTTTCACGATAAAGATTGTGCATGAAAATGATTTAAACATTGTATCGTTGTGTGTATTGAAATCTAAAATACTGAGAATTTATTGGTTTTTAAGTGACAAAAAAAACTAACAATTAAACTTTATCGAACGAATTTGTGTTGGAAACTTTGAACAAACTTTAACTTGCTTATACATACAAACAAATATATTTTATTTTTGCTGTGAGTAGTTGTTGTGTGTGGGCGGAGTTATCATATGAGACACGTACACAGAAATATGAACACACAAAGATACGCTGACCAATTTAGCAAAAACCATTGTGCCTTGTTAAAATCAATATATGGATGTATGAATGTATGTATGTATACTGGCTGTTTGTTCCTTACATACCGACATTAATACATAAAATCATATGAGAATATATGGACATACATTCAAACATACATTTGCAGCCACTCACATCTACGATTGTATATGGTCACAAGTACCAGACATTGTGGCGCACTCCCAAATAACATTCATTTAAAATTTTTCTTTTTTTTACAATAAAAATTTTTTTTTTCTTGAATTGTACAAATGTGGATACCATTTCAACATAGAGATATGGTACATGTGAAATGTTACAAACATTATTGTGTAGTTTTTAGGTTTGAATCTAAGTATGAGTGTGTGTGTGTGTGTGCTAGTGAATAAACGTAAAACGTATACACTTTCGTTTGGATATCCGTTGTCCTGTGCAATAACAAGCAACGGCAACAAACAGACACAAAAATCATTATTACGACCATGTCCCATCTCACATACATGTAGTGTGTGTGTGTGTATGTCCGTTGAATGGTTTAGGATATGGGTTTGAACACACATGTATACATACTAACATATCTACACATGTTTGTAGGAGAATGTAAATCTGCTTATAGATGCGAGTATAGCAGGTCGAGTTTTTGTATGGATGTATGTGTATATGTAGCATATCGTAAACCCTATAACAGATTTAACTACCCTGCGGCCACAATATGTTGCAATAGTATCCTAGCAAAAACCAAAAAAAAAAAATAAAAAAAAAACAAAAAAGGAATACAAGTCCCCAGCCAAAAGATAAAAACAGACATTTATTTCTGTGTATGTTTAAATAACTTTTTGTAAAGTAGCAATGGGGTCTGAAAGTGTACAGAAGGGGTTAGAAACACAACAGCAATGTGGGGAAGGGTAAGTTGTGATGGGGGTCCATCACTTGTTTTCAGTTAAATATACAGACATACATACATACATACCTTTGGCATTTTATTTGTTTTGCTGTGTGTGTTTTATTTTCTCTCTGGGGAATATGTATGTATGTCTGTACATTCTTACATACATTTACATTTGGTCGCTGGGCATTTGTATTGGTTTTGAAAGTTAGAAAATTCGTTAGTCCGAATAAAATCTTAATAGCAGATACAGTAGCGATAGAACACGAAGTTTTCTTGGTTACAGACAGCCATTGCATAGACCATCCGTTAGTTATATTCTAACAAATTTACAATTTTACTTACATACATACATACATAAGTAGTATACAAACTTAAGTTTGAACGTACATACATAAGTATGTTTGTAAGTATGTCGACATACAATTTATTTGCATATTTAAAGTAAGTGTGTGTTGGCTATTTTAAATTAAAGGGGTGCGTGTAACGTTCAAAAAATTACTTTAAAATCTGATATTAAAGTGTTGCCATTTTGAAATGCTTTTGGTAACTCGATTTTACTCAATACTTCATACAATTTTTGTACTCTATAGCAATTGAAAATTTCAGATATTATACACAAGTTCTGTTAATTTCATTATATGTATATACGTGTTACGAATTTTATTTTTATCACTTTAATGATTAAATATTTGAATTTCGTAGTTTTTGTATTTTTTACCGAAACCCATGCACCAAAAACCATAGCAAAATCAAGTCACATTGATGTCAATACAACAACATTTTTTTTTAACTAAAGCCAGTTTTAAAAACTGAACTTAATTCATAAAGAATCATATCTAGATGAATTAGTTTTGTATCAAAAATATATTTTTTTATACCTATAATTCTTTTCAATTAACTTGTTCGTTGAATCAATCAAAATGCTTAATCAAATCAATTTTAGGATAATGATTGTGCAAATAATAATAAAACAAATTCGTTCTCATTTCAACAAGGTTACAGCCAAAATTTGATTTTCAGCTGACGAAGGAAACAAAATTTCTAATTAATTTGTTTTTTCATTCCAACAATTGAATTGTTTAAAGTTAGCATATTTTTTTAATAATTTTAGTAATCAAAATCTAAAAAATGTTTAATTAGAAAAAATTGCTACTTTTTAACTTTAAGAATTGATATAATTGTTTGAACTGTTCTGTTTCTTAATTAATTTTATGAAAATGCTTTGGAATGTACAAATTTTTGGTTTTTTTGTTTGGTTTAAGTTCATATAAATTCTTTTTATTAGAAGAATTTATTATTTTCCGTTAATGTTGAAAGAAACCTTAATTTGAAAAAAGCTGATTTTTGCTTTGGAATATTTATTTCTTAAATTATCCTGCAGTTTTTATAACTGCCACAAGCACAAGGATAAACAAATAGGAAAGCTGTAAGCAGTCAAACACGATCTTATTATATATCAAGCATCACACTTTACTAGCACGTAACCCGCTACTTCGTAAACGCAATTTAAAGTATTAATTTTAATTAATCACTAAATGCGAAAAGGTACCATCTAAAACCAAAAACAAGTAAAATTCACACCATGTTCTGTACAAGTTTATTTCAAAATTTCTAATTTTATATTTTTAGCTTTATTATTTACATTAATTTTTTACTTGCAAAATCTCAAACAAATTTAAAAACCACCAGAATAGCCATCTTTTCATATTTTATATTTGTATATTGAAAAAGTGCCAAGAAGTACTCAAATAAGTACTTGCCCTCTTTTAGATCTTAAGATATGCAAAACTTCAAAATAGCACCAAAAACTCATTAATATTTTTTCGAGGCCAGTGGAACGTAATTAAAATTATGTTTTCGTTGTTGGTTCAGGAGTTATCAACAGCTCATTGAAAGTGCAAAAAATATAATTTTTTCCCCTTTTTCCTTTAGGGTCAATATTTTAAAAAAGTACCCAAAATTTATTCATATTTTTTCAAGACTTGTCAAATGAAATTTTAATTATGCTTTCACCTTTTACCACTTAAAGGTTACCAAACAAACCTAAGCACTTTCAAAATTAAGTTTAAAGTTTTTTTACTTCCTAGGGTTCATTAGCTTCAAAAAAGTTCCAGACATGGCTCATTTTATTTTTTTAAGTAAAATATGTTATTCTGGACATTTTTGTTTATATCGTGTATAACTTAGGTGATAGCAATTTACCACCGATTTTCCCTATTAAGCCTATTTCTACCCCCCTAAGACCCAAATTGCACAAAATTCCCTGAAAGGGGATTTATATTTTAGGAGAGGTACCCCGCATATTAAATTTTTAATTCAGGGAGGATGTTTGTATGGAGCTTATGCCAAAAAATCTACCGATTACGAAAAATAATCAGATTGACGTTGCTGATCCCTGAAAGTGTGACCTGCATTTAGATTTTAATAATAAATGGGGACCCAGCCAATTCGACCGGTATTATTCAAGGTGGGTCTTAGGCTATTATCTTTGGGTGTTAAAAACCCGTCTTAAATCATAACAGCCCCACCACTTAAATTTTTTGCTCGATTAAAATATTTTTACATTGAGAATTGATCTTTAATACCTAAAGCAATTTTTAAATTATTTTTGATTGTTGTGATTGTTATTTCCATTGTACATTTTAACCAACAGTTTTTGAATTAAACTCTTGCAATTTTAAAGTAAGGAAAAACACTGCATTTAAGCATTTCTTTAGTACCCCACACAATTACTTACATATACAAATAAGAAGTTAAAGACACAAACACATGTATAATACTTAGTAGATGCAAAAAGGAAAAAAAAATATTCCTTAGACTAAAAAACTTAACCGCAATTTGGTCGACAATGAAAGGAATATCTACAAATTTATATAGTTGTATGCCAAAAATTAATATTTGAATTGAACAACATATGCAAAATGACGACATATTCACGAAATGAGTCAACGTTCTGTTCAGTTGAATACAAATTTGTCTAAAACCAAAAAAGAAAATAAATAAAAAAAAGAAGATACAAAAACAGCAACAGCATCATATAAATCCACAAAAGAAAACGAAACAAAAAGTTTTCTTTTGAAATTTGTATCACTCCTTCTTAAACTTGGTGTCGTAAAAATATAAATTTAAAAACATCAGTATGGACTACTCTCATCTCAGTTAAATGAATATTCATTCATACATACATCCATACACTAGAGTATTTCAATTGCTTATTCCAATAACTGGGCAAGAGTAAGTGTAAGTATTTATTCCACATTTGACATTTTAAATGTATTTCTTGTACATTTGCCACCGAAGAAAATGCTTTAACATGGCCAAGACATAAAGGCCACTAGTTATTTGAATGTGTGTATGTATGTTTGTCTGCTTGTGAAAAGGAAGAACTTTTACAAATCTCATATGTGTATTCAAACATACACACTTACATGCATACTTAGACCCATCCATATGTATATTTCTTGCTTGAATACCTTTTTGACTATTGTGGAAATTAGTGTGTTTTAGGTATTCAATAAAGAATCCTTAGATATTTATGCCGATGCTAAGTCTGAGGGGTAAGAATGATATATTCGCACCAACACGCAGCCTATACTAAAGGAAAATTTGTGCAAAATATTTATCATGATGGTTCCGTGTTGAACAGTGAATGAGTGTCGAATTTTCGACATTTATCACTGATAAAATGTTTTCATTATTCAAACTAAAATCTGTATTGTACACACTTTTGTCTAGCTGATGGAAGTCCTTTTATTCATGAAAACACAAATTCGTAAACATTAACATGCACTACATTTGCATGATATTAAATTAAGGTTTCACATATGTATGGTACTCGTATGTACGAACTTGATAACTATTGTCAATGTGTCCCCTATATTACCACTGTTGTATATGTTTCATTTTTATGATAATTTATTTTAAACATATTTACTTTACTTATTCTCATTTGCAAAACAGGATAAAGTTTTTAAATAGCATGGATTCACTTCTTTGTATTAATCAAAAGAATGTTAAAAAGTTATAATAAAGTTTTAAATTGTCCAGAAACGGACACAAAAGATTAAAAAAAATCTATTGTTACAGATAAGATCACAGAGATATTTTATTCATAAGTGAAAGCAGTAAATTCAATAAATTTTATAAACGAACACCTCCACATACGTAAAAGGTATAAGCATATGCTGAGGGAAAATATAAATTATTTCTAAACTTTAAAATAACTAAAACTTTAATTATACGTGCCATAACATAACGCCATAACCATAACCATTGCCATAAAAACCCAAATTTAATTGGTTTCTATGGTTATGGTTATGGCGTACTGGTAAGGCACCTTTAGTTAAATACAGTGTTGCCCATAAGTTTGGTTCGAAAAGCTGTTTTCTGTGGTTATGTCACGTATAATTGAACCTTAAAGCACTTTCACTTTCGTATCTATACACATGTACATGTAGATAAATATTTTTTTGGAACTTAATATAAATATATATGTAATTAGAGGCACAAATCTCACAATCTGTTATTACGACTTGCGTAAAGGTAAAGCTGTGACGTTTGAAAAGATCAGACTCTAAAAAGCCTAAGGAAAGCTTTTCCTTACCTTTATTTATTAAAAGTTGCCGTATTTTGTATGTTTTTCATGCAAACTTCCGTATGTACCCGACAGTCCCGTGCTTTCAGGTGGACATAAATTCCTTTCTGCGACTTTACAAGTAGGAGTTACGGCAATCACAACAACTAAGTTACCTCACCAATAATCAGTACAGTTACAAACTGCAGGCGCTGCTTTCTGATTCACGTGGCACCAGACATAACCTCTGAATAGACGCCAATGGGATCCAATGCAACAAGGAGATGCCCCCCATTTCCCGCCAATAGCAGTATCACCAAAGTATAGCTGTTACACCTAGACACAATAGGTACCCAGGTACCCCATAAAGTTGTCTTAAATATTAATGTGGGTACTTTGCACGTCGGCTCAACTTCACAGTGCTCCTTATACAGGGTTAAAATAATTTGTTCCCCAGCTCCTCCTTGGGCGGCATTTTGACAGCTTGGCAATTTAAAACCAATGATCAATAATCTAAAGGCATATATTTCAGTATGACTTCTTTCCTGCCTGAATACGGAGCCTATATAACACTCCTTTCCATCTAAACGTTACGGCGCCCAGCTGCAATGCAACTCCACACCAAGTAGAAGGTCCTCCGTGCTTCTAATTTAAACCACAACCATGCGTTGCTCCACAGAGGGGCCTCACCAAAGTCGGGTAAGAAATAAAGTTCTGGGACCTCCTGGCATGCTTGGTACGAGAACTAAACTTTTGTCAAATCTCGTACGAAAATGGATAAAATTAACGGTTACATTCCGCTTTTCTTTATTCTTAAAAAAAATATGGACCAATGATTCCACCAGTCCATAAACCACACCATATAGTTTTTGATCGATTCAGCGGTCAAATATTATTCACTAAGCCAGGGCTCCAATTTGCGAATAATGTTGGAAAAAGTGGTTTAAGTAGGTCGATTACGTGCACCGTAAGTTCATCGAATTGCATGAAAAACATTTCCCACAAAACGCTGATTATTGTAATTCAGCTGAATAACTTGAAGACGATGTTGTAATGTAAGTCTTTCCATGAAGGCTTGGTAAATGATACTGAACAAATATGATAAAGCAGTTTCATATTAGCCACGCGCAATCTGTAAAAAGAACAATCAGTTCTTATGGTGACTCTCCTGCTTCTTCCAGTTTTCTTTAAGTCCGAAATTGTACACCACAGGTGATATTCATACAGACGTGTCGGCATCAATCTCATGGTGACTTAAAACCGTCACAATATTGCCTATGACATGGCGTCCCAGATAGTTTGCTAGACCTCCCAGGTAGAAACTCTCCATCATGGCCGCGGGCTATCTAAACCCGAAGTTCGTCTTCAGTTTTGACTTTATCATTTTGCAATCAAGACAGAGCAGACCTGACAAACACACACCTCCCACAAGCGTGTAGAGGTGCTCCTAACCTTAAGCGAAAACGGTTATGACATTATTATTTCGCATCTCCACAATGCGACATTCAGCTCATTTTGTAGAATCTTTTTACTCGGGCTCAATCATTTTACCATTTAGTCAACGATTCATTGTCTTCTCAATTTCACAAGACGGACCTCAGTATATTAACTTTCGTTCTCAGTTTCCCCGCTTGGGGATTACCACAGCCACCACGTGTACCCCCGAAGGAGACCTTACCAATAATTAAACCGTGCAGTACACGCATACGGGGGCTTTCTGATTCCCATGGTACCAGATAGGACACTGGTTAGCCTCGAATATCGACTTCCGTCCAATTTCTACCAATTTAAATCTGCAAAGATAAGGTATTGGTACCCTTTAAACCTTGAATTGCTGTGTAATCTTTGGTAAGAAAGCCTGCAACAACTTCAACGAGGACAACCTGCCCCAAGCCAGACCAATAGCTAACCACATGATCACATTAAGCCCAAGACAGATTGTTTCAAATTAGTCTGTTAGCCATCCAGTAAACTAAAAGTTGACCGCTTGATACCACGAGGAGATAGACAAAGGCACTTTCCCTGATAAAAGGTATGCCCGAAAGCCCGGCCTGGCTCTAATTGCTTATCAACCACGATATTCATACATTGGAAAATCAAACCTTGAGTACAAAAAATAACCCGATTTAAATAAAAAATAACTGGATAAAAACGTGTCCCATACGTTTAAACCCGCTATTTTTAAAGATAAGAATTAATCGCACTTAATCTTGGATGTTGGGGCGATAAAAAATAGCTCAGCCAAAAGTGTAAAAAGGGAGAAAAAGCCCAAAAATGTCTCAATAGTGCCTAAAATTTTTATAAAATATTTGTTTTTTTAGCCCTTATCCATGTCTTAGGAAACTTCAATGCTAATTTTAAGATTTTTGGAGTTAAAATTAAGATATTTTTGATGGCGTCAAAATTAACATCTCTCCCACATCATCTATAAGGCTTTCATGGATAAACTAGATGTCAGATATAGTGGACATCAGTTTAATCAGTTTAAATGACAAGTAATATTTAAATCCTACAAAAGAAAATGTTTTTTTCATAATAAAAAGGGTAATCAGGACCACTAAAACTAGAGCAATGAAGACGATTTTAAACATCCAGCATATTAGAAACTGCGTACACTACGAGAGGACAATTGCGACAAAATTCCCACAGGCAACAGTGGAATAGATTAATAAGGGATAAAACTTATACCATTAACCTAATTTTGAAACACTTGGAGGATATACAAAGATAGCATAATTGTGTGACCGAAAAGCAAAAGCTTACTGTACTGCTTTTTTATTGAAAATCAGGAGACCGAAATCTACTTCCACCTCCCAGGCCACAACTTTGTCCCACAAGTAGATGTCCAAGAAATCGCAGAATAACATATGTCCTGGCTAAAGGCACGTGCTCGTCCTGCCGATGCTAGCACTTATAAGGTTGGTCAAGTGCCAATAGAGCAATAATTTCCGAGGACACTATAATGAGGGCATTATCGTGTAAGAGAATAAATTAATTAGAATATGACCAAGTGTAAATAATATAAGTGCCTGGCATACATTTGACTCGGGAGAAGCCAAAACTCTACTCAAAAATGCATTACATAGTAGAGCATTAAAATTTTGAAAAAAAAAACAAAATTTCACAAATTTAAATGTTTCGATAACGCGTTCTCTCCCCACTTGCTTCATTTCTAGTAGCGAATTTTTTTAAAAAGCTTATTGTTTAAGCTCTAACTTGGCCAGAACAATTTTATTTAAATATTTTAAATTTTAGTGAAATTGTTATTTAAAAAAATATAAAAAATTATAGTATTTTATTCAACAATATGCCAACCCAATGCTTTATAAATAGCAAATGAGCAAAAGGTTTTAAACATTTGATATGTGCTATTAACAAATATATATGAATGTCTGTGCTACCATCGATCGTCATACCACAATTCTGCTAAATAGAAATGAAAATTAAAATAATTTTTACAATAGAACGAAATACATACATTCAATTCTTAATGAATTTTTTTCTATTAAATTCGAAATGAAAACTTAGAGTCTTAAAGGAATTTATGGACAATATCGGTTAACCACATTTAAGTTATTTATATGAATTTAAAGAAGACAAACAACTCCTTGTCTACACAGATGCACATTTGCCTAACGATTACTGTATTACATTAACATTTATTGTTACATGATACCAAAGACAATAGCAGCAAATAAATGTGACAACTATTAAGTATAAATGGTAATACGTAAGTATGACAACTGGTAGTCACAATATTAGTTAATGTTCCAATAAAAGTAGCAATACAAACATACATACACACATACATACATGCCCCGCTAAGCAACTAATCTGACTTTTATTGCACGTTGGGCTAACTAGAGAGAGAGTTGATGATACTAAATTTAATTTTATTTAAGCTGAATAGCTACTTAAAAATGCATTTAAATATTTCGATATTTAAGCAAATACTCAATTGCCAGACTTTGCAGAACGTTTCAAATATTTTAAATCTTTTTACATTTAACTGGTCCCTCTCAAAAATCACTTTTGGGTCCTAAGTGTTAAGTACTTATTCACTAAGTACTATTTACTAACGGCAAACAATCTTTTAAAATTTTATACTGATTTGTTTAAAAAACGCATTGACCTAAAAACGTTAAGGATAATGCTGGTCATGAAACCATAATTTTCTATCATTAAAACTTTAATCCACATGTTAAAATTCCTAACACCTATTTTGAAAGAAGTGGTTTAGTCGACTCAGAACTCTCTCCCTCTCTCTCTCTGTGATACGCCTTACTTCTTATATTTATCATTTATTGATTTGCAACAGCTGTTATAAATAAATTTTAATAAGTTTGACGTCACCAAAAAGCTCTTACGACTTATTTTAAGCGAAGCGGTTTTATGATGATGTGAAACTCTACGTCAGAGCTTCAGGCGTATGTAGTTTTTTACATTTCGTGTACTGCTACCTTAAATCATTATATTTTTAATAAAACGCTAAATGACTCAAAATATTCAGTTTTATTATTAACACATACTCAAACTTCTTAAATAAGTCTACAACGACTACCTTATCAATAGTACTATTTGTCGGAGTGGGTTTTTAATCATTTTTAGTCAGTACTACAGTTTAATTATTAAATTCTTCTGCAGGGTATGCATGTTTGTATTTATACAAACATAAAAGTAGAAACTTACTCCTATACGGATGGTTAGTTATCAATTGAAATAAGAAGTGCGTGATCAATTGCCTTAACGTCATCTTCTTCATCGTCGACGTACTTATAAACGGCAAACGCCTAGTGTTTGCATTACTTAAACCACAATAAATTGTTTCGACTGCAATTGCCACAAAAGTTTATTGATCTTACACATACACACATACTTGAGAAAAGAAAAATCATAGTAAGTTTTAGGATAATCGAAAAATTCAGATTTTTAGTTAATTAAGAAATATTATAGTCTAGTTCCAATTCAAAAATTAGGGAAGAGTTATACGTGAATCACCACCAATTTATATTGGTGAAGAAGACAAACATTTTTTCAGGGTCTCAATGTACCAGTGCCTAAACTGCAATTATTTAAAAGCTATTTTGCACTTTTTGGAACGTTTACAACGTACAAAGTAATAATCTTAGACCCACTTTTAGTTGTACTGATTAATTCAGATTCACTTGCTGAGTCTATTAAGGCCTGTCTGTCCGTTTGCCTGGGTGTATTCTTGTATTAAAAGATCGCGTTTTAAAGATATTTTAATAAAATTTTCCACAAATATTGTTTGTCATATAGGGGCAATGCCTATTGAAAATGGTGATTACCAGCCTATTATTTCACTAGTTCGCATAAAAACTGTCCTCGCGAAAAGAGCATTTTATTAATTAAGTTGGGTTTACCATGGATTCCAAGTGAGCTTAACTTCCGGAAATCACACTTAACCGCATAAGCTGCTAATAATTAATTGTAACCAAATATGGTTAAACATTGATGTAATTTTTTGCTATAAATATATCTCACTTAATTGTTAACACCTCCCATAGTAAGCCTTTATCCGAAAGCCATGTTAACATTCATAATTACTTACTTGGAAAGTTTTTATAGGAAAAGAAAATGTTCGAACAAAATTTTTCCAACCAAAATAACAGGTGATTTTTTAAGCGAAGTTTTTTTAAAAATTTAATAAAACACTCAAATTTGCATCATATATTAAAACTTTTTATTGGAATCGATAAATTGGTCTTTGCCATTTACTTTTTAAAATAACTTCATGTAAATGTTGCCTGCAGCTCCGGTTCAAATGGTTCATTCGTAAGGTCCAATTTTGCACCACTTTTTCGAGCATTTCGGCCTGTATTCCATGAATAACACGTGTTATGTTATACTCTTAGGCTTGAATCGTTTTTGGCTTGTCCACGTAGACCAACGACTTCACATAACCCCACAAGAAATAGTCAAGACGCGTCAAATCACATGATCTTGGCGGCCAACTCACAGGTGCATTTCGAGAGATAAACTGCTCACCAAATTCATTCTTCAATATGTCTATTGTTACACCAAGTCCAATTCAGCCAATTGGTCGTCGGTGGTTTAATGTCCACCAAAGTGATAATAGCACGAATTGTTGATTTACTAGGTGGATTATGACGACCATAAAAAGTTTGTAACGAACGATGGACATTTCTCACAGAGCACGAATTTTGATAAAATTTCAACGATTTGCAGTCGTTGCTCGTGCGTGAGTTTTTTCATGATGAAATGGCAGAGTATACTGAATAACAGATGTAGTTTGGACACAATTACCAACCAGCGTTGCCAGCCCGAAAAACTTAATTCATAAAAAATCACCCATCATAAGTAATTTTTTTTTTTTTTTTTTTTTTTTTTTTTTTTTTGCATAATTTTTAATTATTGAATCTTCGCTTTAGCGAACTAACAATAAGTTTTCAAATCTTAAGACTAAGGAAATAATATTAGTCCAGCCAGTGCCAAACTAAAATTTACGTTCTCATAATATAAATAGTTATCTTCATCTAAGCGCAATAGTATCCCTCCTTTTTAGACGGGAGTGTCCACTATGTTGCAAGATACTTCGAGCGAGCGGGTTTGGATGTGTTTCCAGCTTATTTAAATACTTGTCCACATATTTCAGGATTTCGCATTTAACTAGTGGAACTTTTAGATCCTTATGGATGTTGCTGTTTTTGACATACCACGGAGCACCAGTTATCATTCTTAGGATTTTATTTTGACGGCGTTGTATTTTTTCTATGTTAGAGGCGGAAGCAGTGCCCCATAATTGTATACCGTAGCACCAAATTGATTTTAAAATTGAGTTGTATAGTAGAAGTTTACAATCCAGATGAAGCACAGAGTTTCTACCCATAAGCCAGTGGATTTGTGCAGCTTTAAGTTTCATTTGCGTCAGCTTTGCATCTATATGAGGCTTCCATGTGAGGCGGCGATCCAGGTGAATACCAAGATATTTTGTCTCGGATCGTTGAGGCACCAAATGGTTGTTAATAGTGATTGGAGGGCACGTTTCTTTGCGTAAGGTAAAAGTTATGTGAGTACATTTTTGTTCATTTATTTTTATTCCCCATAACCTTGCCCATTTCTCAACTTGGCTAACGTGTTGTTGCAGTTGACTCGAAGCCTCTTTAGGGTATTTATGAATACTGAGAAAAGCAGTATCATCAGCAAATGTGGACGTGTGCGTAAAACAGTTGGTTGGCATATCTGCTGTGTAAAGCAAGTACAAAATTGGACCTAGTATACTCCCTTGAGGTACACCAGCCTCTATTGGTTGGGAACAACTTATTTGGTTTCCCTCTTTGATCATAAATTGTCTGCCGGTTAAGTATTTTTCTAGCAGGCTTGAAATATTAGCTGGTAGATAGAGTTTTAGTTTGACTAACAGGCCTTCGTGCCATACTTTATCGAATGCTTGAGAGACATCGATAAAAAGCGCGGAGCAGTACTTCTTTTCCTCAAAGGCTTTTCTTATAACCTGCACCAGTCTGTGAGTTTGTTCGATTGTGCTATGTTGACTTCTAAAACCAAATTGGTGATCTGGGATGCAGTTGTTATCATTAAGGATCGGACTCAGCTTGTTTTTAAGCAGCTTTTCGAATAGTTTCGCCAAAGTTGGTAACAAACTTATAGGCCTATAAGACTCCACCTTCGAAGGATCTTTACCAGGCTTGGGAATCATCTTTACTAAGGCAACTTTCCATATTGGCGGAAAGTGTTCAAGCCGAATTATGGCATTAAAAACAAAAAGAATAATTCTTTTACCTGTGAAGGGTAGCTCTAGAAGCATTTTGTTGCTTATTTTATCAACGCCAGGAGCTTTTTTGTCATTTAGGTTAGCGATTGCCTCTATAACATCTGAAAATTGGAAACGTATTTCTATAGGACGTCTAGCTACAACAGGCGGTAATTCTCTCACGTCAGTGCATGAATTGGGAGTGAAGACGTTCCTTAAATGGCTTGCGAACAGATCGCATTTTTCTTCGTCATTTCTAGCCCAGGATCCTCTCAGGTTACGCAGTGGTGGTTTTGCGATTACGGGTCTTTTAAGACATCTGGCTGTTCGCCATAGAGAATAGTTTGTTTGAGGAGTCGCGTCTAGACCTTCAAGGTATTCCTTCATTGATGACATTCTATGTACTTCCAGCATGTTTTTTAATCGGTTTGTACATTCCTTCAGCTTATTTTTAAGTAGGGGCGATCTATACTTTTGCCATTCTCTTCGGGCTCTCCTTTTTTCAGATAGGAGCTTTTCAACATCGGTTGAGTAAATTTTGTTGTATCTGGCCTGACGGTAGGTAGAAGAAGCATTTTCAACGGCTTTTTTAATATTTTCATTGAGGCTACTAAGGCACTCATCGATTTCCTCGGAAGTTTTTAAAGATTGGTGTTCCGAACAGTGCGTGCTGATAAATTTTCTGTATTTTAACCAGTTTATTCTTTTTGACAGAAAAATATCACTAGTTGCAATTTGGTGAGGACTGCAAATAGTAAAAATTGTGGGTGAGTGATCAGAAGATAAATCCAAGGAGGGTTGAGCCTCAATAAGCTCAGGGGATATGCCTTTTGCTACGCCAAAATCTATTACGTCTGGTATTTTATTGTGGTCAGTTGGCCAATATGTTGGTTGCCCAGTTGAAAAAACGTGAAGTCTCATTTCCGATACAGAACCATACAAGACAGGACCTCTGGGACTTATTAGGCGGGAGCCCCAGTATGTGTGTTTAGCGTTGTAGTCTCCAGCAGCTATAAAGTGAGGACCTAAAGATTTATAGAAACTGTTGTACTGATCCTTCGTTATGGAGAATCTGGGTGGAAAATAAACTGACGAAATAACGAGATTATGGTAAAATTCATCGATGCAGACGTTTGTTGCTTGTATATAACTTTCGGAGAGACCACCCATCCATTGGTGTTTGATTCTTGATTTAATTAATATAGCTGAACCACCACAGAATCTATCCCTGGGATCTTTCGAATCATAAAAAGTATAGCCACTTATTTTGAACGTGCTTCTAGTTGTCATATGAGTTTCGGAAATCAACATGACATCGATTTTTTGGTGTGTTAAAAAGTATTCGAGCTCATTTTTGTGTTGGCGGATGCCGTTTGCGTTCCAGAAACAAACCCTGAGGCAGTTCATGGTCTTTTAAGCATGGCCTGCAGAAGAGCAGACTGCATTTTCTGCATCTCCTGCATCATGCTAGCCATTTGCGCCATTACCTGCGTGAATTGTTTGACCATATTGTCAATTACGGCTTCCAGGCGGCTAAAATTGGGACCAGTTGGTTCACTTGTTGGCACTTGTTGTTGTGTTGTAGGCTCGGTAGACTTACGTGCATTAGGCTGGCTAGACTTTAATGCAGCGGCGTAAGAAACTTGATTTGTAGTTGGTTGTGCTAACGGAGGCATATTTGTAGTTGGTATATCTAAAGGCTGGGGAGGGGCAGGAACTATTTTTGGCTTAGTTGAGCGCATAACCGAATTAAAAACAGGGCAACCCCTATAGTTGGCAGTGTGGTTTCTCCCGCAGTTGCTGCATTTCTTCATCCTAGGATCATCTTTTGGCTTGTCGCACTTGGTCGTATCGTGCAGATCCCCACACACAACACAAACAGTAGGCAGCTTACAATAAGCTTTAGTGTGGCCATACTCCTGGCAGTTCAAGCACTGTACGGGCCCAGATCGCTTATGTGGCACTTCCACAGTAACTCGTCGGTGCATAATATATTTTAAATCATAGATGGGGTGAGTTTCACTTTTTTTCAATTTGATATCACCAGGCTGAAGCTCCACTCTGAATAATGGTTGGGGGTGTTTTTCCCTGTTTCTCATATTGGATACCCTCCTGACCATAAACCCTTTGCTTAATAAACTGGTCTTGACCTCTTCTGGGTCAACATTAGAATCAATGCCTTTAATGACTACCTGAGGCCTTTTGCGGTCTTGAGTTGGTAGGTATAGAAGTTTTTGTTAAGTTTTTCGAGCTCCGAAACCGTAGCGCGGTAGGCGTTTTCATGGTTCACTTGAATTTTTGTCTCAAATATGTTACCGCGTTTAACGTTTGAAACATAAAAGTTATTTTCCCCAATCAAACCGACTAAAAACTTTACGAGATCATTTGAGTTTTTTTCCCTCAAATAAATGGGAGGTGGCTTAAAGGACTTTCTTTCACTAACGGGGGCCTCATTATCCTCTTGTAAAATTGCAAAACGATTTTGCGATGAGGTTGGCCTTTCATCGTCTTTTAAAATTTTTGCAAGTTGAGATGCTTCTGCCGATTTAGGGCTTCTTCCCCTTTTAAGAACTGTCACATAGCGGTCCATCCCTACCTGGATCTTAGGTGCCGGTGCAGAAATTAAGCTTGATGCGGCTGTAGCAGCTGCAAGTTCAATTCCAGAATTTGATAATGGTGACCGCGACAAAGATGGTACCTCAGAATTTTTTTTATAATTATTAAATAAAGATTGGGCTAAATTAGTCCCTTGTTCACTACATTTATCTAAATTAGGCGCACTTGAACTAAGATTGCTTGTAATTGTTTTTGGTCTCGCATTTAAATAATTTCTATTAAATTTAGGGTCTCTTATGTTCTCATTGCTAACACTGCTTAACACAATGTAAGCATTTCGGCTATCAGGCCCACTGTCACTACGATTACTGTTACTCATTAACAGTTCGCTTTTTTTTTTATTTAGTTTGTTGTTATTGTTTTTCTTTTCTCACTTTTTTGTGTATATATGTATGTATATTAATAATTTCGTTTGCTACCTATTACTAATATCACCTATTAACAATATTACACTCGCGTACACACGTCCGTACACTACGAGATTAAGAATGCAACTGCACAAATTTAGACAGATGATGGTTCTTAAAATATTTAAATTGTGGTACAGCTAAGGTTGTTATTTTCAAATATTAAAAAAGGTGACAGGCATCGAAAAAACCACGGACTTTTACGGACAACAAATAATTCTTTATTCAAACAATTTTAAATTTACTTCAAGTGAATAAAACTCAAAATGAAAGTTAAAACAAAATTTTTGCGAGATTGGCTTTTTTTAACAAAAAAGCTTAGTCTTTATTTTTAAAAACTAAAAATTTTTCTAAATGTTTCAATTAAAAGGTTTCTATTTTTAACTCTTGCGGTTTGCAAAGTAATGGAATAAACGTTGTTTTAAAAATGCAGGGCCATATCGTCGCATTCGATTCGAATCGAAATATTACTCCATCGATCGAGTTGTCAATGATTATAGGAATAAGTATAGTAATTTTAATAGGAAATTTCAAATTTCGATTCAAATAGAGGGCTACGATTTGGTTCCAGGACTTTCCTGACGCCGTTTTTCGTTCGAGGATGGATGCCCAAAATAAAGGGGAGGATCGGGAAAAAGAGGATGGATAACAGCCCTGGGAATACCCTACTTTACCTGAACCTGATGTTTTGTTGATTTAGTATTTCTCATGGATAGCGCAGTCCGAGTGAATTAAAAGACTTTCCGCTTAAGTAATGGTCAACATTTCAAAGTTAATCGTACACTCTATCCTGATACTATACTTACATACATATGACATAAAATATATGCATGTAAGGGAACGCGTCTTATATTCTAACTTTGCTCAAAATAGCCATTTGTTATCAACAAAACCATTTAGGTACTCTTTTCATACAAATAAAAAAATATTTATAACTTCAATTTGGCGTAGTGGTTACGATTCAGAAAGAAAAACAAAATTTAAAAAAACAAATGATTGTTATTTCTTATTGATCTCAAATGGACATGGGTTGCAATTCAATGTCTTGTTTAACATGACATAATACCATTCAAGAAATGCCAAAAGGTTTTAGTCAAATCTTCCGACGACAAGTACATGATCATTTACTTTTGATCTACGCAGTCATCAGTTTAACATTGTACGTAGTAAAAGATTAAATATGTATGAAGTTTGAATTTCATTTCTACTACTACCTCAACCAACTGCCTTCCCTTCTTAAGTATATGTTACTGTGGCATCAATAGGAAAACTAGTCCAGAACAGATTACAGACAAAGTTGTATTATTGATGAATTAAAGACCGCTTTGATGTTAGTTCTATGTCAGTTACTTTTTACTAATGAGATGTCGCTTTAAATTAAATAGAATTTCTAAAAGCAAATAGAACAAGATGCACACAAATCGAAAATTTCAAATTTGCAAGAAAAAGGGTAAAAATCAAAATCTCAAGTCAATTAAAATGTTTATTAAAAAATCACGGTGTCCAAGAAAGTACAAAATATGTTTAACAACATATGCACGTTAATATGCCTGAGTATGTGCTTATGTCTGTTTGTATGTACTTGTGTACGATATGTAAAAGTAAAACAATTTAATCTGTTAAAATTGGCCATACAAAACTAATCGAGATGAAGTGATTTGTCTGTTTCTCTAACAGACTACCTTTGTTTTGTCCTTTTTTGCCCGTCCGTTGCTTTATCCTTGTGTAAACAAACAGTTTAATTGTTTTATTGGCCTAAAACAGACGATAAATACTAACTAAATACAACAAGCTTCTTAAAATCGACTAAGTACAAGCAAACATTCATGTAGTATTTATGTGCATACATTCATACATACAAACATAAATGGGTTTTACAAACAGTATTAACCTCAGACAAGACCATAAGCCAATTGAACCGTATTTCAAAGTTCGTACTTACATATGTTTGCATGTCAGTATTTGTGTGTGTGTGTGTGTGTGTGTGCGTGTATTCAAATATATTTGAATGTGTAAATTGTTTAGTTAAAAGATACATAAATAAATACATATTGTTTTAGATTTAACATTTTAAATCTTCTTTGAAAAAGTCAACCCACACACACCTTCAATAATGGAAACCTGCAACAAACATACAATCTTATGGACAACATGAGTATGTTGTTAGTTAGTACCTTACACCATTACAATGTGAATGTTTATAATGATAATTGGGATGAGGATTACGATGACTATGGTCATGAGGAATGAAGAGAATAATGATTTTACCCATAATATGTAATAATATTGCGACAATATTAAAGCAATTCAATGTTCATGATATTCTTCTTGCATATATTGTGCAAATTACGAATGCATCAACCCGATGGCAAATATCATAATGATTAATCGAAACAAACGTTGCCAATTTTAATTCTTCGTTAGAAAACAAGGACTTTTTTAAAATTCGCGTTTTATATGAATCTGTACCTGAATAAACACTGAATATTTTTTTGAATGCCAAACTAAACACAATAAAATTCTAAATATAATTGATTTTGGCGTATCAAAAGGCATAGGTGCAGACTAGATACAATTAAATTTTTTTCGCAGATGTCGAGTAGCTTTTGTCTGAGAAAATAATGGCAATAGCACAGATCGTCCTAACTTAAAATAAAGCTGAAGGAATGCGCCAAACACCTTAAAAATTTGCTTAAAGCTCATGAAACAGCATTACTTCAAAGCTTTGACGATCAGCAAAAAGTCTAAAAAAACTTTTTTATCGCAAAACCACCAATGTGTTACCTAATAGAACTCTGGGCAGAAATGACGAAGAAAACCGAAATCTTTTCGTCAATAATGTAAAAAACGTATTCTCTCCCAATTTATCTACGGACATGAATGAATTACCGCCTGTTGTTACCCGACAACCTATAAAACTACCGTTTCGATTGCTGGATATTAAATAGACCTTTAATAATATAAATAATAATAAAAAAGGCGCCTAATTTTTATGAAAGCTTCGACGAGATGCTTTTTGAGGTGCCTTGTTTAACTCCATAATAAGGCTTGAATGTTTTCCGCCAATGTGGAGAGTTGTACTAATACAGGCTAATCTTATGCTTGGAAACTAATCCCCAAATGCCATAATATACACGCCTACAACTCTTTATACAAAGTTATCGAAACTGCCCGTAAAACTGGTAAAAATCAAGTTGACTCCCACATTGAATGACAACAACTGCATCTTCAATTACCAATTTGGCTTTAGGCGACAGCAAAGCATAATGGAACAAGCCAACAGATTGGCAAAGATTAGAAGAAAATCTTTTAAGAAAAAGAACATTTTGTTTGCTTTTCATTGTTGTCTCTCAAGCGAAAGCTTTAGAGTTTGGCGTGAAGGCCTTTTAACTAAACCTTTTCCTAACCTTTCCGAAGAGTACATAACTGACCAACAGATCATGATCAAAGAGGGGGCCACTAAAATTTTCCTCAATAAATAGGGGCGGCGTAACTCAAGGTATCATTTTAGAACCAATTCTGCTTTACACACCAGACATGCCAACAAACTGTCAAACACACAGGGTTGACATTTGCCGTGGACACGAATTTTCTCAGCACTCGTGAAGCCCACAACAAAACTCGAATCAATCATTTTATCCAAGAAGGGAATTGGGCAAAGTTATGGGTAATAAAAGTTTATGTACAAATAATCCCCAATCCTTATTAACAACCATCTGCTTCAGGCGAAATACCTTTGCATTAACCTGGAACGTCGCCTCACATGAAAGTCACATATACTTAAATGCGAAGTTGAGATAAATGAAACTAATTGCGGCTAAAATTCGTTGGCTTATTAGAAGAAACTTCAGCTTTACAGCTCGTTTTTGAAACCAATTCGATGCTATTAAAAACAATAATGGGGCACTGCCTCTACTTTTAAGAAAAGGAGGGACCCTATTACCTTAAATGAAACCATCAACATTTCGTATTTTTAATTTTAGAATTTTAACTTTAGTCTGGTACTGGCTGGACAAATTTTAGGTTTAGATTATTGTTGATTCAGGAAACTTCCAGAATAAACGCAAATAAGGGTAAATTCAAAAGAACCTTATTATTGTTTGAACGTGGTATGAAGAGCTCACAAAGACCTCTTGGAAAATACTTAAAATGAATTGACCACAAAAGGTACCAAAATTATTGAAAAATTTAAAAGCGCATAATAAAAGTCGATGAATTCTAAACGTAATTAATTTGTTATCAAACACAGTAAACATGTGTATTTTGTATGGGAAATAGGTGTGACAGCTGTCGAATTTTCCAGAAAGTTGCCTTTCATCAACTTAAAGCATATTTTAAAACTTTACATAAACTTAGTAAATACAATTTATATAAATTTTGCTTATCTAGATTACTTAAATCTTACACTGTGCCATGTGGCTAAGTTTCAACTTTCTTAAGTACATTTGCACTACAATGACATTGCTATGGAATAATCCCTTTTTTATTGTCCTGTAGAGACATCAATAAAATTTTCAAAAACCAAAATATGTACGTATATTGCAAACTTCAAATTGACACAGATTGTCTAAAAATGATTAATCGTTAAAAATATCATTAAGACGATATCCCTTATATACGCCACTGGGAATGTGTGAAATATTTATGTCCAAATGTATGTTTGCAATTCAACAATATTGCCTACCAATATTACATTGTCAACTTAAAGCCAAAACATGGTCGTTACACGATTAAGTGTTGTTATAGACGTGCTAAACATATGCACTCATACACAATATCTATTTACACAGCAAAAAATGAAAAGTTGATTTTAATTAAGAAATTTGTAGTCCCAATTAAATTTTTATAGATTCTCAGCCTGCATTAAAATTGATATAAATTAAAGAAATTACTTAGAATGCAACAAAAATTTCATTACTTTTTAATAGATTTAATTAAAAACATTTTGTTAATTGTTATAAATGAAAAAAAAATTGTTTTTATATATTTATTGGATTTAATTATAATTATTTAGTTTTATTTTTTTATTACATATATATTAATGTTAATTTTTAATTTATTGATTAATTTTTTATATATTAAAATTGAAAAAAATTATTTGCAAAAAGCCAATTTTAGTTAACATTACTAGTGTTATTAGCGACTCGAACTTGGGACCTTATCGTTGAAAGACGTATGATCTATCCACTCAACCAACGAAACATTCAGCATTTATAAGTGCTTTTATTTACTTACAACCACATTATAAAATTCACCTCAAGTCAAGTCAACGCAAATCAACACACCTCAACATTTATAAACAAAGAGAAAACATAAAACAAAAAATTTTATAAAAATAAGAAAAAAAGGAAACTAAAAGATGTATTGACCCAGTCAAGCATCAAACCCGGCACCTTGTGAGTGCCAGGCTGAGACTCTAACCACCAGATTACAGAGACATTGGATTTTGTTGTCTAAATTTTTATTTACATTAGTTTTTTTATTTTTACAACATTAAGTGTGTATTTGCAAAAACCAGTGTACAAAGGCGTTAAAATACAAAATGTCTATTCAAAATATTTTTTTTTAATAATTTGTAAATATGCATCACTGCTATGGTTAAATTTCAATAAAAACCTAAATATTTTATTGGGGCAGTTAAATTATTATTTAAAAATCGTTTTGGGTTTTTAATAAGTTCGTTAATTGAAACAAATATAGAAATAATTTTTTCTGTGTATAAACATGCAAGTACATATATTTAATTTGATAATATGCACACACATACAAACATCCGCAAACATATGTTTGTACATATTTATACTTAAAAATATGTTTTTTTCGTTGTTTTAATGTAAAAGAGACTGTGTTAAAATCATGCAAATTTTAAACAAAACCTCAACACCATTTCAAAGAACAAAAGGTTTAACTGCCGTTTTACAAACAAAAAAAAAATAACAAAATGCATTGACAACTAACAGAGTCCATATAGACTCATCCAACTAGCTATTTAAGCGACCAACGTTTCATCCTGCCAGGTTGGCTGAAAGCAAATAATCCATCTATCTGTACAAAACATACCTGAATACCACCACAAATAGGAATTGAAAGGTAATCACGACGAATGGACACGACTGATGTTGACTGTGAGTTCAAAAACTTTTTGAATCATTTCTTTTTTTTTCAATTTTTGAATTATTATTAATACTCGTGGTTTTGTGGTAAAGGTAATGGGGCCAGTCTCAAGCTAAATGTTAAGAAGCACCATAAACAACGTCTAAGCTTCTGACCATATTTTCTTACTTACTTACAAGCATTTTAAAACTGTTCATATGAATGACCAACCATTATGTAAGCTAAATGTGAGACATACAAACAGACAAACATAAATATTTATTGCAACACGACGAGATCAATTCAATTGTTCTTTATGCGATTAGTCATTAAAAGATAACTGATAAGATAATTGCCCTTGAATTCTAAATGGAAATATGTAACGAAAATGTTAAATTGTAATTATTCTGGTAGACACTAATGCAAAGGTACATATGTACACACATACATAGATACAAACCTATACATGTATATGAATATCCATGTAAAATTTTAATCTCTTTTTTTATACCCTTCACATAAGTGATAAGAGTATTTATAAGTTTGTCATTCCGTTTGTAATTTGTTTATTATCCATTGGCAACCCCATAAATTGTATATATTCGGGAATCTTATAGTAAGAGAATTCAATGTAGCCATTTCCGTCTGTCCGTGTTGTGGTTGAAATAAAAGTTCTGAAGCCCCCCAAAGCCGCATAGACATATCTGCGAGAAAATCGCTATTGAAATCCATGAAAATCGCCCGATAACTGACCGTGATATAACCTTAACACTAAGACTACCTCTGTTTATTTCCCTAAAATTTGTACATAAAAACCTCTACAACTTCCCCGGAGTTGCCCCGTGTAAAGTGCAATGTAAGACCGATTACCATTAATTTTTCCCCACGAACCCTAGCAGGGTTGCCATACAAAGTTTGATTTTTAAAATTTTTTTTATTTCCTCCCACAGCTTTCAGGGTTCTCCTACAAAGGTAAAATGTGTGAAACATACTTACCCTCTAATTCCAGCCCCTAACATGGTTTCCATAAAAAAATTTAAAAAGCAGGGTAAAAACCCCTAAAACTTCCCCGTAGTCGTCTCTAGAAAAGTAAAATGTGTAACAGACCCCAATTAGTTTTTCCTTCCAAACGTATTCCTAGAGTATACTTACCCCCTATCCCCATCAACTAAGGAGCTGCCATACAAAATATACAAAAATTATGTAAAAACGTCCATAACTTCTCAAAGTCGTCCTTAAAGAAAAAAAGTGTACGACCGACCCACATTAGGTTCCCTTCCCAAATATATTCCTAGAAAATACTTAACCCCTGTCCCTACGCCCTTAGGGGGTTGCCATACAAAATTTAAAAAAAAGGTAAAAAGCTTACAACTTCCCCGGAGTCGCTCTAGTAAATAAAAGGTATAGCAGACCACCATTAGTTTTCCCTCCCAAACATATTCCTAGAACGTTTTTCCCCCATCTTCATCACCTAAGGGGATTGCCATACAAAATTAAAAAAAAAATGATATAAAAACGCCCATAACTTCCCCAGTGTCGGCCTTAGGGAAATAAAGAGTACGACCAACCCCCATTAGTTTCTCCTCGAAAATATGTATATTCCTAGAACATACTTACCCCCTGTCTTCACGCCCTAAAGGGGTTGCCATACAGAATTTGAAAAAATAGGGTATAAACCCCTTCAAATTCCTCGGAGTCGCCCCTAGAGGAATAAAATGTATCACAGCCCCCGTCAGTTTTTCCCCCCAAAAATATTCGTAGAACATACTAAATCCTTTTCTCCGCCACTGAACGGGGTTACCGTACAAAATTTACAAAAATAATTATGTAAAATGCCCCCAGAGTCGGCCTTAGAGAAATAAAGTGTACAGTCGACCCCTATTAGTTTCCCCTCCCAAACATATTCCTAGAACATACTTACCCCCTTTCACTACGCCCTAAGGGGGCTTAAAAAATTAGAGTGAAAGCCCTTACAAAATTTAAAAAAAATTAGGGTAAAAACCCCTTAAGTTGCCCTAATCACCCTAAGAGGGTTAAAATATAACACCGACCCCTATTAAAAAAAAAATCATAAATAAAAAAACGGATAAAAACAAAAAAAGGTTTGGGGTTTCGAAAGTCCAATGTAAAGGGTATCTAAGATTCGGTGCAGCCGAATATAACGCTCTTGTTTAATTTAGATTAAAGAAAATTTCACAATTAATGTAAATTAATAATGCAATCAATTAAATACAATTTATAAGTTTATTAGAAACCGTTGGTATTTAAGATATACTTATGTATGATAAATACACACATACTTACATACACACACACACATACATAATTAATAAACAAAAAAACATTTTTTTTAAATATTTTCAACATTTATTTTCATTATGTTTATAATTATTTGTATTTATGGTCGCTATTGCAGTTTCTGTTTCACTGCGTTTATTTATTAAATTTAGTTGTGTTGAACATAAGTACTCACGGGTCGATTTACACGTTGACACGCTAAAAATTTGCTGCTTTTGTCGTGCCCATAATAGTTACAGGTACAGTTGTCACCACCGATCGTTCTCCATTGTGTTGATCGAGTTGAATAGAGTGTGGGAACATGGTACCCTTTCTTTTGTCAGACAATAAGTATCTGTAGTCAGGTGTAATAAGATTTCATTGTTTGCAGCAGCATTTTGCTGCACATACTTGCTGTGTTGTTGTTTACTTTTACTTGTAGTGTAATGGTTTTTCTTTTTAAGCTGCTAATAATGCTGCATCTTTGCTTTAATTTTCTAGATTTAGTGCAGTAAAAAAGAAATCAAATCGCCGGTGGAGTAAATGTACTTTTAGAGAATTAAGGGCATTTAGGCATTTAACACAAATATAAATTGGCAACATTATCAGTTTGCTACCGTTTAATTAAATGAATCTTAAATATACGAAAGAAAAGACAATGTTAAAGTTCACATCCACATAAAAATTACAATGGACCTTACACAGAAAAAAAATCGTTCTAAAATCATAAATTTTATTCTTGAATTTATTCAAAATCGTACATGAATTTTTTTTAATTACGATTCGTATTAAAGTTTGCTTAAATCAAGTCCAGTCGGTATTACTTCAAAAATCAAGCAGAAGCCAATTGCTGCTTTTATATGTACATCAATGCTGAACAGTTACGTTTTTCTTTTATTGTTTTTTGACTTCTTCAAACGCTGTTTGATTTTCATTTTGTATTTTACATAATTCAATGCAATTTTAGTTTTTACCAGATTTTGCGGTACAGAAACAAAAGAAATTTTATTTATAGAGCCCTGCCCAATGCTCGGGTTCAGAGTTCGGTCAATAGTGTCGTTGGGTCGATGAAAATCGTTTTTTTTTAAACATGCTACGTTACATGTTTTTCTTTAATTTAAATTTTTTTTAAGTAAAATAAACTTAAGTATGTTGGTTTTATAAAAAATTGTTTTTTTTGTATTTAATGAATAAATAAATTATTTTAATGTGTAAACCTTTTCCATTTCAATAAAACAGTAGTTGGCTGAAGTTAGGGTTCGGGTTAGGCTCGGTTTTTAAAATGCACGTTCAATTGGGAATTAGTAATTTATGTTCAAGCTTACGTAATTTTATTGTGACTGGTGTGACCTCGGTTGGTTGGTTGGTTTCCGTGGTAGTTCGCTGCACGCAAACTGCCAAGGAGAGTCTAAATGACCCCGTTTTGACAACACCACTCGATAGGTCAGAGGTCCCCTTAAGCAATGGTGAGACCTTACTACTCACAAACTTGACTAAAAATTAAAAATGTACCAAATGTATATTTTAAGCAAGTAAGAAATGTATAGTCGGTTAAGTCTGGCCTAATGATACCCTCTGCACATAGTATTTCAGCGAGGAAGCCTAAGCGCGTAATGGGACATCGATTCTAGCGGATTGGACTTCATTTATAATTTCGTAAACAGAATCCTTGCTGATTGCTCTAAGAGTAAAATAGTTTTTAGCTGGTGATATCAATGTTGTTGTTTCGTTGACATATTAAGAGTCGCTAGACGTTATATTGCTGATGAATTTGGGAAGATTGGGTGTAAGGACCATGATGAGGGTCATTATAGAGCATCGTTTGGTCAGGGCTATAACAAGCAAAAGGGATCGCTGAACTCAGGGTTTTTATAGAATGTGTGGTGGCAATAGGTGAGGTTGAACAAGGAACCTTAAAAAAAATTACAAGTCCCGCAGGACACACACCTAAGCTAGTGACCGGCTTGTTGTGTGCTCCTAGCAAAGAAGTTTGGAAGGGGAGTTATTAAAATTCAGTAACGCAGACTTCCTTTAACATTTCGCCTATCAGACCTCTTAAGTCAGCTTCATCTATTGAAACATCAGACATAAAGCATCAGCCTCTGGCCTGTGCAAAAGCTGGGAAGTGACACAGAAAAGGATTTTTAAATTCGATATTGCTGTTCTTCACAAGTACCATCCGATAGACGTGTTTTTGTAAGTTTAAGTGACCCGCAAATTCAGACTCCCTCACTTTCAGAATCCTCCAAGTTATATCCTCTTCCGGTTTACTCTAGAAGATTTTTGTTATCCTGGCAACCGTCTTGTGGTCCCACAGCGCCCTGTAGATAGTTCCCACTCGCTTTTTTCACTCGGATCTTCTCACAACGTAAGTTCTCGGGTTTTCCAGGTCAACTTCCCGCTGTTTGCATGGGTGAGGATAGGAAATAAGGAAAACTATGGAGCATGTTATCTGTCAATGCATGAGATTGCAGAACCATTGAGTCAAGCAGTTGGGTAAAAGTTTCCGAATGAGACTGGCTGATGTCTCGAGGCTAAAACTGGAAAACGTCATTGAGTTTGTCATGGGTAGACTATAAGCAATTGAGAGGGGGTTTCACAAGAGTAATTGGATTAATTTTTTCTTTCTCTATATTTTTTTGTAAGTCCGGAAGAAATACAAAATTGGCCCAGAATGCCTTTGAGGGATGATGCAAGAGAGGATGTGCTTCTCTATATAACTTTTTGTAACCTAACATAACCTTTATTCAAAAGGTTTTTTCGTGCTTTCGAATATCTCTTGTGTTGATCATTTGCTTGAAAATTAAAAAAACCTTTTTTTTAGCTCCACAACAAAGATACACCTTAAAACCACAGTACGGTTTATGGGACTTTTGGAGCAAATCCGGATTGGCAAGCGTCCTATCGTATTTAGAATCAAACGCAAGAATATATTTCATTCGATATTGTTTTATTAGGATAAGAAAACAAGATTTGAGGAACTGGAAAATTTTCCAAGGATAGCAAACAACCGAAAGTGGCTTTTCCATTAGTTGTAGAACTTTCCTTCGGCCCAACGTTAATTAGTTTGAATGCCTCTTTTAAATGTGAATGTTATTTTGTTTATTTTTATGAGCATCAACCTCCGCCTACTGTTGTTGACCTTCTAACTTTGCATTTTAACGGAGACGTCTTAAAACACAACTACTGGAAACACAAATAAGTTTGTAGTTACTTGCAAAGCCGGTAGGTTGAATAGTTGGCACATGTGATTTAAGTTAAAGCAATAGATACTTATGTTCATACATACATACACTTTCTGTTATACTTACATGCATATTAATGTAAGTTTGTATGTGTTTATATGCTTTTCTTAGCGGTTATGTGGTCGCCTTTCTTCGTTCTTTGTTTTTTATTTTGATTTTGTAGCATTAAACAGTTCCGTTTTGTTAGATTTTCCTACGTTGTCTTTTTGTTTTTATACTGTCGACTTTTTATGGGGTTTCTTTAATTTGAGGTCGTGAGAATCTTCTTTAATTAATTGGCTCACTACATGTACTACACGTACAATTTGCAAATATACATAGAAGAAAAGCATTCAGAGATACATTTATTAGCAGAGTAGGACAAACTAAAGAAAGTTGGAAAAACAGTAGACCATTGCTAAACGTGTGTGTATGTGGGTAGATAATGATGGACAAAAATCAAAGTTTGATATTATTTTCCTGAAATGCAAAATAAAATGCTGAAACTAAGTTTTGGGTTTTTTCATATTATTAAAATGAATAGATGTACGTTTAAGTATAAATGTGTAGATTTAGAGGTGGCAAATTTATATTTTTAAATACGATTGTTTCAAGAAATAATAAACCATGCGGAAGGAGGGTGGCGCCGTTGGAATTGTCGATTGTGCGAATTTGTCAGTCACGATGTCGCAGTGGACGAGTTAGCATAGCGCGTTCGCTGTGGAGACATTTTTAAGGGTAATGATTCTTACGAAATTGCTCTTCGACAATTTTAGTGAAAGTTCGGTATTCGGCAAATACGTAATGGACCGAGTGTAAGCTTAATTCGTTCGTGGATGCAAAGATTCCGCGCATATGCTTAGGCTATGAATGCCTCACGGCCAGGGCCCAATCAATATTCAAGGACTCCAGCAAACATTGTACTGGTTAAAAGCAGTTTACGTGAAAGTCGCTCCAAAACATGGCATTTACAGTGCGAAAACGCTCCAGCATCGTTTTGCAAAAATTTACTTTCAATGCGGACAGGAGCAGCCTCACTTGGGCTTCCAACAGCGAAATTTAAATCGTTCAATAACTGAAATAACGTGACTTTGATTTACGCAGAAATTTTTGCAAAACGATGCTGGAGCGTTTTCGCACTGTAAATGCCATGTTTTGGAACGACACGGCTCATTTTTACTTAAACGGCAAAGTCAACAAGCAAAACTGCCGTTACTCATTTCTAAGAATCCACAACCCTCGATTAAAACATCAAAAATTATTGCATTGCCCCAGGGTAACTCTTTTGGGTGCCTTATCCACGCATAACACAATTGAATCATTTTTTTCAAAAATTCTTGAGGCCAGGCGACGGTGAAAATTATCTACACGTGCTTACGGAATTCTTTTTGCCACACCTGCGAGCTCATCCATCGTACTTGTTACGCACGTAGTTTCAACAGGATTGGGCACCTGCACACAGAGCCAGAGCTTCGATTATTTGGCTTCGGGAAAATTTTCGCCAAAAACCGATTAGTCGCTTTTGCTTATAACTTAAACAGATAAAAATTTTAATTTTAATTAAAAAAATGCTATGATTTTCAAGGATGGTATGTTTTTAAGCGACTTATAGTAAGAAGGCACAAAAAGACCATAATTTCTGCTCACAATGACCACTTGAAGACTGTGACGTAATGCAATATCTCTTTCGAACGTTCGGGCTTTGAATTCGGTATTAAGTCGTGTTCGTTGTGGCGTTTTTACCGAACACTGACCTAACTAACATGAAATTTCAAAAGTTTCCATTGTGGCTTAAAATATTCAAAAACACAACTATTTAGTACTACAATCAATCAAAAGAAATTTTTCCCATAAATTATCAAAATGCTTAGCTATGGTCACTAGTGCATTCGTTTTATTTAATAAAATTTGCTAGTTTTTGTTTGAACTAAATAGATAAACAGCTTGAATTTATAAAATAATTTTGAGTTTGGTTTGTGCTCGGTTTTCGTTCGTGTTCGGCCGAACCATAAAAATTTGAACGAATTTTTGGTTCGGGTTAGGTTTGGTTACGAAAATTCACGTTTGGTCGGACTCTTGTAATTATATTTTAACATTCACAAAGGAAACATAACTATTGCATCAGAGTATATAGGGTGGTGGTACTCTTAATATAACGGACCAATTATATTTTAATAACACAATGGCATATCTCAGAAGCTGTAGTACCTGTTGATTTCAAACCTGACGCAAGTCAGCGGTACTCTTTCTTTTAGCTTCTTGCAATTGAATTGTCAAACTTTAAACGTAACAATTTGCACAAGTTTACGCATCGATTCCTGTGTTTTGCCAGAGCGGGGGAAAGAGAGATACAAAACTTAATAATCTTTAACAAACTACCAAATATCAATATACGGTATGTTGGGAAACTGTTTAAGTTAGTTTAATGTGCTGTTTTTCGAAGCAAATTAAGTGACTGTCTCATACGATTTATTTGTATTTTGTTTTTGTTTTTAATAACAAAATACACTTAAATCGCCCAAGAAAATTACTCAATTGGCTTTAAAAAACAGCACATAAGAGTTTACTTTTGCACATTTACAGTACAACACATGAAATGCACAAGATCATTTTGATTTGGGATTTTAAGCCCTTTTACATTGCTTTAACACTAAAAATTTTAAAACATTTTGTTTCTCTTGTTTTTTTATATTTATGTTATCGAAAAACAATCAAACAATTTGTCAAAAAAATTATAAATAAACTTCAAAATATTAAAAGTGACATAAAAATAATTTGAGGGTATTTATTTAACATACTGTACACACTTACATATGTAAGTGCTTTTGTACTTTGTATCTCTGTTTGTATAAATATGTAGTTGCTCTGTCATGCAAAAGTTAAATCATGTTGATCATAATCATGATAGCAACAGTGATGATGATGTTAAAGTTATTTAAAAGACTGCACCTCGTTTTCATGAATGTAAGTACGTGCATTAGCACACCAACAGACAGACATACCTTACCGCATCCATCCATATTCCTGAGATGCGCAACACAAAGCTTTGATTTTCTAATGCTTTACAATTTTCCATAGCTGCTAATGGTTAAAATTTAGTTTTCTGGACACGATAAACCACCGCCACCACATTACGAGGAAAAAATTTTCATTCATTCATACTTAAGCGTCACATATCGCTACCTAAATACAGAAGGGCCCTTCAATAAATTGTTTTCTTTATGATTCGAGCAATTTCAGTAAAACTATGTTGAGCGAAGCTTCTGTGGGAAGATTCTTTTACAAAGATCATTACTGAGACTTAAATAGCTACTTGGCGAATTCAAACAGCTTCATCTTCCCAGCCCCATATCGCTCTAGTAAATGCGAGCGCTTAGCAGTAAAATAAAATATTTTTAACATCATCTTTTCCCTTCGGAACATGCAATCATTGCTGGTCAGTTGTTCTGCTCCTTTGGTAATAAACCCCTTCCAATAATGATCTGTTACTTCACAGGAGCTTAAAAATCACTTCTATTTTAGAACACATAAAAAGAAACCTTGTGGGCCACACCAGACCTTAAGGACATTAAATGAAGTAGTATTCCCCCCCCCCCCCCACCCCTCCCCCAGCCTAACCCTTACAAACGAGTCTGTACTCATCTTTTCAAACTCAATAGGAAAAAGAACGTGCATTATTCTAAAATGGATCCAACGTTTTGCCTATTTGTTTGCCATCTTATATCCCCCAAAACTAAATTACTCCTTCCACACTTAGACAACTTGGAGGAAAGCGAGTTTTGCGGAGATGATCACCTGGCTATTAATAAACATATTAATCGTTAGTATGAGAAAAAAGACTGACAGACGCCGTATACCTTAGAATATGTGTAAGCAAATTCACCTGCATATCGCTGCGTATACCCTCTCAGAATACCATTTGTTGGCAGAATAAGATAAGTACTTGAAGATGGTGTTTGCAGGCAGTACCTTAAAAGGACTGCAATCTGCCCTTAAGGTGTACACAAAACTGAAAATCATAGGTTAGGTCAAAGGTGATAACCACGAAAGAAAGGTAAGGAGAGCGGTCCCAAACTGCAATTTGAGAGCCAGATAAGGATTTAGTCTAGACTAAGTGCTTATCCCAGTTACAATTTCGGATTGTATATGAATCCTTTTGGACTTTTGTTTGTGTTTGACTGTCTTGTTCAAAGAAAACAATACCCCTCCTGCGAGTCTTCTGCACCAGTCATGCGTTTTACGCTTTTTTAATTTTTGACAAAGTGTATGAAAATGCTTAGCTAAATCACCTTTTGAGCGTTTGCGTAATCAACCACATTCCGCACATGCCGGTGCTCTTATTTAAGGGCAAGAATGCCCCTTCTCTTTAAGCGAGTGTTTCAGACATGAGCGAGGTTAGCAGAAACAGTCCCTCAAAATTGTATCCCATATCACCAAATTGGTTTTAAAATTGAGTTATAGAGCAGAAATTAACAATCAAGACGAATCACAGAGCTTCTTCTAATAAGCCAATTAGTTTGAGTTGTTTTTCGTTTCATTTGTGTTAACTTTGAATCTACATATGTATATACTACTTCGATGTGAGCCGGGAAAAGCCACGGTGTCTTCCCTGAAAGTCGAGGCATAATCTTGTTTTTAATTAAAATTCGGAAACACGATTCTCTGTGTAAGGTTATAGCTAGGTCGGGGCATTTGTTTATTAATTTTAATTCCCCATAATTTGTTTCATCCCCCTACCTAGATGGCATAATACTGTAGTTGGTTCGAGGCTTCTCTACTACTAATACTACCTTGAGGTAAGCCAGCCACTAGTGGTTGAGGAAAACTTAAGTGGTAACTTGTTCGACTGTTCGTGCTCGATTATGTGCTTCTCTTAAACGTTAAGGAGGCTCACTGGCAAGTTCAACTTTAGTTTCGTTTAAAGGCCTTCATGTCGTACTTAGTCGAACGCTTGAGAGACATCGATAAATAGCGCGCAACAGTATTTATTTTCCTCATAGGCTTTCCTTAGGGAGTGAAGTTAAAGCCATTAAGATTGTAGCTAATTCCTGTAAAATTCTAAGGATCCTTTTTAGGCTTAGAAATCATATTTATTTATTTTCCATATTTAAAGGAAGTATTCAAGCTGTAATACGATGTTTTAAAAATAAAATTATTAGTTTTGCTCTGCAAGGCAGCTTTAAACCCACTTTTTGCTTATTTTATTAAAACCAGGAGCTTTTTAAACATTTAAACTTTTAGAAGTCTCGATGACACTTAGGGACGGGAACTTTATTTCTAAGGATTGTCTAGCTGCAAAAGGTGGTAAATCACTCATGTTAATACATGTATTGGAAGTGAAAACATTCTTCTGATTTGAGAAATATTTCCTTTAGATAATACAGTGGTGGTTTTGCGTTAACGGTATTTTTTAAACCTTTTACTGATCATCATAGCGAATAATTCGTCCAAAGAGTCGAATCTAGACATTCCAAGTGTTGCTTAGGGGATGGTAATCTCCAGCCTCCAGCAAATTTTTCAGTTGTTTTACATATTCTGTCAGTTAGTTTTAAGTTCGGGCGATTTATGTTTTCTCTTTCGACTTTTATTTTTTCAGACAGAAAAGAAATATTAGGGCTTTCTTATATTAAGAATGCGATATACACATATCAACTTATGTACGAATGTATTTGTTATCACTTAATACAAAAATGTCACAACTACAAAAAGGAGAAGACCATTGGATTCTTACTTTCTTTTAACATGTTTGTTCACAGGTCTGTACTTAAGTACTTGCAAACTGTTAATATCTGGATATAAAGGTAGATGCTCCTCCTCGAAACCCACTTTCTGAAATTTAAATTTATAAAGTTGTTACAGTTTGATAATAAATCAGCAAACCATATGTTTTATACATGTTTGTTCACATACATACATACATACATTTACATATTTACATACATATATTTAGTTGACTTACACGAAGAAACGAGATCGCGAGGTGGTTGCACTAAATATTACTCTTAAGTGTAATCGTGTTTCCATGAGAACATTCTCACAATTGTTATGTTTGGACACCACAACTAGCCGTGCATTTTTTATAAACGAAATGATGATGATGATCCGCTTATATGTTGCATATACTTTGTAGATACATGGCATGAACTTTCAAATGGTGATGCTCCACAATACCCCCTCCTCTTCAACTTCTCATTTTCTTTCCCCAAACAACCTATGCACCTACCAAAAACAATGCCGATTACAACTGCTGCTAACTTAGACGTGGTACTTACCAGCAATGCAGTTAGCATTTGGCTACTGTTGCCTTTGGCTTATTGCTTTTTGGGACTGGTTGGTTGCTCTTGTCTTCTTTTTTTTTAAACAATTGTTATTAGGTTTTCGGTAAAGGTGAAAATAGCGTTTACTTTGCAAATTATTTATTTATTTTTTTATTTTTGTTGTTTCTGCTGTTTTATTTTTTTCTGTTTCTTCTGCTAACATTAACAACAACACAACAGATACAAACCCTCGATGTGAATGAAAGTCACTTCAATGGCTTGGGATAGTCCCACGATGGAAACTTCATACATATTTTCTGCTTAAAACGCAACAGTTAACCGTTACATATTAAATTAATGAATACTTTAATGGCATTAAATTAAAAAGGGTCATTCATAACATGTTATTGGAAAAATAAATAAAATAAAAGTTCTGTTATTTTAACATATAGTTTGCCGATATCAATTCAAAATCTCAGTTTTTTGACATTTACATTAAAATGTTAACCAAGTTTTTAATATAGAACCAATTAGTTGGGCAGTTAATAAAGAATATTGTCACTTGTTGCTGGTGAATATAAAGCTTATCATATGTACTGAGACTCCCGCTTAGTTTGCTTTAGAGGTTTGGTTTCGTATGATTCCGTGTCTGAAATGGAACTCAATGTAATTTGAACTGGACAACCAACTTATTATCCCATTGAACTAAACAAAATTCCAGATATCACTAACTTCGGAATAACAAATTTTATATGAACTTCTGGGTTCTAACGAAATTATTCTTTATGGCGATCAGCCAATGGTCTTAGACTGGTCATCCCAAAGCCACCACTGCGCTATCTAAGAGGTTTCTCAGCAAGAAATGACGAAGAAAAATGTGATCTTATCGCAAAGTTTGAACGTGTTCACTTCCAACGCATGTACTGACATGAGTGCATTCTTGCCTGTTTTTGCTAGAAAACCTATGGAAATACGATTTCAATTTCTAAATGTCGTAGAAGCTGTTAGTATTAGAGGCTGATTTTGACAAAATCAGTAACAAAATTCTTATAGAACTTGCAGGCTAATCAAAAAGTCTGCCATCAATCTATATCGAAATCGAAAAAAAATATTGCGCTGCGTTTCTTGTTGATGTTTCTCAAGCTTTCGACCAAAAATGGCATGGAGGCCTATTAATCAACTAAAACTTTAAGTTATTAGTGAATCTCTCCAATCTTCAAACATCAAAGTCACTAATAGATGCAAAGATGATAAAAATTTACTGAAAGCAGCCTACTTTCGTTGGTTAGTTGGTAAAAACCTGTGCTTCGTTTTTATTGCAAATTAATGCGCCACAACTCGGTGTAATCCAATTAAGTACCATGAGACACTGCATCTACATCCAACATAGAGAAAAATTCAAGATCGTCAAAACAAAATTCTACGAATGATAATTGATGCCCATACAATCTACAGGTTCCACTAGTCAAATGCGAAATTTTAAAATATATAAATAAATATTTGCATGAGCTGAAGATCTATTTGAGTCCGCTTGCACGAAACATGTTGCAACAGACACACTCGTTTGAAGAGGAAGGGCACTGTTGGTCGCAAATGTAACCTTTAGAGTTCACACATACTTTAATTTGAGAACATAAACTTTGAGCTGGCACTGGCTGAAATTATATAAAATTTTTTGTTTCAAAATTTGAAAACTTATTTTTAGTTCACCGATTTGAAAAATTCAATAATAAAATCATGATAAAAATAATTGCTGCTAAAGTTTTTAATTAAAAACGCAGTCACTGTTATGTTCATAAATCCACATAAATATCCTAACACTAATTTATTAAGACATAAGTTTTTGCTTTATTTTGAGCGAAATTCGAAATCTTAAAAAATCCCACATTGATAAAACTTTGTACTGCGGATGTTGTTGTTGACCGACAACAATAGGAATCATCATGATACACAAAGAAAATGCGAGTAATCCATTATCAGTACCTTTAGAAAATACTGATTGAACCGATTTGAGCAAAAACTATTAATGCACTGGCAAACATCCTTACTGCTCTCAAACAAGTATGAATGTTTGTACTCACAAGTAAGGAATGGGATCATAGTTGCCAGATAATTTTGATCCAACATGGTGAAAACGAGTTTTTGGAACCGTCTCGGAACTTCCAACACAAAAACTCATGGTTTTATTTAATTGTTTACTTAATACTGAAAGACAACTTGGTAAGAAAATGCCAACAGGTAATTTCTTCAAAAGTAAAGTTAAAGAACTCATTTTTCAGGGATTCTATTTCTAATCCTTGGCATATGATATATTCACGGTTTGCTTTTGGTTTTTTCTACTGTAGAGTATTAAGGCTGAGGGACCTTTAAAGAGCTATCAATTTTAAAACCAATATATTTTTGGGAGTTAAATTGCAATTAGTAAAAAGTAGCGACAGGACGAAGAAATTATCCAATTCTCACTTTTTACTAGAAATCGATGTAAAGTGGTATGGATGGGTGGATGTAAAGTTTTTTGCTCTACTGAAAATTTTAAAATTTTGAGTTCATTTTCTTTAGAGGAACCAATGCGATATATGTATTTGTATAATGAAATTTTCACATTTGAGTATAAAGGCGCAAAAGTTGCAAACCTTAATTTTACAAATCGTCAAACTTAGTGCAAACATCGTCAAAGGCAATTTTTGGGTCCAAAAAAAAAATGTCAAAATGACAATAAATTGTCAAATATGGCATCTACAGTTGGAATAGCGAGTTAAATTGTACCCACGATCGTGTACGACTACGAGTAAAATCTGATTTTTTTTATCTTTTTTTACGCAGAATGCAATCTCATAAACATTTACGAAAACTCTTGAAGACAAATATATTACGACTCAAACAGCAAATTGATTTTTTTTTCTAAAATTTAATAAAAAAAATTGCGCTAAAAATCTGCTCAAACACCCTTATTGATGTCGTTTTTTTTGTGTTTAAACTTAAGATCATTTACGTGATCGAAACAAATAAATATTTACAATCATGTTCATCTCTTAGTAAGAACATACACATACAAACCCATTCAGATACACTAATAAGAACACATAAACAATATGTTTTACCCACTGTCCATTGAATAAGGATTAAAGGACAATAACCTTTCAGTTAAAACAAACTAATGTTTACATTCATTCTACAAATGCACGACGATCACAGCAGGAAACGCAAAATCTTATAACATGTGCATTTACACATTTTCTTATTTTTATTTTTAGAAAAAGAAAAATCTTTAAATCAGTTTGATAGCATTTAGCTTACACATACATACAAACAATTGATCATATGCTCTACATTCAATTAAAAAAGGAATCTAATTTCGAAACATTTGTCTTTGTATTTTAACACTAATTTTGGATAAAAATAAAACTAAAGATCAGCAATTCAATTAAAAGCAAAAGTAGTTCCTTCAAGTTGTTGGAAGATATTGCCAAGGGGACCGTTAAGGTCCACTTTTCTATATTTACTTGATTTAAACTCCATTCAAACTCCAAAACCCACAATAATGTTTCTGTACATGTCATGGACAAAGTGTGTGTGCATGTATGACAAACAATTGCTCTTATCCCTTAATTCCATCATGAGAACATTGGACAGGTGTGTTCGTATTGTTTCGAAAAAAATTTTAAATCTTATCCTTTCGTTACATTTCATTTCAAAATTCTTTTTTTTTCATATTTTTTCCTTGTCATTGCTGATTTTTTAGCATTTCTTTTTTTATTTTTTTTTTTTTTTTGAAATTTAATTGATCAACTATTGTTAAGCGTTAAATCTGCTCAGGTTTTTCGCAAAAGATATTTCATAAAAAAAAACTCATACAAATTTTGGGGGTTGTTTGTGTATCGAATGGACGGCATATTGTCAATAAAATATATTTTTTCTTTAGTTTTTACCTGTGATCGTTTGTTCCTTCGGTCTTACGTTTTGTACACAATTGATCTAGAACCGTTAATCGTTTTTGGGCAATTGAAAGGAAAATATCTTCACACGCTGAATATTCTATTCACTACGACTTTAATAAATGTGCCTTAGAGGATGTTCGCTAAATTTATAATTTTATACGTTCGTATGAATGTACATTTATACGCGTGAGAAAGGATTAAGGTGCATCTTTGTAATTGATTTGATTATTGAATTGTTCCAGAGTACAAAATAGACTCGCAAAGGTGAATAATATACTAAATTCATAGAACAAAACGTATTCTTTATAGTATTCTTTGAGGTTTTTAGCTGTAAAGTTCCAAATGTTACCTTTTTTTGGCAAAAACGCTGTCGATAATAAACGTTTGATTGTTAATTTAAGTATTTAATAATTTTATTTGCCATTTATTGATTATTAACGAAATTTAATTAAAATTCATGTATTCATATAAGGCCTCAATACATATGTATGTCACTTCTTATGTTTAGTCAGAATTAACGTTAATGTGAATAATAATATGCGGGACATATGAAATATCTTCTACGTATACAAAGAAACAGCGTAACAGATTCACTGACTGACTCACAATACAGCCCAAACGAGCAAAACTAGAAAATTTAAATTTGGAATGAATAGATCCACTTAAGCGGGACTTTGCAAAGTTCGGACCCCAAAGTGTTAAAAATTTTGTCAAAGAGAGAAAAGCCTGTAAATCAGGTCTCCTCCTTAAGCAAAACACGATAGAAACAAAACTTATACAAACCTGAGTCTTGCTTTTTATTTAATTTTGAACCATTATAGGCAGAATAGGTCCTCCAAGGATTTATTAACGCTTAAGCCTATTTTGTAACTTTTAAACTAATAAAGATACCAAAATAATTAAAATTGCAGGTCTATAAAAACGAAACAAGTCTTGCTCCTTACTCGAAATTTTAGATTTAAAAAAAAATTGAAAAATAATTTAAATTGCGTTTGACCGATTTTGAAAAATAATAAATACGTTTTTGATACGCCTAAGGGAATAAAAAGGTCCATTTCGCAACTTTTAAATCAATAAAGAAAGAAATGTTATTCAAGTTGAGACCGACAGCTTTAAAAAAAATTAATATAGTGTTGGTTAATTTGGACCCTTAAATTGTTTCACTCAAGGTTAAAAAATTATATTTCTGTCCTTTAATATACTTTTGGCAGTTTTTGGGGTTATAGCAGACAGGTTCAAGAAAATCAATTAAAGTCGGAAGTCAACTAAGTGGAAAAAGTACCTTTTTCACATTTTAAGTACTTTTTCCAATTTTTTGGTACTATGAGCTCGGAAAATGATATAAAGGACTTTAAATTTAGATGGAGGTCAAAATCCAAATACATGGTCAAAAAGTATCTTATTACTTAATGAGTCCTGAAATATGTTTTATCAACTCCGATTGCGGCCAAAAGTCAACAACAAACACTACTTTTTCACACTTCTGGTTCTTTTTTGAATTTATGAGTCTAGAAAAGTAAAGCTTAAAATTATTAATCCAAATAAATTTAAAAAGTCAATAAAGTGGACAGAACGTACTTTTTACAAAAATAGTAATTTAAATGAAGAACTTTAAGCCCAGATTAAAATCCAACTCTTGCAATGCAAAATAAGGGATAATTAACCCATAGAGGTCAAAAGTCAACAAAGCGGACAGAAAGTACTTTTAACACCTTCTGGTACTTTTTTAAAATTTTGGAGGCTATGACTCCTGGGCTGTTCACCCCATATGAGGTTAAAAGTTAACAAAGTGGACAAAAAGTACTTTTTTAATTTTTTTTTACTTTTTTGAAAGTTTTGATATTTTAAGTCTAGAAATTAAACTTAGTTTTTGTTGAAAAGTCAATTAGGTCATTAATAGAGAACTAAGTTTTTAATGTTGGTACCTCTTGCGTTTCTTACACAGAAAAAACTGCCACCAAAGGTCAACTAAGTGGACAAAAAGGTACTTTATCACATTTGTAGTAAGATTTTTATTTTTCTTAAATATGAAATAAATTTATATAAGAATTAATTTTTAATATATAGATTTAGAACATTAAAAATTCTGGATTTTGAATGTATTTAAAATTGTGAAAATTTTAATAGTGTTTGTTTGCATTTGGTTTTATGTATAATTTACATTATAAAGTTACACTTACAAAGTAGCGGGTTAATTGCTAGTGCTTAAATAAATGCACATCTAAATTACTTATGCCCACACATAAAAACATACACACTCACACATATTTTTATATACAAAGTTATATAAGAAACACTAAACATATGTATATACATATGTATGTACGCAATTCTTCTATACGCAATGATACAGAAATTAAATAATTAACATTATAATTCGTTTTGCAAAGCCCAACTAACCCTTTCCGACCCGCATCTTTTACTCTTTGCCAACATATTTCTATAAATTGATTCGTCCAGTATTTGTGGCAAAGTGTAACAAATTGATTAGTTGATTTTTGTCGATATAGATATTTGTGAAATCATTAAACAAATCAAATTCAAAAACAAAATTTAATTTCCTTCATGAACACACACATACATACATGCATAAGTGTAAATACGCAGACACAAGTACATGTATGCAATATAGAAGTTATATTTTCTCATGTTTCCTTGGTGTCCTTTTTTAGGCAAGCGTATCCTTTTACGTACGAATCAAAAACTTTTTGTCCATTATAAACAGGTAGTTATAAATTATAGAAATGTTAAGTAGGAGTGTTTATTTATTTTGTCTTTAACAAAACGAAAACTCCTTCAATACAAAGTCTTTTGATTTGAAAAAGAGTGCATGTGTATGAGTAAGTGCACATATAAAGATATAATAAACAAACATATGTTTCAAAGGATATGTTTTTATCTAGATTAAGAATTTTCGTAAAAATTTTGGTCACTCTGTTATTGCCGCATTAGTTACGAAGGCGTTGACCAAACCTGTCATTATTTTTAAAATACACAAAAGGATCATTCTTAAGTAGCAACACTAATACATGCGGACATTTTCTGATCCTTTTGTGTGATTTTTTTTAATTTTGAATATACATACATACATATATACAATTTATATTTTCTACACTTCTTTAAGACAAATTTAAAAGTATTGTGATAATAGCAAATATCACTTAAAAAAAATAACCAACAAAGCACCGCAACGACAGCACTGTTTTTGCCTTTCACACCCATTTGATGGGGTTCAATGATTAAAGAAAAAAAAAAAGAAAACATTTATCATCGCACTTATCTGTATGTAAATTTCTAATGCTGGACACGTATGCCCTAAGAAATCTTAAGGTTCAGTACCAAAATATATACATACATACATATGTATGTATGTTTGTGGTGCATAAAAACGTTGATTGTCCAACTGTATTAACAATATGCCGTTCCGTAACCGCTTAATTTCACATGAAGATATCACATGAGTAATTGTCATGTACGGCTTAGTTTTTTTTTGTCGTCTGCATTCCTTTGAATGCTACAACAAAACCAAAACCATTTTTAAGCCAAAGAAAATGTGTCATGTGTACTGCAAACAAGCAGGCATACAGTGGTGTCCAGATAATTATTGCTTTGTTGCTCTTTATATTTTTTTTTTAATAATAATTAAAGACTTTAAAACAATTTTAGCTTTTAAATGTTGTCCAAATGCATAAGTTTGTACCTTTAAAAAAGTATAGTTTTTGTTTCGCACGTAGTTTACTCGTTTATATTTTCGCTCTTATTCCTTCCTTATTCAAATAACAAGGCAAATTAATACAGGTAGTAAATGTAAAGGCGAATTGAAATAACAAGCCCCGAATATTTCATTTGTGTTTTAAAAAATGAAATTAAAAGTCCGAAAATAAAAAAAAATCTAACAAAATAAAATAATTTGACATTTACTTTATCGAAATATGAAGACGAATTCATAATCAGCTGGGTTCTCAATACTACATGATTAGGGTACACTCATACAGGTAATATGAACAGCCCAGCTGACTATAAACATTTGGGAAAATGAATGTTAAATTTATTTATTTTTTATAAAACTTTAAATTTGTTCGGCATTCACTTTTTGGAACACAAAAGGAAATGCAGGGAGCGAATATTTTTAATTCGCCTTGATACCACCGGTATTAGTGTACCCTTAACCTGTTTCAATGTGTCTTGTTGGCCGATATCAAGGCAAATTCAATGAATTCGCCTTTGGTATTTGGTTTGTGTAAGAAATAGTAAAAGCCAAACACTTAATAACTTAAATATTGACAAGTGAATTTGACATTTATATGCTTTATATATCAAGGCGATTTCATAAACAGTTGTGTTCTTAACTTCACCGTTTGTAACTACATTTTGGAATGAGTTTATCAGCCTAAGCTTGTCAAGAATAACAAAACAGTAAAGGCAACAAAAATGCTCTTTTCTTTACTCTACCTGTATTATTGTATCTTGCGACCAATTTAAACTAAAAATCATGGTACAACCACGCCAGGTAATCTGACAATAAACACAACCGATAATATTGTTTTGCACCGGTAAAATCCTAAATATAGAAGTAATTCAGAAAATAAAAAGTTGAGTTAATTTTAATTTCTAAAATTAGCAGAGTTATAGCTTTAAATGTACAAATTTGGTTTTTTGGTTTTGGAAAAATTAGAGAAAATTTTTCTTTTTACTCTCATCAGACCGAACGAAATCTTCTGGAACGCACCAAATTTTTGTATGTTCCCCCCGTTTCTAAGAAGCTATCTCTTACTGTAGACAAATGTTTATACACACAGCTGCATAAGTATGTAAATAAGTACAGTTCTTAATGCTTTTTACACATGTTTTTATATGTCTTGTTTGTTTGTCAAATCTTTTTAAAGCAAGATCGTAAGAAAACCGACCTCTTGGACATCAACATGTGCAGCATGTTTAATTGTTAAAATACTTATTTTCGATGTATTCTCTAAATATAGAAAAACTATTATTTAACTAAACTGGACATTTGAAATATGTTCTGTTATTGTTTAAAAATAAAAAAAAAACACTTTAGAGGTTCAATCAACTTAAGCAATTGTCTTCTGTAAACAGTTCATCATAAATGTACGCAATCGATCTTCTTCTTCTTCAGATTATTCTATTTTGTAAAAATAATAATAACAATCGAACAGTTTCCCTTGGGAGGTAAACGTAATGTTGTGCAAAATGTAAGGATTTGCAAATGCATAATAGATATCGATATTTTAAAACCATATCGATAATTCTCAGTATATATTGAGTTTGTGTAAAATTTTTATTGTTAAAAAATAAAACCATGTTGCAAAACATTTGAGTTTGGTGATTAAGAATTAAAGTAAAAGAAAGACGGGTAAAAAAGTTTACAAAGTTTTAATTGTGTGTGCGAATGCAACTTTCTTTTGTTTCTCTTATTCTCACTTTCTATAAAACTTTTAAAGGAGCTGCAGAAACAAAGTCTTTATACCTGAATATGTATGAATATTGACATGAATAAGTCTTTAAAGGGAATTTGAAATTGTTTAAACGACTGGATGAGGACTCACTTGCTAATAACACACACGCCTTTCTTTCGTGGTCGAACATTAGATGACAATAAAAACTTAACAAGTAAAAACCAGATAACATTAGAAGCTGCTACTGTTTAAAGAATTTCAGTTTTATTAAAGCTGATTGTAATGGTGACATTGTGTTCGAAACTCTGAATGAGAAGCACTTCTTGGTAATTTAAATTCAAATCTCATTTTGGGATACTAACTGTCTAATATTTTTTTAACTTGGCCCATTGGAACTTACGAGAAGTTTAGCAACCAGAGGAGAAGTATTTGTAAAGGCCATCAACTCTGCAAAAGACAATAAAGGCACGGACCCAGATAAAATTCCTTTGAGTTATTTTTGCTTCTCATTGTCCATATGATTGGTCCAAACCCACCTTTATGACACTCGCTAAGAAGAATTACTCAAAAAATTTCACGTTTACAGGCTTATAAGCTTCATAAGTAATTCACTAAAAATATTTTAAAAAGTTCTCTACATTATACTTTTCAGAAGATGTGATTTAGAGAAGTAATGGGGGGTATGAAAAGCTCTCTTCTGCCTTCATGTTTCGGTTGAAAATTAAAGGGATGTGTAATAGAATATTTTTGAGTTACTTTAGCGACAACTATATTTCTGAAGGTGTACCCTGAACGAATCTTTAAAGAGGGCATCAGCGAAGTCGACCAACGATATAAAAAATTCCTACGACACCACCTTTCTAAAAGATAGATTGGATGAGTTACAAATACAAAGTTAAAGTTAAACTGTGCCTTTGGGAAAGAGAGAGAGAGAGAGAGAGAAAGAAGTAAGGATTAAAGAAGAGTAGAGTCTTAGGGTTATGGTTGGCAATAACTGCCTTCGTCTTATCCTTATTCGAAAAGCAACCGCTATCCGTGACAAGGGATGATATTGCCGAAACGCAGTGTGCGACAAGCTCTCCAGTCTAGACTGACAAGATACTTGAAACGCCTTGCATTCTACCAAGACCATGTTGTTCTTATAGTTTTGCACAAAGGATTGCCAGCAAGTTTGCTTGGGTATGTTTTAGCACGGAGTTTTGTCGGAAGAAAGGGGAATACCACAACAGTAATCAGCTGCCCCATGTTCCAATTTCACTATTGCATCAAAAACACTGTAGCCTGCATTCTTTCCGCATCCCTTATGAGGTGAGAAACTCGCGGGAAAGTAATAATTTTGATTTTTAGTGGCTTGGCTGTCAATAATTTCCCAATTACAATAACTTAAAGGTGCGTCACACTATCTGCCTAAGTCTTTGCCACTTCGTAAAGAGTTGGAGGAGAATTCTATTTATGAACATCGTTTTACCAGGGTTATTGGATTAAGCTGTTTGCTGACCTAGTGACACCAACTTTCCCCATAGTGAAATGTTATATTTTGCGTCGTCAAAGGAACTTTCCTTATACAGAAAGAATACAAATTTGATTTAGCCTATTCGGTTTGGGAATTTTAGTGGTTGATTACACAGTGAAACTGATGCTCATCCCATTGCACAGGGATGGTGGATATTGAATATATTAAATCACTGGCAGGTTCTAGTTAAACCCTTATCGGCCATTTTTTTTCATGATTTTTTTTTACCGGTTTCATTTAGAAAATCTTTTCTAGAGCCCTTTAGTGACTTAGGAACTTTAACCATGATCTAAATAAAAACAAATTTCAATTCAAATGAAGTGCGGCTCCATAATCTATGCTGGTTTGTGGCAACTACCAGGGTGATTGTGTAAATAGTTTCAAGTCTTTAAGGATTTATTATTAAATCTAACATATTAAGTTTTACTAATTTAGTAAATAAATATTTTACATACTTTTCCCAACAAAAACTTGGTAGTGATAAGTCATTACAAAATAACTTTCTTGAGTTGTTTTTTACTTATAATTCAAGCAAATAGTTTTAGCTTTGGAACTTTTTTTATCTTATTTTAGTTTAATATTTTAAAGCAGTTTTAACCAAAACATGGGCACTTTTACATAATTTTTAAAAATTTTGTATATCAATACCCTTAGGAGATGGAGAAAGGGGGTAAGTATGTTCTAGGCAGATGTTTGGAAGGGAAAACTAATTAGGGTCAATGATATATTTCATTCCTCTAATGGCGATTTCAGGGAACTTGTAGGGCTTTTTACCCTACTTTTTTAAATTTTGTATGACAACCCTGTTAGGGGTTGGAGATAAGAGGTAAGTGAGTATGCTCCACAAAACTGTTTGGGAGAAAAAATTAATTGGGGTCAGTCTTACATTTTACCTCTGTAGGGGCACCCTGGAAGCTGTTTAAGCGATTTAAAAAAAATTAAAAAGAATTAAACTTTGTATGGCAACCCTGTGAGGAAGAGGAAATAGGATGTAAGTCTGTTCCACAAAAATGTTCGTAAGGAAAGGGAGTTGGTCTTACATTGCACCCGTGTAGGGGCAACTTCGAGGCATTTGTAGAGGTTCTTATGTACAAGTTTTAGGGAAATTAACAGATGTAGTCGTGGTTGCTGGCTAATATCTCTGTCAGTTATGTGTCTATTTTGCTGGATTTCAAAAACAATTTTTCGCAGATATTTCTGATAGTTTGATACCTTTTACGGGTTTATGCGACATCGGGGGGCTTCAAAAAGTTGACTTCAACCATATCAAGGACAGACTGACATCGCTAAATCCACTTCCTACTATAAGGACCAAGAAAATATATACTTTCTGAGGTTGCAGATGGATGTTAAAGAAATTATAAATGGAATGACAAATTTATATACATATATACCCTTATCACTTATGTGAAGGGTATAATAATGAGTTAAAATGCTAATGAGTAAGTAGTGCCGAGATGGCTCTTTAGCTTTTAATATCCAAAGACTACATTTTACTTAAGAATTAATGAATCAAAGTTGCTAATGTTCTTAAGTGGTAACTTCTTCTTTATCTAATTTAAAGCAAATTAATTTTTACTTGGGGTTAAATCTCGCCTCAATATTAAAAATACCTAAAAATCAACACGCAATAATATGTTGTCGTTTTTTCTCAAAAAAATATCACAAGAATATTTTAAAAAAGTTTGCCTTTTTGTAACAATTTTCGTTAAGCGACTTTTGCATAATAAAATAGTTTTTTATTCCTACTCTAATGTTAAGGATCCTGAATACAAGATGTACAAAAAATTTTTTTTTAATTTTTAGGACGAAAAAAAACAGGATTTTTAATCAGATGTGTACAAAATTAAAAAAGAAAATCAATACAATTCATAACATTAAAAAAAGGAATCATTATTTCCACGAAGGACAATAAGCTATTTTCAAGACCTTTTTTTTTTTGCTGACGAAGGTACAAATGCATTTCATTGTTTGTCTTGCCATCCCATTAAATCGTATTCTATGCAAAACTTCCGCAACGCTCATATGACAGTTTTTTAATACCCTCCATTTAAATGAAGGGATGTACATATCTTAAAGAATCCTGGGAAAATCTTACCCACAAAATATAATAAAAAAATCCATACAACACTCACACATAAATACATTCTATTTTTTATGCCATTGCCATATGCATCTAAAATAGTTTTGTTTCTTTAAGAACAAATAGATGTGTGTACGTAGATGTGCATACACCTTTGTTATTCCATGGTGGTAGATCGTTTATGAAATCTTATTAGAAATAGAAGAAAATAACTAAACTACAAGCAGTTGCTTTCATATCACCCATCCTGGAATAAAATTTGCATAAAAAATGCCGTTACACAAAATAAAAAAAAGGAGACGTTACCTAAAAAGGATGCGAGATACGAATATGATTGTGATTGCAAACGGACGGGACACGTTATAATTTTTTAGCCCTTAGGTTTGTTTGTCTTATTTTTTTTCATTTGTTTTTTTGTCTTGTGATCTTATTGTACTCGAACACAGTTATAATTTTTTAGTTTTCGGTTTATGGACAAATATTCTTAAAACATGTTTGCTTAGACTGGCAATAGTAGAATGTTGAGGGGTTACATTTTGCACTTTCTGTTGAGAAAAAATCTCAACATACACTTGGAACAAGCTTGTACATTTATGTATGTATGTATGTACATACATATGTAGAGACATATTTCAGCATGTATGTGTGTTCACTTAGAAAACAATGATCCCTGAAAAACACCAAACAAAAGCTAAAACTGCAATAATTTGGATTTGCAAGGATAAACACGTACAGCAACTACGGAGGCTCCCTAAGATATTATGCAAGGGGTCACAAAAACCAAATAAAAAACACATACATGTATACCAATACATTCACACATATTTAATACACATGAACATGGACACAAATGTTATTCTATTAAAAAAATAAGAAAAACTCATTTCTTTGCTGACTACACAGATATACACACATACATACATCCATACACCGTTTTGTTTTTTCAGGACATTAGCAGCATCCTTTTGAAAAAAAAATGGTATGTGTGTATGACCAACACGCAGCTTTACCGTTCGCTTCTTATTACGTTTTTTATTATTAATTTAAAAACGAAAATCTTAATAAAAAAATCTAAGGGTAGAAATATTAAAAAGAAAAACATACGAATACGTTTGTGCCGTTTTTTAGCTCACACAGCGTCTGCGTACAATCTTAGGGGTCATGAGGAGAACAATGTGTTTAATAATCTTCTTTAAGAAACTAAAAAAAAAAGAAAAACATTAAATGAAACAAAGGAATTTATATCTTTGCTTTTATGCTCGTATGCGTGTTTGGTGGATATGCGATCTAAGTACATTGGCAAGCTGAGATGTTTTGTTTTTTATTTATTAGTTTCACTGTCATTCACTGGTAATTTGAGTAGAAATCATCAAACAAAATAATTTAACAACAAATATGAAACATTGTCAAGCAACAATAGGGGCTTTACATACACACAAACACACACACACACCTATCAATCCAAGAACATATAAAGTACAAAACATACATACATGCATACAGTTTCAGCAAACGTTGTCTATGATGCTGAGATTTTGTTAGTAATAATAGTTTTAATTGAACCAAAAATGTAATATTAACCTGTATTTTATTAGCAGAAATATGAGAAAAGCCGCGATTTAGAAAATTTTCTAATAAAAGTTTTACTTGAATGATTAAGTGCACCCCGCAAACAGCAGGAATATTTTACGGCAGAAATAAAAAATTATCAGGGTCGTCATGGAATCCATTAGCTATCGGAACCGGATTTAAAAATGTTTTATAGCTATTTCAGAATCAGAAATGTTTGGCATTTTGGTTAATTTAAAATTTCTAAAATTTAGATGCTAATAGAAAAATTGTTCTAAGAAATCCCCACCCCATAGTGCAGGATTTTGGAATCATACAAGAGCTTTCCCAAAATTAGTTTTTAGCAAGTAAGAACACTATATTCGGCTGTGCCGAACCTTATATACACTTCACAACGTGTAGGGACTTTTACCCTAATTTTTTTTAAATTTTGTATGTCAACCCCCCCAAGAGAGTGGTGATAGGCGGTAAGTATGTTTTAGGAATATTTTTGGAAGGGAAAACTAATGGGGGTATGTGATACATTTTATTCCTCTAAAGGCGATTTCGGGGAAGTTGAAGGGGTTTTTACTCTAAATTTTCCTAATTTTGCATGGCAACCCTGTTAGGGGCTGAAGATAGGGGGTAAGTATATTCCACAAAAATGTTTGGGAGGAAAAATTTATTGGGGTCGGTCTTACATTTGACCCTTGTAGAAGGACCCTGAAAACTGTGGGAACAATTTAAAAAAAAATTTAACTTTGTATGGCAACCCTGTTAGAAGAAGGATATAGGGTATAAGTATGTTTCACAAAAATGTTTGCGAAGAAAAATTATTGAGAATCGATCTTACATTGCACCCGTGTAGGGCAACTCCGGGACAGTTGTGGAATTTTTATATACAAATTTTAGAGAAATAAACAGAGGTAGTCTTGGCTTATATCTCGGTTAGTTACCGGGCGATTTTGCTGGATTTGAGTAGAAAAATTGCCGCGAGTATACTCCGATGTTTTTATTCCAAAAAATATTTAAGGGCATTTGAAAGTTGATTTCAAGAGTTTAACGGACAAAAGGACATCGCTTAATCAACTCTTATATCTATATTTACCAAGAAAATATATATTTTATGGGTTCACAAATAGGTATTAAAGAAATTACAAACGGAATGGCAAACTTGTATATACCCTTATCGGTAATGTGAAGGGTATTATAGAGCTTTTGAAATAAAATAACCCAAATTATGTCGAATCAAAAAATAAAAAATTGTCAAAAACTTTTGTTGTAAGGGCAATCCAGGGTACACTAAACAAGGTAAAACCCAAGGTGAGTTCAAAAAATTCGCCCTCTGCATTTCCTTTTTGTGTTTGAACGGTAGAATGTCTGAAAAATTAAAAATTTCATACAAAATTTAATATTTGTAACGCAAAAATATCAAATTTATTTTAATCAGCTGGCCTCCTAATATTATCTCGTTGAATGTGCCCTGCGGCAATCAAAGTTTTAAAAACTTTTCTTCTAAAATTATTCACTTTTAATAAATATTCGTAAAACGCCACCTGGCTTTCACCTTTGCAAACCTTATTGTACATCTTGACAAGACGAATGTCAAAATACAAATGAAAAAATCCGGTATTTTTATACTGGGTTTTTTTATATACTGAGTTTGACGTTTGTCTAGGCATGAATTTGTCTCGTGAAGACGTTCAATAACAATAGTTTTAGAGTAATAATCTGTACGTTTTGATTGTGTGTGTGTGTATTAAATCTCCATATAACCTTCCAAAATGTCTATGAAATACGTTATCTCTTAGTTTCCTGTAGGCGTTTTGTTTCAAGTGCTTTCCCGTAACGTATGCGAATTTCATTTCATTTCATTGCCCCGCTAGTTCCTAGGCAATTTGTACTTTGGGCTGTTTTAGGCTTTTAATGATGGCTTCTTTCTACACCATACCGCTGAAGCGTAAGTGAGAAATAATCTATTTACGCTTCTGCAAAGCCAGTGTTTTATCTTTGGACTGTGGATACATTTCGATCCCTATATCCCTTCTCCATAGCGCCAAATCAATAGCTTCCATATATATAAGACCTACTCCAAAACCCACATTTAACTGTATAAACGCACATACGATGCTCTTGCCTAGATTTCAGACTTACCAAAAAATAACCTTAAAATTAAAAAAAAACAGATTTTTTATATACTAAGTTTGACATTTGCCAAGACACTGGTTTGTATTGTAAAGACGTACCATTTTGAGCCGTAAACAAATGTTGACATCAATATAAAAGTACTAATGAATTTTGAACATTTCCCCAGTTGGAGGTCTTTTTCCGATAACACATTAACCCTGAAAGGTACCTTTAAGTTGGCGTCATCTAAGCCAACTATAGTTACCTAGTTTTTGTTACAGTACGTCTTGACGAGACAAATTCATGCCTAGCCAAATGTCAAAATTCAAATAAAAAATATCCGGTATTTTTATACTGGGTTTTTTTATATACTGAGTTTGACGTTTGTCTAGGTATGAATTTGTCTCATCAAGACGTGAAATAAAGGAAAATTCTCTTTTTAAAGCGAAATTAAAACAATTCCGAACTTCTGCATTTTTTCATAATAAGTCCTTTTTTATTTTCTAAGTACACTTGGCAACAGGTATTTTGTGTAAAGTTCGCAGTCCCAAAATGCCGAATTGTTTTATTGGGATTCTAACATTTGTCTAGGCATGAATTTGTATTGCCAAGACAAACAATGACAAACAATTCGATTAAGGTGACCTGACTTCCACAACCAATTGTGCTTTTGGATTTTATTACATTTTTGTTGTTTCAAATTTAATGGTTTCGGAAAGAAAAATTATTATTTGCATAAAAGTTTCTAGTTGTTGCAAAATTTTGGCAATTCAATTCAAATTTACTATGTTACAATATGTACATACATATAAAACAGTTCAAAAAAAAGTCCGGAAATTTAGTTGTTACGCGGAATTATTAGTTTTTCTTTAAAAATTTGGAACCCCTTATTGTACGTCTTGACGAAACAAACTTATGCCTAGACAAACGTCAAACTCAGTATATAAAAACCCAGTACAAAAATATCGGATTTTTTTTATTTGGATTTTGACATTTGTCTAGGCATAAATTTGTCTCGTCAAGGTGTACAATTACAAAGGCTTATCAAGGTGTTGGACCCTAAAGACTAGGAGGAATAAGGCTCCCAAGACATTTATTCTTCTGTGTTTATAAGTGAATGTAATAACTACTACAAGGATCTCGCACCGTCAAAAAAAAATCTATACTTAATGTCTGTCGGTCAGCTAGTCAGAAGAAGCAATCTCAAGAAAAATTCTGATCCTTTATCTACACGTACCTAAAAGGGAACGCACAAGACGGAAAACTATAAAAATTTAATAAACTGTAACACTTTTATTAAACATCCTATGTCCATGTTTTATTTGTCATGAAAATGTTTTAAAAAACCCTTTCATATTCATCTCTGCATGTAGTTTTTCGCTCAAACAAACTAACACACACGCACGGACACTTTTCTGCGTTTGGGAAGTTGCGTTTTTGACTTAATACGAGCTCTTAAAATATATAAAATTGCGCATTAAATCATTTAAGGATTTATTGTGGAAAAAAAACATGAATTTTATATGACTATTGAACTCAAAGTTTCTAAAATGATGCTCTCAGCATCAGATGCGATGACTGAAGACGTTGCAGCCACATAATTAGAACGGAAGCAGCGCTCATTGTGACCAATCCATAGAGAGTACAAAACATCCCCTCACTTTAATAGAAACACAATTAACACATGCATACCCATACCTATACACATGTAACATTCGTTTACTTTATTGATAGATTAATGGTGGTTGATAAAAGGAGACAGAGTAAGTTATAAAATAGAATCTTAAATTGTGTGTGTGAGGATTCACATTTTTTTTTTCGATTCTTACGTTTGGGTCATCTACCGTGCGTATGTTGCTCAGTCACCGTCAAAATAGTCAGCAGGACTGTCAAGAAAAGATGTATTAAACTATAACATCAGTCCACGTGCAGTCTTTGTGGGGTGAACACACTCACCAAAGAAACTTTATTTAAATAAGAATCTAAGAACCCAGTGAAAACAAAAATAAGACAGAATTTATTTAAATTAAAAAACTCAAAAAAAAAAGAAAAACAAAATTAAAAAATTTTCCCTTTGTGTAAAAATCAAAACAAACAATAAATACAAACGAGTTGTTAAGATAAACAAAATATTGATAAAGAATTTTACAAGAAATTTAATTTAAAAAAAAAAAAGTTTAAATGTCAATTTCAAATTTGCCATTGTGATTTGCAAACAAAAACAAAGCATTTTGTTTGCAAAAATCGGGCAAAACTTATAAATACTCAAGCTGACATGTATACAAAAATGCTGTCTATAAGCGAGGATCAAGGATTTCGTTCGTTAAGTCGTAAGTAAATTTGAATTGAAACCGTTAAATGTTTAAGGCAAAAGATAAGCTTAAAGGTTCAGAACAGATTGTTGCTTCAAATGTGCACTGATAAGAGTTTTCATTTATGTATGTGTGAATATGCATGCATGTTGATCATAGATCTTATCGAATAAGTTATCTTTTGTTATTATAAACATACAATTGTTAGCGCAATCATATGTATGTATGTACGAAAGCTTAAAGTCATGTGGGTAATTTGCGTACTTGACATGCCCTGCAGAAAACAGGACTAGTCCATACATGCGTGTATGGACTAGTCCATAAAGGAGTAGGATTACTCCAAAACTAACCCAAATGCATGTAAAAAACATGGTCTTTTTAACATTATGATGTCCTAGGGCCGGACCACTTAACCCAGATTTGCATTACGTCGGAGTAGTTTCAAAACTACTCTATCCAACCTACAAACAACTTGGAAATGGACTAGTTACAGCATGGTCCTTGTGTAATGCAGTCATGGACCATGTCATTGTCAAACAAGAACTTGTAGTTACTTAAGTGATATGCGTTCGTGTTTTAAAGATCGTGTTTTTTGTACGCAATCGTTAAAACACGAACGCATATCACTTAAGTAACTACAAGTTCTTGTTTGACAATGACATGGTCCATGACTGCATTACACAAGGACCATGTTGTAACTAGTCCATTTCAGCTAAAACGGACCATGTGGTCCAAGATTTTTTGCAGGGTGACGCTAATGTGCCGTAGTTGACCACCACATCAAAAGGAATACACTTAACCTAAAACATTTAAAAACAACTTTTCTAAAAATTCTTCGCACACACCTACGCACATGTATATAAGCGCAGAACATCCCATTGAAACGTGGTCATATCAGCCCCACTTAAAATGTTAATTATTTGCATAAGACTTGTCAGTTTACTTAGTGATAGTATGCGGGTGTTATCTACTTTTTGGTTGGACCTAGCAACTTTTTAATTTAAATTGCTTTACCATTGTTACAGTTTTAATGTATGTTTGTTTGTCAGAATGTTTTCGAACATCATATCAGCAGTTTTTTTTTAAAGGTGTTTAACCTAAATACACCTGGTAATAACAAATAACCTCCATTTGTATGTTGTTTGGTTTCATACAATACATTATTTGATAAGAGCAATATCGCGCAATGTCTGTTTTGTGTTTCTGTCATCAAAACAGAGGGTACCGCTGGAAACAATGTATGTTATTAGAATGATAATAGTTTCGCAGAGGAGTTTGAAATTGATTTGTTTAAAACTGCATAGCGATCAAATGCAAGTTAAAAAAATAATATTGTACATGACCATAGATATGTTAATGTAAATACCGTTAGAATATATGGATGTATGTGTATGAATATAAATTTATTTTACCTTTATTTATACATACATATGCACATACATACAGGCATATTTAGCTTAAAACTCCCTCGCTTCTTATCAGAAATTGTTAATTTGAACCTTTTTTTGTTGTTGTTGACAAGAATAGTATTTAAAGGTAAAAAACAAAAACCAAAATAAACACTGAAACACTGAACTGAGTGAAGAGAAAAACAACATAAATTTACCCACACACTGAAAACGCACAAGTGTGTAGTTAAATGTGGCCAGCTTTAGCAAATATTTGCCCAGTCGTCGTTTTTTTTTATATTTCAATTCTCTAATATTTTTTATTTTTTTTTTTGTCTCTGAGGAGGGGGTTTTGGGGTTTACGCAGAAGTAAAGCGCATACGTTTTAGTTAAACTTAATTTTGTTTAACATGTTTATACTCTTTAAATATATGAAGGCGAAATACAATACTAATGTTCATATGTGTGTATGTATGTATGTACTTATGTATGGATGTATGTATAGCTATATGAATAAACAATAAGAAAAATTTTTTATACAAACATACACATATTTATATGGACAAAGAGATAAACAGTTCAAATATCCATATAAAATAACTGTTTTTATTAATGGAGGTTAAATTATTGACTGGATGTTCTTACAATTAAATAAAATATTCCATTTTTGCTATTTGTTATGATTCACTTACATACAATCATACTAAATAACAACTAAAAATCTTAAGTACAGATACTAAAACACATACAAACTTCTCTCATACACTCATATCGTTAGCAGAGATGCAATAGCAACCAGGGAATAACATGATAATTTTTTTAATTTCTTACTACACCGGCAGCACATTCTTTGTAGGGATATTTACATACTTTGCTCAGACGTTTGTAGAGCCAAACCTGAGACCTACCACGACTAACATCGATCATCTCAGAATCACTTTCTTAGACGATTAAAGCCATCTGCCTAAGCGTACGTGAAAACATTTTTTATTAAAATACGAGACACATTATTCAAGATATTTTAATAAAATTTGAGACCCTTTTCTTCAATGAAAAATAAAAATAAAGAAGAAGGCTAAACTTTACACAGATAAAATTTTTGGAATAAAGACAAGGCCTGTTCACTCTACTGGCGATATTCAGCCCCCATTAAAAAATGCCTCCCGGAATAACCATAAAAAGCCACAAATATTGCTTTATCTCCACAAAATCTTGCAACTGTCGTACAAAATTTTGTTGTGCTCGATGCATAATTTAACGTGGGTCGCATATAAGCCCCTCATATTAAGTTCAGAAAAGCACCAGACATGGATACGTTTATTTTGTTTTATTTGGAGTTATAACTGTGTAGAGTTTAGGAGATATCATCTTACCCGTTTTCCGTATTTATTCTATGTTTACCCCCTAAGAGTGCTAATTCTTAGAAATATCTTCCTTGGGGATCTATACATTGAGAGTGGTACCCGCAGGTAAAAGTTTAAATTTTCTAACTTTTCGCGTTGGGTGACTCGATATATAAGTGGTAAGTGCGCCAGTCTGGGGGTTGTGGGTTCGATTCCTACTAGAGACCCTGGTAAGCATGCTGTGTTTAATTTTCCTTTCTTATTCTTCTTCAAATTTCTTCTTTTCTTTCTATCTATCGACTTCTCCAGGTAACACAAAGGGAACGAATTTAGCTGACCCAACTGAGCTGTATCCTTTCGTTTAATGGTTGCCTGGTCTACCTAACCTAACTTTACGCGTTCGGACTGTACAATTATGAATCCGTCGTAAGTCAGCTATTGACCTTATTCCTTCTTTCATATAGATAATATTAAAAAATGGCATAAAAAGGTGTTTCAGGGCGTTAACATGATTTCCGGCGTACGCAAAAATAAAGGGATAGTCAATGATGGGACGATGTTTACAAAATGTTTCACGACCGTTCGCAGTTACTTTGGATATATTTCAAATGTTGTAGGGACTGGTTCAGCTACAGACCATCGCTACTCATTAGTTCCCATGTCAGAAAACTTAGCAGCACTTTACTTTATTTAACCATGTATCTCTAGGAATGTGATTTGTATTTTGACCACAAGGCTTCCTTTGACACACAGAAAGTTGAATTAGAATGGATAGGTCAGTAGTTGAAGTTATAAGACAGAAGATTAAAGTTTTTTATTCTAAATGATCGGTCGACCCTTTTCTTTTGATTCCAAAATGTGGACCCGTAATATTTAAAGTGAATAACCCTTTTCGTACTTTATAACTCTAGTTTTATAGGCTTGGTTGGATTGAGAATAGCTTCACCACTGATTAAATGTGAAATTTAGATTTAAGACAATAGATGTGGTTACCTGCGGTATATTTGGTAATAGGCCAACCTTTGTTTTAATATTTAAAAAATGTTTTCTTCCTGTGCTTTATTTAGAAATCTATTCATGGAATGAGAGCGGTCCCTTTCCTAACAGTTATTTTATATTTATCAAGGTTTATTTGACAAACTATTGTAGAATAGTTATGAAGTACGCCCTAAACTGTATATCCTGGCAAATATCAAACTCCTTATAACGTCCAAAAATTATGGCCTGACACCCACCTTCAGCATCACTTCCTTCGTCGATTAAAGCATGCCCATCCGTCCGGCTGAGGTTCTTTTTAAAAAACCCCAAGTCTCAATTTTGAAGAAGAAGTTATGAAATTTGGCACAAGAAAGTTTTTTTGGCAATAAAACGAAAAATTTTGTTTGTGGTGATGTCTTCTCCGAAAAAGCATTTAGGGATACAACTGAATCCAATGTTACTTTATCTTTACAAAATTTTTCAAAGGTGTTTATTTTATGTTGCGAACTGCTATACTTAATACAAATACGTTTGGTCCATTGTTTAATTGTCAGTAACCAGCAATTGCGCTCAAACTGCTTCTCAGTCTGCGTTTGTGCTAATTCAAAACACATTTTAAACATCTCGTATCTAACCTATTCTAGTAGTTCGATCTGCTTCCAGTTATTCTGTGAGATTTCATTTTTCTTTGCAAAATAGTGACCGTAGACTTTTAAGAGGGAAGTTAAAGTGAATAAGTCATTGTTAGACAGCTTTTCATGCAAAAAAAAAACAGAACGACTGCTAAGTGATAATGTTAGATTTTGTGCTACACCGGGGAATAAGGAGCATATTCTGTGTCACTGTTCAGCGCTTCAGAGCAACGTGCCTTGAATCTTATTTGATCCAAAACCTGGAAAAAATTTCTCGGGTTGGTAGAACAAGGCTTCTGAAGCACTCACGATCTCGTAACATTGAGTTAGTGAAACTGGTTATCGTTTCTGCTTGTCTGGTAACACTTAGGATCCATAGGGTCTATGTGAGGTCTTTGAGACGGGCCAGTTCAATCTAACCTAACCTATTTGTTATTATTTAAGTCCTTAATAACCGTGAGTTTGATTTTTTTTTCTTCTGTTTAAAATGATACTCTTGCATCATTTTATAGTTTATCTAACGATATGTGCATATTAAGTACTCCTTGTTGGCACACTTTTATTTACATGTTATGTGTATATGTATATGTTTGCTTGTGTGTATGTGTATATGTAGACATTGATGTATTTGAGAATTAGCAAACAGGATGCACAGAATATTTGTTAAAAGATACTTTGGGCGCCACTTAATAAATCAGCAACAAACAAACCAAAATAATAAACATTCTTTTATTGTTGGCATCTGAATAAATTAAATAAAATAGACGTAATTTTACGCAGCATTCAATTGTGTGGCAAATACACACACATACAAACATACTTAATCGCATATCTTCTTTCAATATGATTTTCTTAATTTTTGTAAAGAAATACAACATTCCAATATTAACTTACATCTTTTACTACAAACAAATATACACTAACGTACACACATATTTACATACATTCATTGGATACACTCAAAAACAATTAATATGCTAATTTCGATAACAGATTAACAGTTAGAGTTACCACTTAAAAAAATATCAAATATAATTGCGAATGTGGGGGTGTGTGCTTGTATGCATCTTACACACATTCATGCATATTAACGTAATTTAACTGATTTTCTTTTTGTTGAAGGACAACTCGTACCTATAAATTGCAATTGGGATTATTGGCAATTTTTGCCATATTTTATATAATTTTTAATATTCAATACAAATCAAAATGTATGTGAATGGGAAATGTGTTATTAGCTTGAATGTGGTTATGATTCAATGTATTACTGAGGGGGAGAAACATTTGAACACAAAACGCATACATGAATACACACCAAAAAAAAACACGATGCTTCAATAATGTCACAAAATATGACAAGTCACTTACAAAAACAAAATGTTATGAAAAGTAGTGAAAATGATTCAAATACACAATATTATTAAACAAACGGGTTTATAGTTCTTTGTCATTTGATTCAATCATTGAATGACTGACTGACATATTATCCAAGTATTGAGTAAATATAATAGCGAAATCTCAGTAATCTTGCCGTTAATATCACACATTAGAATTGCCATAACAAATGTTATTCAAACAGAATTAGAAAGGGTTGACTTGCAGCCTCACGCAAACAAAACAATATAAAATAAAGGAACTAAGTGGCCATCTGACATTTAACATTTAAGAAGAACGTCAAACATCAGCTGTGGCTGGCATATTTATTGCCTAAGAGCCATCTACACAAATATATTTTTTTATTTTTTTTTATTATCTGAAATGCAGAAATAAAGAAGAAGGTGGTGCCAAACGTTATGACAACAAATTTATTGAGTACCTGCTGTTGCCACTAAATCAAACTAAATATACAACAACACACCTCAGTTCAGTAACCAATCCTCTTTTTGACTCCTTAAACTAGCATTCACACATAAACACACACACACACACACACTCACCTACAGCCGCTGAAATATAAAAACAAGATTTTCATTATGTTTAAGACTTATATTTTAATGACCATTTATCGCATTTTACTAAGTTCGGACGTGTTAGATGTAGATACAACCATATCGTACACTAAATTTAAAAATCATATAAACTCAAGATCATAATTTCTATGAAAGTTCAGCAGCACAAAAAAACTGACCTTTGACTAAATTTTGTTTAATAAAAACAAAATTTTTCGCTTTTGTTAAAGATTTAATATGCGAATTGGCTAGAGAAAAAAGAAATGATGCTGACAAATTTTGAGTTGTAATTGATTTAAATTTAGTGTGAAATATGTTTGTTCATTTGTATTTAGTTATTTTTAAAATTTGTTTCAAATTAAGATTTTCAAAAACGTCAACGAATAGCCATGACAATATTTTATATTCAAATATTGAAAAATGTTTCATTATGGGGTCTCGGAAATATTTTTAACAGGACACTACTATGAGTAGGCTCAAAGGACAAATTTGGGTTTTAAAAAGATAACTTAAACAGACAGAAAACCCCTAATCGGTTTCCTTGTCTACAAGGAAGGGGAAGGTGCATTTTATATGGCTAATAGGCTTGCAAATGAAAATTGTGGAAATCGATATTATGATAAAATGAAATCGTGTTATAATATTGTACCCTACACTACAATTTATTGTATTTTAGTTTCAACGTTTGCCAAAATTAAAGTCACGTAACTCAAGGTGACTTTCGAAGGTGGAGTTAAATTGATTTTCGGGTAAAGGCCTTTTATAGGAGAGACGGTCTATATTCATTTTCGTTTAATATATTTCTGGGTGAATATGAGTTCCGTGAGTGATTTATATAGGAGTCTGTTTAATGTTGTGGAAGTAGAGTAATATTCATGCTAGTTATAACCCAAAATGCTTAGTCTGGAGAAAATCACTACTACACGCCAAAAAGCTTATTTGTGCCCAGTTTCCTAAAAATTCCTTTAAAAATGCCACGTGCACTTTGATCACAAAATAAGAAACCATATACTGACGGAAGGATATTGTTTAACCGACTCAGCCAGTGGTTTTGGATCGAAAATACTTTTACTTATAGGTATCATACTGTTATTTTTGGGCTTAACAAACATCCCCGCTATGTCATAATACTACATGTATATACACATCTCACTGGTTCCTCTAAAAGTTAACTCAAAATTTACAAAAAATTATCACTGTACATCGATTTCTTGTAAAAAGTGAAAATAAAAAAGTTTTTGTGCTGACTCCCTTTAGAGGAACCAGTACGATATATTCTTTTTACTTACTTAAGTGAATATTACAGAAAGTTTGTTCGTTTAGGCGAGCGAAGAATAGATTTCCAAGTGGCATGGTCTTATGCACCTTCTTTCAAATATCTGATTACAAGTTGGAAGATATCTCCTATCTGTCGTTGGATCAAAATTTCAGTCTTCCTTTGCTGTGTGGTCCTATGCCAGGTTTGAATTCAAATTATTTTGTAGCTAAAGCAACTTCTAAAAAATTATTTGTAGTGTCGGTGTCTTGTAAAGCGTGATTTTGGTTTCTCGGAAAGTGGTATTGTCCGAAGTCTATTAACCAATATTGTTTTTTTAATCTCAAAACCGATGCTGTTTGTTTTGTTTATTGCAATATCGAGGTAGGTAAAATCCTTCTAGTTTTCAACTTCAACTGTCATTCTCGACTTTGTCATATGTTGCAGTTACGGCCCGCGTTGGTTGGCCAAAGCTATGGATATTGTCGGCGTAGATGAGTATCATGCGCTGTTTGGTGTATATTGGGACGAAATGACACAAATGCTTAAAAGACCACACTCTTGTTTCCTTTTTTAAGCGCATGCCATAACACACCAATGTTCTAATCCTCGGGTATGCGTTCTATCCAGATTATAAAAATAAGCGGGTGGTACGCCTTTGCAGCGTGTTGCCTCTGGTCCTTAACAGTTCTCCTGCCAACCCATCGGTCCTTGCTAACTTATTATTCTTAAGCTGGGTTTTCGTTATTTCTTTCTCGTTCTGGCTGCTGTATACTAGTCTATACCGCACTCATTACGGTTTTTTTGGGTTGGTTTTGTAGTCTTCATGGCCGCTAGTACCTGATACCAATAGCTGTGGAAATGATATTTCCATATTCTAAGTCTACTGTCTGTGTCAGTGACTAGATTACCTTTGGACTTTATTTAAACTTTTGAATATCTCAATACACTCACGCCTTGCCATTTTTTTCTTCTCTCTGTGGAATAAACATTTCTTCTTTTTTCACTGCGATTCCTTTCCTTGGCAATACGTGTTGCCACTTAATACAGGGTTGCCTTATATGCAAAGTTCTTCACTTCAGTACGATTACGACGGGGTAAGGTTCTCATATCTAAGTACGTAAATTTTGACTTGTTCCATGAAGTAGGCAATGCTTTTCCATTGTCCTGTAACATTATAAGCTGTTGTGGTCTGTTGTGCCTGCAGCATTTCGACGTCCAGTTTTCGTGCTGTGTAATGACCCGATTTGAAATTAGAGTCTCGGATCAATCGTGTGTCTAACACAGTATGATCTGGTTTCTCATTTTTAAAATATTTTTTTTCTGGTCGGGCTTCTTTGAAGATTATTTATTTTTAAAGGTAAAAACACCTAATCGTAAATAATTTGTTTTACAATCAAATCCCTCTGGAAGCGGTGTTAAAGAAATTTTTCTATAGACTTATGGTTTTTGTTGGAAAAAATTTATTCAAACTAATTTTTGGAAAATACAAATATTTAGTTTCAATTTAGTGAAACGAAAATGTTTTTAACCTTTATTTGAATGTTTTCCTATTCAGGTTTTTTCAATTGAATACTTTTATTTTCTCAAGTTTTTTTTTTGAATAAAAATTCAAACAATTTTATTTAAATTACAATATTATAAGATGTTCTTACATTTTATTCAGAATTTTTCCCAATTTAAGTAATTTATTTGGTTTGTTGTTGGTTTAGGTATGTCTGTATGCATTTCATTAGTTCTTACACCAAATCATCAGCACACTTTCCACCAAATTCTTGAAACTATTTCTGACTATTATCTGCTTATATTTAATAACCTCAATTACTCTCTCTAGGCACTTGTTGAACTAGTTTTTGATCTGTTTATTTTTGTCTTCGGTCATGGCGTGGACAAGGATGAGACTGATGTTGGAGTGATCCTAGAGACGGAATGTTAGAGTTTCTGGCATTTCACGAATTAGCAACCAGACTCATGTCCATTTTATGTCACCTATTTTACAGCGCTTTGACTTTTGGTGTAGTTGAGACTCATGCCCCATTTCCTCGTATCTCATGTAAGATGCTTCTCAATTACATCCGCCATTGCATACAGGGTGCCTGGTCAAACTTAAGTAAAAAACGTTATAATCGAAACAAAGTTTTTTTAAGAGCATTGACCGATATAATGGAAACGCGGATATTATTTTTAAAATAGTTTATCATCAAGATATCTTACGTCGAGTTAATCCCACCGTTTAAAACGGATCCTTGTGTTCTGCGCCACACGCTGCAGTTAGCTTGATACAATCGAGCTGATTACTCGACAAATATTTTCGTTTAAGCCACAAGAAATTGGAACAGATGAGCTCACAGGTTTGGCAAAAAGAATAGCATAATCATTCGTCGATAGTTTTCACGTGGATAAGGCATACCAAACAGCTACCCTGGGAAAATGCAATAGTTTTTTTAAGTTTTAGTCGTCGGTCGCGGGTTCTTGGAGACAATTAACAACAGTTTTGCTTGTTGACGTGGCTGTTTAAGTGAAAACGAGCCTTGTCTCTCCAAAAATTGAACATCGTTTCACAAAAACTTTTGCGCAAATCAAAGTAAATCTCTTAATTCTTGAAGTAAATCTTTTAGTTCTTAAACGATTTTAAAAAAAAAAACTTTAGATTCTTTTTTTTTCAAATTTTATGAATAATTGCTCTTGGAAATCCCTGTGAGACTGTTCTTTTTCATATTGAAAGTCGCGGATTTTCACGTTAACTGCTTTCAACTAGCCCTTAAAGATCGACGGCCCTGGCCGTGGGACATTCATAGCCGAAGCAGTTTCACGGAATCTCTGCCCCCACGCACAAATTAAATTTACACTCGGTGCACGTATTCGCTGAATACCGATCTTTGAACAAAATTTACAACAAACAATTACGTAAGAATCAATATTCTTAAAAAATGTCTCCACAGCGAACGCGCAATGCTCACTCGACCACTGGCTGACGAGTTCGATAATTCCAACGGCGCAACCCTTTCTCCCCTCTGTTTATTACTTTTTGCAATAATCGTGTTTAAAAATCAAAGTTTGCCACCAGACGCCCTGTACTACACCTTTTTCATATAGAGGTTACACAGTACAAGTGCAAAGTCGCTAATAGTGGTCCCAAAAACATTTGCGGGGGCCGCCAACGTTGGGTCGGTCAATTAATGTTTTTCTTAGTTTTTTTTATACTGAGTGAGATTATACAAGAGTGGTTTACGAACCAGATGCCTAAGCCCTTTTAAACGTTCTTGTCGGTAAATATGCGGCACATTTTAGCTTACTACTTTCAAGGAATATTAAAGTCAGCTACCCCAGGTGAAACCACAAGAAGGTCAGTCTCCACAGTTGTAATAAAGGAAAGACCAAGACATTTCAAGGCTCTGCTATGTCAACACTTATTAGTGCCGTTACTTGTCCAGTCCCCAGTTTTTCATTTATCACACTTATGTGTGTATGTATGTATGTATGTGGAAACAATTATGTTTAAGCCCAGCTAGATAATGCACCATAAAAACGAAGTAAGTGGGCTTTGAATTCATAACCAATTAGATTTTGCAATGAAATCTACAAATTTTCACTTGTTGCTAATGTAGCAAAAGTTCTTTAACTGACGTCATTTATTTCTTCCCTCAAAAAATGCTTTTAAATTTTTCATAAGTAAATGTTTTGTCAAAAAAACTGCAAGATTTCATAATTGAATTCTTTTTTAATTTCCACCTTGAGCATAAATAATATATTTAAAATTGCTTAAACATCGTTTGAACGTATGCCTTTCAATTTTAAATTAAATAACTAAATGAATGTACGTATGGCTTCTATGGAATTTAAAAAAATTATTCGCAGTGCTGCCATTTCAACCATTTATAATTGCACCTTCCCTTTTGAATACCCCATCTTCATATGTTTGTATGTCCGTATGGTTGTACACATGTTTTACAATTTACACTTCTAACAATATGCAATTACCTATTTGTACACATTTACTAATTGATTAGACATCATGTTTCCTTTAAGCGATATGACGCCCATTCAATTAACTGAATACCCTTTATATGTAACCAAAAAAAATATGTTTTTTTTTCTATAAAAAAACAACAAAAAAAGTCACAATAATAATAGTCATCTTCATCATCATTATTGACATCGTTGAGATAATCAACCACAACTAATAAAACGAATACAATCCTTAGACATACATATCGTTTACAAGCTCATCCCATTCAATCACAAATTAATAAGTCAACTACGAATGTGTGTTCCTTTTTTTTCTTAGTTTTTGTTTGTCCTGTTTGTATCACCCCCAGGAAATTCGTAAAAAATAATAGTAATTGTCCCTTACACACATGATAACAGAAAATGTATAAAAAAAGGCAGTAAAAAATAGAATGAAACTAGTTGTTCTTGTATCACAGCTTCCAAGCATAAAATTGTGTCCGTTTTTTATTTGTCCGTTTGTCGGTCGGTCGGTTGGTCGGTTGGTCGGTTTGCCTGTTTGCCCACATCCATCCATGTAAAATTCATATGTTTTTGTTACATCGTTTATCATCCATCCTCATCAACTTTTTGTTTTGTTGTTTTTTATTATTGTTATTGTTAGAACTATTTTTTTATTGTAACATGACTAGATGTTCCCTCAATCGTTCACTCCATTGTCCATAATTTAGTATTTTATTTATGTCGTACAGCACCTAATTGACAACTGAATTGCTAACTTGTTTAATATGATTATCCTTGTTTTATCAGGGGATTGTGATTATTTATTTAGTTGGGTTTTGTTTTTTTAATATACAAATATTTTATTCTTTCAATTTTTTTTCTTTAATATTGCGGTTTGTTTGTTTATTTGTTTTCTTTTTGTTTTAACACACTTTGGACGGACTAAATAAAAACTCTAGCAAGGATACGTGTATGCATGCATGCATGTATTGATAATAGAAATGCCTTTAGTTATGGGGCTAATCATAAAATCATCAGGGTAAAACTTTTACATATGTTAAGATCCATTGTGTGGACACAAGTACTAAACCAAAAGTCAAATATTGTTTAGCCCAAACTATGTAAGAAAGTTTTTAAATTCTTTTCATGCTTTTTTTTATTTTATTTCTCGTTTGCATTCCTTTTGCCTTAGGCTAAGGGTAATCAACCCCTATTTATAATGGTCAGAGGTAAAGTGAATTTAAAAAAAAAAAAAGAAATTCGTATTAAAGAAAGGGACACAATTTACACAATAGATTGGGATATTGGCAAATTGTCCATTAGGAAACATTGATTGGAATTTATAAGTTTGCACACTGACGAACTGTTAATATGTTGAACACTTAATACTTAAAAGAAAATGTTTTGAAAATTTTACGTCAGGAACACTTAAGAAGAATAGTCGAGTCTTATGCTTACATTAAATAATATTTTTACAATGTTTGCATTAAAAATGTATGAATGTTTGGATGTCAGAATAATTCTTTCCTTTTTTTTTTCTTTTTTGAAAGTAAAGGTTATGAATAAATTTCGTGTGGAAAATTGGTTTGGCTTTAATGGTTGTGGGATTAAATCAAAATGACACAACATAAACCAAACAATATCCACCCACCCTTCCTCACTCCCTCCTTAATAAATAAGTAAAACACACACACACACGTTTATACATACATACATATGTGTAAATCTTGACTAAATAATGTTGATACTATTGTGGAGAACAACTAACTAACTGACTTATCAGTTTGCATATCATTATCAGCATTTTTTTGGTGTTTTGTTTTAGAAATCAATATACTGGGAATTAATTGCTTTTACGCTTCTTGCGAATTTATTACCGCCACAACTTATACTCATTCATACAGTAAGCTGTTGTCGCTAGTGTTTTAAGAGAATTTAGTGTGTAAATTATGTAGGCAATAAATTTGATTGCAAATTAAGTTTAACCATAAGCCTTACCAGAGCATAAAGCCGTTATAGGCTGACATAAGCCGTAAAGGCACCATAAACTCATATGTTGTGCGAGCAAATTTCAAACAAAAAAAATCTTTTTGTAATCTGGAAGCTAAGCAATAACCGTACTATTAAGATAAAATTTATTGAATAATTAATTTATCCAGACGACCAAAACTAACTAATGTTTCTCTTTTTTCTTTATTTGAATAACAGATTCTGACTCCACAGAAGCAGATGCCACTGCTCAAGACATGCTTACATGCGGTACTTGTCAAAAAGTGTTTGCTCTATCCGATATAGTAAAGTTTATACAGCACAAAGTTTTACAATGCAATAAGGAGAACTATGGCCAGTGTTCCAATCAAGGTAAGTAATAAAATTCTTTAACATGTAATAATATATTTGTGATAGCGGAAACACATATCCATTAACCGAAGAAAAGGTTCATCAATAAAGGCTATTACGTTATTTTGCATTAAGGCATACGATTTTCGAAAATCCATTTTCAAATTTGGCATAACTTGATATTTCTCTTAAATTATTCCGTAATACTCTTGGGGCTATTGTGTAATTTAAATTTATTCGAAAAGGGTTCCAAAAATAATTTTAAACATAAAAAGCTTTTCGTATTATATTCTACGTTTGAAAGGTAAACAGAATTAATTCTATAAAATAATTAAGGGAACTATAAAACCACTTTCTAAAATCTAAAGAGTATCTGGGATTATGCCAGATATATTTTCTTTGAGTTAACGCTGGTAAACATTTTATCAGATCTCAACATTAGTTAGTCCCCTGGGTTGTGTGGAATACCAGCACTGTTCTTAACACAATGTTCTTCCACGCTAAAACAATCACTCAATAACCTTTTCAGCAATGTGTATGCTGAAAAGTAGCTTGTTTTACGCCGATCTTTAAAAGAGGAAGGCCGAAACCCCTAAAAAAGACCAGCCAATTGCTTTTAAGTTGGCACCCTTAAAGGTCAAAAAGCATATGATTAACTACCACCTTTTCCAACGGTTCATGAAGCGTCCTCCACAAGGGACCTACTGGCCCTTTTAACTGCAAAATTGTGTACTTCTCATTATCATTTAAGTGAAAAAGGGGGAGGCTCTAGACATTTTCAAAGCCTTGTATATAATCGCGCGCTTATTTTTGATTGAATGATTGATTGTTTGATTGTTTGATTGATTGATTAATTGATTGATTGATTGATTGATTGATTGATTGATTGATTGATTTATTGATTGATTTATTGATTGATTGATTGATTGATTGATTGATTGATTGATTGATTGATTGATTGATTGATTGATTGATTGATTGATTGATTGATTGATTAATTGATTAATTGATTGATTGATTGATTTGTGTCGAATTTTCTCAACGATTTCTATTAATTAGTTCAAAATTAATTTCAGGATTACACATGAGAAAAGCAAAGAAGCGTGCTTCCCAATTATTAATAATAATCTAATGATGTCCTTACGGCATGAGCCGAAATAGCTTAGCATTAAATAAGGCCGTCGCCTCATATGGAAGCCACATATGGATACAAAGCTGACACAAATAAAACTTACACCAACCCAAATTCATTGGAATTGGTAGAACCTTTGTGTTCCGCCTCGATTGCAAACTTCCGCTCTACAAATCGATTTTGAAACCTTTTTCATGCTTGGTATGCAACTAAAGGGCACTGCTTCCCCCTCCAACATAAAGAAAGTTCAAGACGTCGAAACAAATCCTGAAAATGATAACTGGTGCTCCTTGGTATATTAAAAACAGCAACAGCGACAAGGATCAAAATGTTTCACTAGTTAAGTGCGAAATCCTGAACTTTGCGGATGTTTTTAACATTAAAGTTCGGTGCGATAAACGGTAGACGGTACAAATTTTTCTTTTGTAAAAAGGAGCATCCAAATGTCTTAGTTTCTTGAATCATTGCTGGAACTTCTTCTTCGCACTATTTTATCTTTCTATATTCCACTGAAAATAAAATACAACGCTTATGGGACCCAAAGCCTATTTTTGAGCTACCTGACCGCGCAGGAAGGGGAGAAGGACTCATCGGTGACGTTGGGATATTTAACCTTATCGATTCACTTTAGCATCGTCGTAACGTGAAATCAATTTCACTGTTCTATCGATACTATCATGGAATGTATCTTAATATACTAAGGAATTTGTTCCTAAAACCCTAGGACTTAGTGCGTGATACGCGTCATTCAAGTAGAGCACACCTATTTGGGATGGATCTACTGCCCTATGAATAACTCCACGCATTCCATGCAAAATGCGTTCTTTAAAAGCACAGTTCATATAAGGAATAAACTTTCTAAAAATGTATTTTCTGTCATAGTAAATATCGAGAAATTTTAATCAAACACTACAAACACTTCTCTCTCTATTCTCCTTTCCATAACCTATTTTCTTGATGCCAACACAATGCAGAACATGTATAGGAGTCATCCTTTGAGTATTGATTTACCATTCTTTCTAAATATCAAATCGAATTTAAAATGCAGATGGCCATTCTGCAATCTAATTCAAAATAATGTTTGGATATTTCTATTTAACGTATAGAATTCGATTCGGATTACAGACTAATCCAAATATATGTATGTCCATATAATCCACTGTATTAATACATCCCAATTTCAGTCAATTAGCTTAAACTTTTTAGGAATTAAAAATTAAAAGTAATTATTGCGATGAATATGTTGATTTATGGCTCTTATGCAGGAAATCCTCGAAAGAAAATAATAGGAAAATTTGTTTTTTCAGACAAACCTTTAAATCAAAATTTTCATTTAATTTGCATAGAAGTGATGAATGTAAAAAGTTTTCTTTTAACTTTTCTTAAAACTTTTTTTGTCACACAGTGTTACAGACTTCTTCAAAGTGAATACACGTGTGTGTGTAAGAACGTAAGTTGAAATAAAATATTTTGTCTCTTTTAGGTCCATCAAACGACAGAGCTGATAACGAGGATGGTAGACCGCTTAGTGTAGCAAATCGACGTCCTTCATTGTCGGCGCCTGTTCGGAAAGCACCCGGTGGATCTAGAATTCACACACCACCGCCTAGTCCAGCGGACATGTTGGCGGATGGAGCATCAAGTACCCCTAAGCGTTTAGTTGACGGTAAGTTAAGGAAAAATTTCTTTTAACCCTTATCTGTTTAATTATTTTTAAATTCATTTTTTTTCATATGTTTTTACTAAAAATAAAGAAAATGATAATACGACCCCCAAAAATGCGGAGTCCACCTGTGATGATGCTAAATCCTGCAATACAGCAACTATCAAACAGGAACCTGATCAGGATGGTAGTGATGCCGACACGGCAGAATGTAACAACATCGATATTGATGATGGCCCACCTTTAAAAAAACGTCCTAAAATAGAGTTTGCCGATGCCGAATCCAATACTCTACAAACAGGTAGGAAGGAACTAAAACAAAAAAGTTTATTTTATTTTGTTTAAAAATTAAAAACTCTTTTTACAAATTTAAGAAAGGAAAAATTACATTTAGGAACTATTGTTTTATGAACATATTTGAAAATGCGGTTTAATATAAAATTGACCTTTAAACAGTTAAAAGTTTATTTCTGAAACAAGTAACTAATTGGTCACTACTTTTGGTCTACGGGTAGATAAAAAAACGTCTGTACATATTTTAATAGAAATGTTTGAAAATGTTTTTTATCTTATTTTTGACTGTTTAGCACTTAGTGTTTTTCTTACATTATAAAAACAAAAATTTTAAGCGAATTAATTTAAACTTCTAGCCCTTAAATAGAACAATTCCATTGTATTTCGACAATAAACATGCGAACTGACAGTTCAAATGACAGCATTGGCAAAAGTCACAACGTTACAGCCCGTTTTACCATAATTTTTCAAATTTTGTATGGCAACCCTAGGCGGAGAAAAGGTGTATGTATGTTCCACAAAAATGTTTGGGAGGACAAGTTAAAGGGAGTCAGTCTTGCCTGAAAAACTAAGGGGCATAGAAGTAAAAGTTAAGATGTCTGTTGCATTTGCAAAACGCTTTTGTAATAAAGTTGATCCCACAACACGCACAGCAGAACACAATGGACACCCTAACTTGTTTCCCTATTTTCTTAGTGTGTGCAGGGCTTAGGGATATGTTTTTTCGTATCGTTTTTACTATTTGGAAAAAAACTTGGATTTGTTGATCCAGACAACTTTCGAATAGGAATATGGCTAGGGTGACCATTCGTACTGATTTTATCAGCACATGTACTGATTTTTCATTTGGTGTACTGATTAAAAATTTGTGTACTGAAATGTACCGGTTATTAGAAAAATGTACTGATTGTACTGATTTTTCAAGATAAATTGAAATTTTAATTTTTTCCTCAAAAATTTGTTAAATTTTAGTAAAACTAAATAGTTAGATATTTTACAGCAGCGAAAAGTGTATTAAAATTATTTTAATCATTCAAATTTTGTTCTTCGTCCATAAACAGCTGCCAAAAAAAATTTTTTGACAATTTATTTTCTGAATCAAATATGTATTTTCTTTACAAGAATACACAGGGACGGAAAGGCTTTAATTTAATTGACTCCGAAAGTGATTTTAATTGGATCGCTCTAATTGAAGGTGGTTCTTAGACTGAAATAAGTAGGAGCGCAATACTCGGCTATGCCGAATTTTATATGCCAATCACAACGTGTGGTTTACAATAAATAAGGCATTCATTTTATGAAGTCTAAAAATTGTTTCAAGGGAAAACTAGTGGGGGTCTGTGATACATTTTATTCCTCTAAGGGCGACTCCTGAGAAGTTGAAGGGGTTTACTCTTTTTTAAATTTTGTATGGCAACCCTGTAAGGGGTTGGGGATAGGGGGTAATTGCTGGTCTTACATTTGACCTTCTTCAGGAGCACCCTGGAAACTGTAGAAAAAAAAAATAAAAAAAAAATAAAAAAAAAATTTAACTTTGTATGGCAACCCTATTAGAGGGTGAAGATAGGATGTAAATATGTTCAACAAAAATGTTTGTAAAAAAAACTAACGAAAGTCGATCTTACATTGCACCCGTGTAGGGGCAACTCCGGGTCAGTTAAAGAGGTTTTTATGTACAAATTTTAGAGAAATAAACAGAGGTAGTCGTGGCTGCTGGCTAATGCTTTGATATTTTAAACAGGCCCGACAAATATCAAGGGGCTTTAGAGACTTGGTTTTTACAGATTAACAGACAGGCGGACAGAGGAGCACCGCTAAATCGACTTACCTATCTATAAGGACTTAGAATTTACATACTTTATAGGGTTGGAAATGAATATTAAAGAAATTACAAACAGAATGACAAACTTATATATGCCCTAATCACTAATGTGAGGGGTATTAAAAATGAAAATCGTACTGATTTCAAAATAGAAATAAATGGTCACCCTAAATATGGCTCTAAAGCAAAAAACTGCAATAAGAACGTTGTTATTTAATACAAAAAGGAACAAAATGCTTTAATTTTATAGAAGCAAATAAAAAGTAGGATCACTTAAGTTTCTAAATGCAGTGAGGAAAGTTTTCTCCCTAAGGCAGGATTTTCCATAGTATAGCACATATATACATAACAGAAGCGTATTCATTGTGAAAAAAGGTGACATTTCCTGCTAAGAAAACAAAGAAATTTGCATGAGCTTAGATAAAAATCCTTTTTGGCTCACATCTTAGCTAAATATAGTTGGTTTTAAACTTATTTCTGATATACATACAGTAACTATTTGCGGGTCCAAAGAACATTAGGGGGTCTTGCAAACCTTATATTATTTTGGTTTAAAAAGAATATAAGTACATGTGTACATATATTTGTAAATTTTTTATGGGATTACACTGTTAAAATTACAAATGGAATGACAAACTGAAACGTACTATACTCATACATATGTATATGTTTACCCGTATCACTCACGTGAACGTTGTAAATATCATCGAAACATATTATTTTTTTAAAAAGCATCAAAACAAAACATAATATCATCATTTTAGCAATGCTGCTATCAACCCCTTATAGTTGAAAGAGCATAAGTACATACAAACATCATTTTTTTTAAATTTTTTCATACTCATACCCGCCGTTAATAAAATTATAAAAATTCCATGTTATTTCTTTTGATATCTCGTTTTTCATTAAAATTTAAAAAAAACACGAAATTTTTGCGCTTAAAACGTTTCTGACCATTGACAACATATCAAAGTTAAAAGTTCTTTGAATTTTCTTTTTGACTAGTATAATAGAATACGAATATCATAAGCAACATCAAAGCCAACGTAGAATGTCAAATTTGTCGCCGCTGCCAAAAAGTAAAAATCGCAATGATAAGCTGCCATCAACATGATGGTCCAATTTTATGCACAATATTGATAAACAAACAAACAAAAAAAAAACAACAAACGTAATTAGAAAAGGGAAAATAAAAACTACTGAATAATAAAATACAAACAAACAAACAAACAATGCAAAAGATATTTATGTTTTGCACATTACAATAATTCATAGAATAAAAAAAATCAAACCATAATATATGACTCGGCAGCTCAAACATTTTTACTTAAAAGCTACAAACAACCCCTTTTTCAGTTTATAATATTCGAGTAAATGCCATCAGAAAGATACGATAAAAGCAAAATTAAATCCTAATATCAAATGCCAGCAGAAAACAAAATCCATAAAAAACTGGGATGCTGTTAACAGTTTTCAAAGGTCAGCTTTTTTTAATATTTTGACAACGATCGATTTGACCTCTGACACACTTAATGCTCATACAGTTGACAAGTTATACATCATACTTGTTTAAACATAAGTAGGTACATGACTTACATGTCTACATATGTATAATTCAGCAAATAATATTTTGTCTGTCATTCATTCCATTCAAGAAACAAGTTTAATTTTGTGTAAAAAGCTAAAAAAAATAAATCCATTATCAGTTAACTGGTCAAACCACTTTGGCCAAAAGGGTCACCTTTAAAAGAAATGTGTGTATGAACATTTTTCCTTAAAAATCTGTTTACACAAGCTTGTCACACGTGTGCCAAGAAGGTGAAAATGAGAGTCATATGCAAACTGATTTATTGATCTTGAAGTGTGGCCAACATTTTTTAAAAGGAAATAGGATTTAGATTAATGTATTCGATTAATTATACTTATGCAACAAGCAAAATTACTTGTAATGACCATAATATTTTTATACCCTTCACATAGTGATAGGATATATATCACTTTGTCATTCCGTTTGTAATTTCTTTATTATTCATTTGCGACCCCATAAAGTATATATATTCTGGATCCTTATAGATAGGGAAGTTGAAATAGCCATGTCCGTCTGTCCGTCTGTCCGTCTGTCCGTCTGTCTGTCTGTCTGTCTGTCTGTCTGTCCGTCTGTCCGTCTGTTGAAATCAAGTTTCCGGAGTCAGATAAAAAGATACAGACCAGTTAATGGTGTCAAACGATCAGAAATATCCCGCTAACAATCGCTATTTAAAATCAGCAAAATCGGTTCACTATTGACCGAGATATAAGCGAAAACCCAGAGTAACCCATTTTTTTTAGGACAAAATCCGTGCATATATCCCTATATATCTCAGTAAGTATAGTCACTCTTGCCACAAAACTTGGCACGGATACTCCTAAAGAAGGGACCTAAATAATGGAAAAACTTTTTTCAGATAGGACCAGGGGAAGGGGTATTTTTCCTACAATTGCACAAATGTGGTAAAATATTTTATGCGCTATATCTCGTAAACTATAACAGCTATCGACTTAAAATGTTCAACAAAAAGTAATTGTACGCAAAGATCTACACTTTAAAGAAAAAATTTTTTGAGTGGGGGCAAAAAAAGGGGTAGCTCCCATACAAATCGACAATTGTTATAAAATATTCGATACGCTATATCTCGGAAACTATAACATATATCGACTTAAAATGTTCTACAAAAAGTGATTGTACGCAAACATCTACACTTTAAAGAAAAAATTTTTTGAGTGGGGGCAAAAAAAGGGGTAGCTTCATAGAAATCGAAAATTGTTATAAAATATTCAATACGCTATATCTCGGAAACTATAACAGATATCGACTTAAAATGTTCTACAAAAAGTGATTGTACGCAAACATCTACACTTTAAAGAAAAAATTTTTTGATTTGGGGCAAAAAAAGGGGTAGCTCCCATACAAATCGACAATTATTATAAAATATTCGATACGCTATATCTCGGAAACTATAAAAGGTATCGAAATGAAATGTTTGACAAAAAGTAATTGGACAAGAAGGCCTACGCTTTAAAGAAAAAAGTCTCAGATATGAATATCAGGGTTTTTGAGCTGACCCCAGACTTCGGGCGACTAGCTTAAGCTCCCGATTTGATGCTGACGAAAATACTTGTCGCGATTAAGGTGGTGTGGGTCGGCAGTGGAAGAACCCGAGCTCTTCACCAACTTGTCTATTAATCAGCTAATGTCGTAACAAATAGAAAATTTTGTAACTATGTATGTGCTTTCCAAACCGCACTTACGCAAAAGTGTTGGAAACGTGGTCTGACCATTGGCACATAGGGCAATATGACAAGCACTGACGTAAATTAAACTACATCTGCTTGATCATTATCAAGTCTGAAATAGGTTAAGTACTTACACCTTACGTTGTGTTGGCCTTTTAAGCTGCAGTTACTGTATTTTGATCACTTTAATTAGACAAGATGAAGATATTTGGAAGTGTTAAAGCTATTATCTTAGACTATTCTTGGCGTACAATAATTTGTAGTCTTGTACACTGAGTCAAGAAATTTTACCCTCGTTGTTGAGGGGTTCCTAGACCAATACGATGTCTTTGCCCCGTTTTATGGCACGAAGAATTACTTCAGCATATGCTGCTTTGGTCTGGTAATTATTGACTTGCCAATATCTGGATCGTAAATGACTGTGACCTTTACGCTTTTGTCGACAGCAGCCCCTTTACAATCGGATTTTTGGCGATCTTGCTGTAGGGTATAATAATGTCTCGAGAAGGTTTGGATATTTTTTTTATGATTGTTGTGTGGGGGCTGCGAACGAGTTCAGTCTAAGATAAAATCCTATCTCAGTCATATGAGTCAGTCCAGCCTAACGACAATCTCTTATCAGCCGTTAGAGATTGGACCGTTTTGTCCCAAAAAAGTTCAACGATACTTGTAGCAGGCCGCTTACTGGTAATTGCTTTACGTTGTGTTTCGTGACCATATTCTGAAGTTCTTTGCCTAACTGCCCTAGAATGTGTAGATGTAAAGGTAATGTAACACGGTGGGGGCTTAGGCAGCTCTGAAGGTGTTTACCACGATGGTCAGTGGCACATTACTGCCTGCGGGTCTACTACTATTCACAAGATAAACAGTTTGTTAAGATACGAATCTGGGTATAACAGACTGACCATTTGCAACTAAAGAGAAGGACCACTCGCACAGTGATTGCAAACACTGATAAAAACAACTTACGTTGCAACTGGTTCTGTTCATTATTACCAAAGAAGGAGAGACTGTTTGGAACTAAAACTCATTTAGCACTAACTAGCTATTCAGGCGTTCAGCATTGCGTCCAATGTTAACCAAGTGAATATAACTATTCATCACCTTTCTCACACTCTGTTCTCATGTTATCTCTCCTACCCATATGCAAACATCCTGGGGAACTGGCTGAATGTAAGTGGTGAAAATTGTAAAAAATAGTTGCTATTTATAAAAAGGATATTAATTAAAATACGCAAACCTAACCTGCTTAACTATTTAGTCATTATATCACAAGTTTTAAATACCACCGGTGTTAACATGTAATCACTAGTTAATACTAATATTTTGGTGGGATATTTATGTAGTTTCAAATTTTTTAACATTTTTTTGCCAAGAGTTTGTATAAAAAAATTTATCGGCTCACAAATCTCTACAAAATTTATTTTTATTAATTTAGTTTGTATGGAGGGAGCTTTATTCAAAACATGTGATTTTGTGACGGCCTTAATTGAAATGCAAAAAAATTTTGCTTGATTTTTTTTTTTATTTAAAAAAATTTGTTACTCTTAATCGTTAAATATCCTTAACGTTCATGTATGTGAGACATTTAATTTTTTATATAAATTGCACAAACAAAAACAACGTATATGTATGTATGTATTTGTGTTTTATATTATCCTTTCATACAATGTGCTCGAATAATTACAAGTGTCAAAGAGCATGAAAGTAAAATCTAAATAAATTATATGAATAAAAAGAACAACAAAACAATGTATGAGAAGAAATTATTCCTGTTAAGTCATGTTCATATGAAAAACTTGAGCGGTCAGAAGAAGAGTCTCATGTGGCTAAATCTCGTAAGTGCTATTCAAGAAACAACGAGAATGAAAGGATATTTAAAAAGTATAAGACAAAACAAGTAAAGAATAGAAGAAAACAAAATGATTCAGCTTGAGCAAGTTTAATGAATAGAATCAAAACTTGCTTAAAACTACCAACAACATAGAAGATGAATATCCTTTGTTTAAGATATGCTGACAGAAATACATATCATTTAGAGTTTTTAACAGGACTTCTCAGATGAATGTACACTTTGTTCTTTTGTGTTTATGTGCAACTGTAAGAGTTGGACCAAAGCGAAAGATGTTAAAATCTTTTCCAGTTATTAAATATTGTCAATTGAAGGTCATCCAAGCAAGAATGTAATGACAAAAACAAAAAAAAAATAAAAACCGACACACATACATTCATTCATACATACCTATTCATTATACGCAAATATACTCTTAGAATCTAAGCTGGGTAATATGGGTGAAGACCACTGTCTTAGATGCATACTTACTGTAGCACAATTTGGTTTTTTCGAAAGGTTTTGTTATACAAATGTTTTACTCTTTTCTTTTTTTTATCACTTTTCTTATAAACGCGTAAGGGAACCACAAGAAATTCTTGATAAATTTCCTTTATGTTATCTGATTCCAAAATTTTTGGCTTTTGAGAATATTTATTTGAAACTCAGAGTCATCAGGTTATTTGCTTTTCAAAAGCGGATATTATAGAATTATCCTGTAGTAGGTTTGAAATCGATAGTGTTTATAGTTTCAGATATAAAGTGCATCAAAAAGCTTCAAAAAATTTATGAAATGAAAAAAAAACATTTTTGATCAAATCAGCTTGCGGTCCTGCAAGTCTCTATCTTTCCGACGATGTCAATGGCTTGCGCCTATGCAAGCAGAATGTAGCTCGTGGTGTTCACTGTGCCTTCTTAATTAGCTTCTACTTTTTTTATACTTTTGCCATCAGTTTGTTTAAGAATTTGCGCAATATGCTGTCACCCCATCGAGGACCTCTTATGATTACGAATATGTACTTCGAAAAGGTCGCCCTCTATTTTTACTGAGAATGTAGTGTCATTCAAAGTTAGCCGACAAATGAGTTATTTCATTTTACTAAAAGCAAGTGTATATATCAGAGCATTTAAAAAAATTTAATCACGCTAGTATTGAAGGAGACATTTATTTAAAAATTTTGGGGTTTTAAAACCGTGGGTATATAGACAGCCTTCGGCCGGGCGCAAGGAAAAAAAACTCTAGTGGATTCGATCCGCCGACTTCGCAGCAGCCTTCGGCCGGGGAATATATTTTAAACTATAGTGCATCGGAAGTATTTGCAGCTTCATGACTAAAGTGTCATAAAATTCATGTTTTATTTGGCGAAGCTTTATATGGAAAGCAGTAGAGCTTAAAGTCCATTACCCGGCCGAAGGCTACTGCGAAGCCGGCGGATCGAATCCACTGGATGTTTCTTTCCTTGAACCCGGCCGAAGTCCGGCTATCTAAATAACTCTTTTTTATTAAAAAATTATTTAAACAAAAAGGTGCCTCAAGTCCACGCGCCTGTCCTAAAGTTGTAACGAAGCCGGCGGTTCGATCCACGAGAGTTAACTTATCCTGCGTCCAGACGGAGGCGGGCAGTCATTTGGTTTGTTTGTTTAGAAAATAATTTTACGTTAGTAACATCTAATTCATGGATACAAAAGGTGACAATGAATTTAAAATTTTGGGTTAAAAAAAAAGTGGCATATATAGCCGGCCTTCGGCCGGGCGCAAGGAAAAAAACTCCAGTGGATTTGATCCGCCGGCTTCGCAGTAGCCTTCGGCCAGGGAATATACTTTAAACTGTAGTGCATCGGAAGTATTTGCAGCTTCATGACTAAAGTGTCATAAAATTCATGTTTTATTTGGCGAAGCTTTATATGGAAAGTAGTAGAGCTTAAAGTCTATTGCCCGGCCGAAGGCTACTGCGAAGCCGGCAGATCGAATTCACTGGAATTTTTTGTCCTTGCGCCCGGCCAAAGGCCGGCTATCTAAATAACTCTTTTTTTATTAAAAAATTATTTAACCAAAAAGGTACCTTAAGTCCACGCGCCTGTCCTAAAGCTGTAACGAAGCCGGCGGTTCGATCCACGAGAGTTAACTTATCCTGCGTCCAGACGGAGGCCGGCCGTCATGTGGTTTGTTTGTTTAGAAAATAATTTTACGTTAGTGACATCTAATTTATGGATACAAAAGGTTTTCGCGTTATATATATTTTAATTGGGAGTTATTTCATTTTTGTTGGGAGTTATTTCATTTTTACCGTTGGGAGTTATTTCATTTTTTTCGATTGGGAGTTATTTCATTTTCGTTGGGAGTTATTTCATTTGGGAGTTATTTCACGGTACCGACAAAAGGACGGTATGCATCGCTTTGCTTTTTATGAGTATTTTCCAGGATTTAGCAGAATGTAAGGATTTGATAAATAGTTGAGTTTCTTAAATATTTCGCGAGATAGGAGCTTGTAAGGGATTGATAGTGGACTTATTTCAAAATATCTTGTGCAAATACTTTTGTCTCCCTTCTTATAAATCGAACATAATTATTGCGCCAAGGTTTTATTATTCGCGCATGCTTCCAGATTGTGTAGAATATGTAATAACTGATGCATGTATCTTATCAGCTTTTCTCTCCCAGTCTCCCACAGTTTTGCGGGTATCCGTTTGAACCTGTAGCCTTGTTGTTTTTAAGCCGACTAATTGCTGGTATAAACACATCTGGGCTACGAGGTGGAGTCTTAACTCTATAAGTTGTGTTCGGTTGCTGGCGGGCTGTATTCCTTGGGGGCTTCTTGGGTCTCGGGCTTGTAAACACGGGACTTCAAAAACCCATACAGAAAAGTCCGGAACGGTTAAATCGGGCAATGCTGCAGGCCAATGTACATCGCCAAAACGAGAAATAAAGTGACCCGGAAATGCCGCCTAGAAAATATCTGTTGTGGCTCGCGCAGTGTGTACAGCTGCTCTGTTTAATTTTAACCACTTGTCCCACAGTCCTAATTCGTTTAATTGCGGTAGAAAAACCTCGACTAACATGGCCCTATAGCGCGCTCCGTCCACTGTTGTCATTTTACTAGCTGCGTTCTCAAAAAAAAATTGTCCGATGACTTTTCCAGCGTGAACAGTGCACCATGCAGTAACTTTGAGCGAGTGTAATGGCTCTTCCTGCACCACTCGTGGATTTTCGGTGCTCACGTACCCGCTGAGGTGGAAATGAGCCTCAGCGCTTATTATGATTTTGGTCGAAAAATCGTCCGATTCGGCCTAGAAATTGAGGATAGCTTGGGTGTAGGTTACACGCGTTTGGCGGCCGACAGGCACCAACTGATGCACGGACTAGACTTTGTGTGGGAACATGCGCAGGTCTTTGGCCAAAATTCGCACGGCGTCTGATCGATTTTTCTGGCGACAGCTCGACATCCTCGCCAACAGCTGCGATATTCTCGGCAGAACGGGTGCTCTGGAGCCGGCCACTCTTGGCAGCAGCTCGTGTGACTCCATACTCTTCAAGGTTGGTGGCCAAACTGCGCAGTGTATGCGCAGTAGGTGCCGGTGTTTAGTTCACAAGTATCAAATCAGATTTGACATTGGCAAAAAAATCTTCCAATAGGGTGTTTTCTTTTGGCCCGCCTTGTATATAAAGCTAACAGCTCAGGTTGAAGTCCCAGCCAAAGTCAAATAAAATTTTTAATTGTTACTTTGGAAGCTTAACTCATTCCTCAGGGACGTTTAATCCATCCATTTTACGATAAATCAATGTATTTTATATATTATTTGACTTCTTATCACAGTTTCAATTATTTCAGTTGATTGATTTAATTAAAACAGCTATATTTTTTAATTAACTTGTTTATTCATTTAATGAATAAATTGTTAGAAACTTAATCTTTTTTTAATTAGTTCAATTATTAATTTTTTTAATTATGTCTTTAAAAAAAACGCTGTTATTTGATTCAGTTTATCTAGTATATTGGCGATTAGCAGTTTCTTACATAATTAAAGTACTTATGTTCATAGCGGGATTATATCTTTGTATCTTTGTAGTACTTATACACATAAAAAAAATTGTCGAAAAAATAATCGATTAAAAATTAAAACATTGCTCTACAGATTGATAAAAATACATCCTCTAATAAAAATATAAATGAATTGTGGTTTAAATAGCAATTAAATTTTATGTTTTTATATCCATCTTAAACTGACATTGACCGTACATTTTCCCTGAGAGTCCTTATTTATGCAAAATACTTACAAAAAATAATCCACAATGTGTCATTGTGTTGTTAAAGAAAAATTAATGAAAATTGATACTTTTATGTGCTACATGTACTCTAACATCACGTCCATATGTGTTAAATTTTTTTTCAAAGGGCAAAAGGATATGCCAAAGGGTTATATCCGTTTTAAAACCGACAGGTGTGTTGTTTGTATAACTCCAAGTGAGCTGAGTTCACTCGAATATAAATAAATAACATAGTTATAGGAAATTTAATAGAAATGTATTTTTATAAAGTACAACGGTACTAAATAACCTAAATCACTTTAAATCTGCTAAAAATCTTAAACGAACACAAAAAAAAAGAAAGAAGATTTCAAATAACCGGTCATTTTCACGTTAGCTTTTTAACAGCGAATACATGTAAATGTGAACGTATAAATACACGTATAATATGTACGTATGATGTTTCAATATCATATCATATGTATGATTCTTGAGCTAACTGCATTAGGATAAAAAGTATTTTTTGATGAAAGGATTACTATCCTTTTGATTATACCTTCAGAACTTTAAGCATATACGCATATATGTATGTGTGTGTATGTCCTTACACAAGTAGAGTTAAAATGAAAATATAAATGTTTGTAACTTTCTTCTTTAAAATATTGTCGACTGTATAATGTTTGTCGTTTCCATTGAGAAAGCATAATCCGCTTTCTTGTAGCATATCAAGGCAAAAGTGAACAGCAACAATATGTAGAACAATACAAGACATCTAAGAAAAAAAACAAAATCTAGTTACATAAAAAGAAATAATAATAATAAAAATACGAAATGAAAACGTATTAAGAAAAATAAAAAATATGAACAAAGAATACAACAGACATTATTATCACATCAAATGCTGAAGAGTTTTAAACATACATATCAGCAGGCGGCCAATTGCTTTGTTTATGGCTTTCTTGTCAAATGCGGTCACTTATCCCTTTTGTGACGAGTGGTGGGGGTGCTGGTCGCTTGCTGTTTTCTCTATTATCGCTTCACTGGCCGCAACTAAAGGGTTGCGTCTTGAGCTGCCAAAAACAGTAAATGTTTGTTTTTATTTTGCATACATACACACATACACACATACATACATACGCATGTACATTTCCGTTTTTATCTTCTTCTTACGATGTATTGCTCGGAAGGATTTGTAAACATTTGGTTGGCAATATGAAATCCGCATACATACTTCATGACCATACATTTGCATGTGTATATGTTAGTGCAAACATATTTATCTTTTTATATCTCATGCAGGGAAAGAAAGAAGACAAAGAAAACGGACAAGATGATAGTAAGTGTGCTCCCGCTGATAGCCCCAAATAATCTAAATACCCAAGTCAATGTAATGCATTCAACTATTAAGTGCAACAGACCATAAGACTGTTTTTTCTTGGTTTCTAACTGCAATCGGTTAGTAAGTGAGTCAGCCTATCTGTCTACAAGTCAGTTTAAATGTCATCACATATCGCTATTATTATCATAATTATCATGATTATCAACAAAGTTAATAACATTCAAAAATAGACAAAACATCTACAAACAAACATCCTTTACACGAGAGATAATGGCTCGTGCTAAGCATACGACAAATTGCTTTAAAAAAAGAAGATGTTCTTTCAATAATACAAGACAGTTAAGTTCATACAGGCATAACCTACAGATAAATTGTTTTGTTTTTCCTTTTTATTTTTTAATGTGGTTTTTGGGTAGAAAATTTTTAAATTAAATAATGTAAAAACATATGTGTGTTATGTATGCGCATGACATACAGAGGTTGTTGTTATAAACAAATTTCCTTAGCGCTCAAAGGTAACACAACATTTGCGTTCAACCCTTGCCTTCAGTTACTTAATATTGTTTAATCATTTGTAGTCAGTCTTCCTCTATATAAATAAAAACAATATAAAGATGCGTTGTCTACCAAAATCTATCTATATTTAGGTACGTAGGCTTGTATGAATTAGGGTTTATCACACGTACCAACATACATACGTATTTCTTTGGTATTAATTCATTTACATGTTCTATGAAATGAAACGTTTTTAAATGATTTAATATGAGAGAAAAAAAAGGATAAAAACGACCCTTTTTTACAATGTCTTTTTAAAAAAAAAATCTAACCTTTAATATAGTGATTTCAAATTAAGGAAATGCAAAATGGATCGTGTTTAGCCGATAATATGCATGTATTGTACCTTAATACGTACGTACGTACGTACCATTCACGAGCGAAAAGTAAATCCTGCACCTTTAAATTTAATAGTTCCACGTTATTTGATATAAATATAGTGGTATCTTTTTACAGACAACCATACATACTTACATATTTATATTATTATTTAAACATATTTACATTTAAAAAGTGTGACATAAAAAATGAATTTTTTTACTATTAAAATTTTCAATTGCATTTAAAATCAAAAGCAGCTGCTCGCATGAATCTTAAAAAAAAAAAGACGATTTTTGTTTAAATTTTATATTGTGCAACCCCTCCTTCGCAACTTTACACAAATTTAAAAATAAATATGTATATTCGTATGTGTATAGGTGTGTATGTTTATATGTATACTAACAGCTCTTGGAACCAAAAACCAAAACACATTTAAGTTTATGAAAAATGTTGGCGGCAACTTAAAGCTGCCAAGGGATGGTATGAGTACGTGTGTGTTTATGTGTTTGTGATGTATGATGGTCCACATGGTTGTGATGATTTGTTCTACGTGCGGTTACATATTTATTGTCTTTAAAATTATGCTACATTTTTTTTTTTTAAATTGCGAATTTTACTCTTATTCGAACGGCAGGATTTGCAATTTTTCATTTTTTAGCAACATATGGCCGTGCCATCAAATTAGAAACAAACATACCCACTCACACACACACACACACACACACGGTCGGCCACAATCTTGCGTATATTATATTTTTGCACCATTTGTAAATTTCTCAGGGTCCCATTGCGGTAACTATGTGTACTTTATATCTTACGAATGTACATTTATCTACCAATTTAAGATTTTCTTTAAATAACAACACAATAAACATCACAAAAAAACCGCAAGTTTATCTTCACACATGTGTGTTAGTTATAATGGCAAAGGGATGATTTAAATGGACTGTCGCAAGCATTTCCCAAGCCATCCGTTACGACTGAGAAAAATAAATTTAAAATGCTCCAAATAATCAATGGCGTTAATTTATATGCGTCACAGCTAAGACCTTAAGACCAAAGATTGTTCTAGCATCGTCATAGAACCATTAAAAAGGACATATTTATCACTACTTTAATATAAAAAGGCCTAACTATTGTCCTTTATTTTTATTATTTTCAATATTTTTTTTTTAACAATAATGTCTTTTATTAAAAATATCTAAAACATGTATGGAAGTCAGTCCAGCCTGATCCAACATCACATCTGGTAAAATTGTATGAACGATTTTCAGTTTTCTGATCATTTATAGACCCACAGAAAGAATATGTTTGCGATCATGTTGATACTCCCTCTTTTGCTACCTTATACATATCGGGTACCTACCTGGTTATAAGGTACACAGCAAAAAACCCCGAAGTAGTTTAACTTTTGGGGAAACATCATGAATTCAACACGTGCTTGTCATAGGAGGTAAGTGGTCCAAAGAACTGAAAAGTATGCACTTTAGATGAGCCCCTTGGTATTTGATGAAAATTTGAAATTTTGCATAGCTTTTTTATTAGTGAAATAAGTTACTATTTTACAGCGTTTTTTAGTTACTAATAAAAAATTAGATTCAAATCATTTGACACATAATACAAATAAAGGCATTCTAAAAACATATCTAGATGTGTCTAAAAATAGCTGTTTCGGAATATAAAATTCAGGACTTAGAGATACTTGGTATTTATTGAAAATGCTGTGATTTTAGAACAACTTTCACTTTTTTTTGCTGGGTAGTTAATCATCTCTGTATTTAAACTATAGAAAGGTAAAGCTACTGGCACTGATAATGTTCCCCTAGAAATACTTTAAGCAAAGTCAACCTGATACGCATATGCACTTGGGCCTAAACTAACTGGATTAGTCAATTTATTCTTAAAATAATAAATAAATATTAAAATTAGGTTTACCAAAACAGTGCAACCCGGTTCCCTTTATTCAACCAAAGGTAAAAAAGAACAGTTCAGTTTTTATGTGCTCACGCGTCGAACTACTATTGAGCAGGCAAAAGAGAATAAATCAGCCACGTACTGGATGGGGTGTTAATGTGTAATTCAATTTGATTCAAAAACGCTTTCAAAAAAAAATTTCGAAATGGATTGAAAAGCATTCCATAAGTGTGAAACGTTTGTAAAATAAGTTTAGAAAATTATACCGCGTATTGCAATAAGTACGAATTCGAAAGAATTTTTATTTAAATCGAATTACATAATAACCCCCTTGTTTATCTTTAAAAGGTCCTTTGAAATTACAATAATGCTATGCACAGGGCTATGCACCAAAAACACCCTGCCTAATATTTAGGCCATCTAAACCAATTTTTCGTCTCTTGCTAAGTTTTGATTGAAGTACGTTACTGGTTTGCAAAACAAACAGTGTCAACAAAGGCATGTCTTGGTCAATTTTTTTTTAACTTTTTATTATTGCATTTCTACCTCTGTGAACTTAAAGTAAGTAGTCAAATCTTAAAGCAAAAAAATTTATATCTGTCCAGCCAGTAGTGCTTAAGTTTAAGTTTTTTGGTAGAGAGTTTAAGCGCTTCATCTAGATGGCTTTAGTTTAGTGTCCGAACAAAAAAGCAAAAAGATTTTTTTGTTTAAATAAAAAAAACTTGGTGCTGACTCATTAAATTACCAATGGGTTAAGCAGCTAATGTCTACATTCAAGAATTTTAAAATCGATCAAAGAGTAAAAACTAGCTTTTTCTTATTAAATTTCCTCCAGAAAACTAACACCAATGGAGTAAAAATCACCAACTTTCTTCGGTCAAAAACTAAGTCATTTATATGTTTTTGTGTCGATCCCAAAATTTTTTGCTGCCACTATAACAGGGTCGAGTTTTAGCCAATACAAAGCATATGCGAAATCACTTTTCATAAAACCTACTTTTTTGGTGACGTGAGCCAGGATTACCCACTCAAGGCGATCCCTCTAAGGTCCGTATAAGATGAGATCTTAGTATACAACTTGGATATAATCACAGCCACCAAATGCACTCCTCCTCTTGTCACCAATCATACTGTGAAACACGGGGGTTTTCTGATTCCTGTGGTATTAGATAAGACTATGTTCAGCTTTGGAATATTATGTGCAAATTAATATTCTATGAATATTTGTTATAGCACTTAACAGGCATTGCTACATTTTCCTTAAGGGGTAGCGCATATTAAATGACGAGCTAATATAACAAGAACTATATGTTTTTGAAAAACCATAAAAGGAACCATAAGATTCAAATAGTCAAGCGACAAAATCAATTTGATTTCTTACCTACAGAAGAATCAAAAAAGCCCGAGCGCGCTGAATATGAAGACTCGATTATCGTTGAAGGGTTGATAGCGGTCCCGATCATGCCATGTTTGTTAGCCCTGCAAATTTACTAAAAGCTACACAGATTTACCCGGATTAAAAGCTGGAAAATAATATCTCCTTTACTAGATGCTTACTAGCCATCGGATCAAAAAATTCAAGTCCTCTGTCACGCTCACGTCTACAGTGGCGATGGGTTTTTCTGAAAAACGGTACAAGCTCGGTTGAAATGAAAATGAACCAAAAGAGTAAATGTGGTCATGAACCGATCCGCAGCATTGTGCATTATTTGCTCACCTGAATGCTTATGTCGAAATAAACTGGACAAAATAAAAAAATTAAATTTCGTCAATTTGAAAAAGTTCTTGAGTTAGAATTTTCAGGTCGATTTTTCAAAGTGTACGGAAAAAGTGAAACACATTTATCCATATTGGTAGCTCTTTGTATCTAAAGCACCCTATATTTTGATCACACTTTGAAGGGAGTCACAGTTGGTATAACCGACGGTATTGCAGCTCAACTTAAAAAAAAATTTGTTTGATTAGGTAGTAATGGAACTTCTTTTTTAACGTTAATTTTTTGGCATTTCTTAAAATTGAAACCTATGCTGGATACACACTTGTCATTTTAAATCCCCTCATTTCACACTTCCACTGTTTGTATTTGGCAACAAAATGGCAACAAGCTGTAATTTTTTTTGGTGCCTGCATTGTGTTTCAACAGCCGTACAAAGCAAATGTTTTTAAACGTAATGCAAAGCAACAAAAAATAAAAATGACAGATGTTGTCATTAGTACACAGTATAATATTTGCTTCCGATGTCACAAAATGCCATAGTACAAAGTTAAAGTTAAAGCCATTCTGTACAAAGTTAAAGCTGCATTTAGTAAACATTATTTGACCTTTTTAAAAAAAATTAGAACTTGAAAAGCTGTTGTCGCCAGTCGTCAGCTTCTGCAGACTCTAAGCTGCTGCCGGTCTTGGCCAGCAGCCGCTGACAGTTTTACCACATATTTAACAGCCTTCAGAGCGCTTTAATAACCTTAAATTAGAGGCACTAAATTACTTTCAAAACAGTTTCTTCTTAAAATTTACTTGTGGATATTTACGTACGTATGTGTGTGAAAAAATCCGTACTTTACCTCTTAAACACACAAATACATATGTGTAAATATGTATGTTTTTTATATGTACATGTATACATGTTCATACTGTGGGCCGTACATACAAACCTGCCTGCATTTTCCGTAGGTTTGAAAATTAAAAATCGAATATATTTCATAGACACTTGCTAGGATGTTCAAAGTGGGTTTTTTTAAAGGGGAATTCGATTTTTGCGATCATATTCGTCGGTTATTTTGATGTTTTGAAATTTAAATAAAACGGAGTTTTGACTCATAATTGCAGGGTTATCTTTTAACTATAAATAATTTGTATAAAATGCAATTATTTTTCCATAGTTCAAGCTAAAAACATACAAATGTTTTAAATGCAACTAAAAGCGTCCATTTTGGGCAGAACACAATACTTTTCAATTTTTGTTTCCAACTTTAATTAGACAAATATGTGGCTTTTATTTGTTACCATTTTTTCATAAATTAAAAAACGGCCAAAAATCCATTTTTCGTTTAACTTCACTTTCAGAATGAAACCCACACCCACATCCATAAATTTCGGCCAGTTTGATTTGAATAAGAGAAATTATAAAAAAATATTATTTTTCAGAAGTTAAGCTGTTTCATTAACAAAACTTTGGTTATTTATCTATACAATATTAAATTTTTGGAATAGAATTTTCGTACAGAAATCAAAAAAGAATCGGTTTTCCTAAATTTTAAACTAATTAAAACCATTTTTTTTAAAAAAAGGTCGATTAGTCGGCGATCACCCTAATAGTTACGTTTGCTGTGCCCAGTCTTGATCAGAAATCAAGGTGTGTTGCGTGACGTTAATTTTTGTGAACTGGCTCACTAACAGCCACCTCAATAACGAAACTAAAGATGAAACGAACTAAAGAAAAGACAATGACGTCGACTTAATTGTCTACTGACTTAAATGTTATTGGGAATCTTTACTGCCTACACACTGCAGCGTCCGCACCTAAGTCTCATTCATTCATAATGAATGCGAACCACATACAGCAGAACGATAATAACAATTGAAATTAAAGTTACAATCGAAAATTTTGTATGTAACTTTGTAGGAATGTGTGTATGTATGTATGTATGTATGTATGCATGTGCAATGAACACATATTTATGCCATGATTGCAGTTGAACGGAGATTCGCATCTTCATAGTTGAGGTGCGCTGTTCAAAACATTGTCGCGTGGTTGTTCTTTAACTGTTGCTGTTGTTGATGATATTTTTTTTGGCTCTTGTTATTGAATGTACCATTGCGTTTTCGCACACTATTAATTATATTATTATATTAATAAAATCGCAGCGAGAGAGTAATTTAGGGATTGGTTTAGCGACTCATTTGCATAAAAGTGTACTAAAAGTTTAATCTGTGGGTAGAAGATATCATAGAGAAATCTTTGTGTGAACATTATACATTTTTGATAAGATAATACAAAGCAAATGTGTAACTACATTTCTTTATTCATACTTATTTTATAAATTTCTTTTATTTTTTTTCAGAACCTAGTAATTATACATGTTCAACATGCAAGACCAGATATTGTTCAGCTTGGCGCTTAATCCAACATGTACAACATTCTCATGGAGTTAAAATTTATGTTGAAACTTCAACATCATCAGATGCAGTTCATTTAGTGTCCGAAACAATTGCTCCTGCGCATCAGAGACAAATCAACTCGAACAATACAAGCAATAGCAGCAGCAGTAATAGCAGTTCGGTAAGCAGAACATCGCCTATTGTAGTTAGCAACCAGCAGCAGCAGGAGCAACATCAACAAATACAACAACAGCTGCAGCATAGGGCCGCTGCAGTAGCGGCAGCTGCTGCTGCGGCTGAGCAACATAAACAGCATCAGCAACAGCAGAACAATCTAACAACAGCAATGCAAAATGCCCAAAATTTGGCAGCTGCAGCCGCCGCTGGCATGCGACACCATCCGTTGTTACCACCACCTGATATGCATTCCGCTAATCCGTTCAACTTACTGAGGATGCCTTTGCCACCAAACCTTGGTCAGGCCTCAGTAGTTCCTACAGTTTCTCCACTTTTTTCACGTCCACACGCTGATCATTATCGAATGGAACAGCTTGTATCTGAACAGTTTCGTCATCATGGCCTGAATTTAGCAGCTGCAGCAGTCGCTGCTGCAAATTCACTAGCTGCACCACATACACCATCGTCCCAGTTTAGCCAGAATCTAAATGTATCCTCTGTGGAACCTAGGCCGCCATCAAGCAGCAGCTGTCATCGTAGTGCGGCAACACCTTCTTCACTGCCACTAATAGCCGCCGGGCAACAGCAACCAAATACAAGTGCCGGAACACAACCGTCTAATTCGCTTACAGGAGAACCTCAGATGGATTTTTACTCGCAGCGATTGCGTCAGCTTGCAGGAACAACAAGTCCTGGAGCTGGAAATATTGTTAGCTCGAGCTCGCCGAGTCCAAGACATAAGCAATCGCCAAATTTTGCGAGCCCTTCTCCATCCCATCAACTTCCACCTACCCCAGTCACAAATAACATGCGTCCGCACTCTTTAACACCACCGGAAAAAAGTAATTCAGTAACTGAAGAAAATGGAACTACCTTGAATACAACACCTCGTTCAGCCTCAACGCCTCCTTCGAAACCCAGTCAGGAATCTAACATCAGCACCTGTGTCTACGCTTGCACCTATTGCGATAAAAAGTTTCGATTTGAAAACAATCTCATCATTCATCAACGTACGCATTCCGGCGAAAAGCCATATAAATGCACTGCCTGTGATTTTGAGTGTTCGCATATTCAAAAACTTATGAAACATATGCGAATTCATCGCAGTCCTGTAGAGGACGGTCTTAGCAATACAGAGTCCGTGGAAACAAATGAAGGTGACACTGATAATGAACAAGACGCCGAAGATAATCCCGATGATGAAATAAACGAAGATGAGGACGAAGAACTAGAGGAACAAGATGAAATAGATTATGAAGCGGAAGACTTAAGTGTCAGCAATAACCGATTGAACATTAAAAATGGCAGTCCCAAGGCTTTATCTTCTATGGCACCCACATCCTTAGTAGGTGAGTTGATGGACAAATTTGGGTTATCTAATATTGCTCAGTACTCGGAGGCCTATAAACAAGCTCTACAAGAATCGGGCAGTTTAAAACAACTCAACAAAGATCTAGATAATAACAACTCCACCAGTTCACCTATTAATCATATGAATGACAAATTGAATGGGTTTCCAGCTGCTTTGCGTCTTCGAGAAGAGTTTGCCAAAAATATGTTACAAAAACTTCCGCAACATCAGCAGCAAGATCCAAATCATCCTTCAAGTCAAGTACCGATGTTTAATCCATTTCCCAATCCGTTTGAACTTTCAAAACGCATGAAATTAGACGGAAATGAATGGTGGAACATGCAAGCTTTACATCGAAATGATGCACTTTTCGAAAACCTTAAACTTAAGCCGCTTGGCTTGGGTACAGCCAATTCATTACTAACACAAAGTCCATTAATGAAAAAAGAGAGCCGGCAACGCAATGACACGTGCGAGTTCTGTGGCAAAGTTTTCAAAAACTGTTCCAATTTAACCGTCCACCGCCGCAGCCATACAGGCGAAAAGCCGTACAAATGTGAGCTTTGCTCGTACGCCTGTGCACAAAGTTCAAAACTTACACGCCACATGAAAACACATGGCCGAACTGGCAAAGACGTGTATCGCTGTCGTTTCTGTGATATGCCTTTTAGTGTTCCCTCCACATTGGAGAAACACATGCGCAAGTGTGTGGTTAATCAGGGAAAAGCAGCAGCTGCTGCTGCAAATGCTGCTAATGCCGTCGTAGCAGCACAAGCTGCAGCAGCAGTTCAACTCCAATCCCAAATGCCCACACAACAACTTTCGTCACCTCCAACAAATGCATCTTTTCCAGCACAATTTTCTTCCATGTCCGGCAGCACAATTTCTTTATCCAGCAGCATTGGCGATAACGATTCCAATGCCTCCACCAGTGTATCATCCCAACATGCTATATCCCTGAAGCACGAGGCATGACTTTATCATAATTGGAGCAATAGTTCTGGTAACTTTAATCCTCCAACAATAGCAGCTCTGCAGTCACAGCAGCCACAGCAACACCAGCAGCAACATATGTTGACACCTCAACAGTATCATCATCATCATCATCAGCATTTGCAGCATCCTCTTCCTACCGTTAATCGCATTTTGTCACGTATCTTTTAAAGATATCAGTTTACACTAGAACAAATTCTTGTAAATATAGTATTGAACATTTTTGAATATTTGAAATTTCCAATATGTTTGAGCTCACTTTTTAAAAGAATGAGCTTTTTCATTATTTCTTTTGTTTAACGTAAGTTTATTTTTGTAAAGAGTTAACAAACTTTGTATCTTTCAAACGAAAACAAAACGTAAATATTCGCAACATCCGTTTGCAGTTTCAAATATTTTCGATTTTTTTTTTAGTTTTACGAAAACATTAGCTAATAAACAATCCCAGTGAAATTAATTAAATTTTTTTTCTTAATATTTAGATAAATTATAAGTAAAAACAAAACAAACATCGGACGAAACTTACACAAATTATATAAATTAAGAACAGATTTTGTTATCGATAGGAAAAGCAAAATCAATATCATCTCTATCAGAATTTTGCAAACCGCAGGCCGATAGTTTTTTTTTAAAAACTCTTAAACATTAAAAACGTTTTTAAATGAATTCATATTTGATGTAAAATTTTCTACTTTTAATTAATTTTATTAGCAAACGCCAGCTACTTGACTAATGATGTATTCGTTCTTTTAAGGGACTGACTGACATTTTATTAAATTTTTCTTTCTCTAATTAGGTTATCGTTATAATTTTTATGGATTAGGTTTTTGTGATCATCGTTATTTGTTTGCTCGTTATCTTGTATTATTAAATAATTTTCTTAAAAAAATATTGTTTTAAAGAGGGTTGAAGGGGAATAGAACCAAATATGGATGTAAAAGGTCAAAAAGCAAATTTTGAATCTGTTGAAAAACAACTTATAATCGGATAATAAAAGTTTGTTTCAAAAGTAAAACTATCCAAAGCACGAAATCACTTCCGTTGGTGAATTTATATAAAATATCGTCACTCCAAATTAAAAAAGGTGTTACTAACATTAAAATAAACCAAGACCAGGAAACGAAATACATAATAAAAGTATTATTGAAAATCTTAAAAATAGTTTCAAAACCATAAAAAAAAAGTAGAAAAGGCCTTCGCCTATATTTTTTATAGTTTTAACATTTAAGATTAAAATTTTTAACTTTAAATTATGTTTTATGTTTCTTTACGCTACTATTTTCTAATGTTAAAAACATCCTTTTTTAAATTGAGGACAACGATATGCATGTTTATAACATGTTAGAAATGTGATTTGCCAATGCAACTGATTTCACTATTGATCCTTCGTTATCCATTAAGCCTTTTGTAAATTATTTTTTGCCTTTTTTTTAGTTTAAATTATATAAAAATACATAAATCTAAATGTACAAATCAATACCACTGTATAAAACATATTTAAGCATTTAAAAATATACATTCATACATGCATATACTTATGTACATACATACATACAAAGTATATATTTAATTATTATTTCTCCCATTATTATTTAAAAATATCTAGTAGAAAATTTATTATTATTGTTTTGTATTAACTTTAAAACTAAAACGAATTAAAATAAATTTCAAATTAAATATTACATAATTAAATACAGTTATTTTTTAATTTTTAGTTAGTTTTTCCCTAAACCGTTGGGCTTTTTCAAGGTATTTCCAGATGGCAATATTGCATATTAGTACTTTGAAATGTTTTTGAGCTGCGACGGCTAACTTAGTCTCTGGGACACGAACACTAGTCGGATTTTACATATATATAGCACGAGTACCAACGCAAACAAAAATAATGAGAGCAAAGCAACAAAAATTTCATGAAGTTCCATGCTTTCAACAAATTTTTTTGTAAATGACACATGCCGTGAGAGAGCACCCATACATTCCTATAAATCTAGTTGGACATCAATGTTTTTGAGTCGTATAAAACTTACATTTTAACTCAAATAAGTCCTAAGTTCGAATAGCTTTATTGTGGGGAGTGTTGCCAGCTTACGACAAAGGTAACAATCATTTACTTTTAAACTAGCAATTAACCCGCTACTTCGCAAGTGCAGTTTTCAGCACTTACTAATATATGAATTCAAAAGACTACTATAAGCATTTTTGATAAAACAGAACTCGTCCACAACTTCAAGCAAATACGACTCTCAGAAGAAACAGGCCCACAATTGAAACGTCGGCTGCAATTACACGAACTCACATTTAACTTTTCTAATTAGTAACCATGTCTTCCTTAAAAAAACAGTTTTTGTACAGTGGCAGTAGGAAATTATCATGCCTCTGTACTCCTTTAATTAATTTTTTTAACAAAAATAATCATTTAATTCATAAGTTTACAAAATTGCATTTTCAAATGTTCTTTGATTTTTTTGCTCTTATTTTTCTTCTCTAAAACATGTGGTTTTGCTTACAAAATGCATGAAATTTAATTTTAAAAAAAATGTGGCAACATTGTTGAGAGAATTTCCTTTCAAAAGTGGGAGCATTAAATCGCTGTCAGAATAAAACAGATTCTATTTTATAACTAAATTCAGCAGTTTGATTAAACGTTAAATTTTATGAAAAAAAAACGTCATGCGGGAGTTCTGTTTTGTCATTTAGTCGAGAAGATGATATCGATCAAATAAGCGCCATCAAAATTAATTGCTATATGCGCTCGTTTTAAAGCATTTTTCATCAATTCGGCAAGAACGTCAGGCGACAGATTCTCGCACTCGTGTCGAGGGCTCGGCTTGTTCATATAAAAACGGACTTCAAAAAACCTTACAAAAAGTCTGGAACGGTTAGATCGGGTGATCTTGCGGGCCAATTTAAATCACCAAAATAAGAGCTAAAGCGACCCGGGAATGCCGCCTTAAGAATATCGGTTGTGGCTGGTGCAATTTGTGCCGTTGCTCCGTCCTGTTCGAACCACATGTCCTCCAGTCCTAATTCAATCAATTGCGGCATAAAAAACTCAGCAAACATGGCCCTGCTACTGCTGTCGTTTGACCAGCGACGTCCTCGCGAAACAATGGCCCGATGACTCCTCTAGCGTGAACAGCGCACCATGCAGTCAGTTTGAGCGGGTGGAATGGCTCCTCGTGCATCACTCGTAGATTTTCGGTGCCCCAGAAGCGATAGTTTTGCTTGTTCACCTGCCCGCTGAGGTGGAAATGAGCCTCATTGCTCATTATGATTTTGGTCGAAAACTCGTCCACTTCGGTCTAGAGATAGAGGATGCCTTGGGCGTAGGTTACATGCGTTTAGGGGTCGGCAGGCAGGAGCTGATGGAGGGACTGGACTTTGTACGGGAACCTGCGCAGGTCTTTGACCAAAATTCGACCTGCTGAAAGCTAATTGCGAGGCACGGCGTCTGGTCGATGTTTCTGACGACGGCTCAACATCATCGCCTACAGAGGCGATATTCTCGGCAGAATGAGCACTCCGGGGCCGGTACTCTCAAAAGCGTCTCGTGTGGTCCCATACTCTTCAAGGTTGGTGGCCAAACGGCACAGTGTTTGCGCAGTCGGTGCCGGACGACCAGGAATTCGCGCTGCGCCATAGACGAATTATTACGCAAAAATTAGACACGATTATTCCGCGTTCTTGGGGAGTGTATCGCTTGTTCACTTGTACTGCTTGTTCACTTGTGTTCTACATCTGCTTAGTTTACAAATGTTCAAACAGATGTGATAAGAGCATCTTCCAATAGGGTGATTTCTTCTAGCCCACCTTGTACGTATGTACATAAATACCTTAAAATCTTGGATGCTCATTAAAAGTTCTAGAAATGCTTTTTCTTATTAGGGTCCGTTTTTTCGCCGGGCTTACTAGTACAAAACTTTTAGTTAGCACTAAAACGGCTATGTGTAATCAACTCAGTCCATTTGTTTGGCGCAAATTAATTTTACTTTTATGACAAAATAAAAAACAAATAAAAAGTCTTACTATTTTGAAACGTTTTTCTTGAAAAACAATGACCATGTTGGAATAATAAGGTTAACTCGTCCCAACAACAACAACTTCCTGTAAAAATTTAGCATGTATTTTATTGTTGCTAAATTCCCGCTTAGTTGTCAAATATGTTGCAATCGCACATACACACATAATACACAACCATTATATAACATAAAATAAATTTGGCAAGCTAAGCTAGAAAACATATGGCGGAAATAAAGGTCAGTTGTTCAATGTACCTTGGAAATATAAGTATTTTAAGACCGTTTCAAAATAATAAGAATTTTTTGTTTAAAAGAAACTTCGTTTCAGCCAAAATATATATTAAAACAATATTTCAGAAACTTAATTAACACGTTGATATATTTTGTCATTTAAAACCGATTTGTGGTCGAAATCGATTCTCTTTACATATCATTATAACTTCTCGGTAAATTCGATTTGTTTTTCAACTAAATTGTTGTCTAAGACTGAAAATATTTTGAATATTCTTTTGTTAAGTGCTTGCCTGTACATTAGTACCCAATATTGTCATCTGTAAAAATTTTTAAAGATTTTAAAGTGTGTCATTATTAAAAACATTTATAAAATTTCAAATCTTTGATGTAAATATTAATAAAATTCGAAAATGGATATTAAAAAAATTGCTCATGTTATGAATTATTTGTAAACTTAATTAATGTTGTAAAAATTGTTGTTTACATCCCATTTCCTTGTAACATATTAGTATATTTAAACAAAATAAAAAATAACTAAAATATGTTTTAATATTATGAAAAAATAAATATAAAATTATGTATAAAATTATTAGTGTATTTAAAAAAAAAAAAAAAATTTGTGCAAATTTAATGTATTCAATTAAGTAGTAAATTAAGAGTCTCATGTCGAAATAAAAAAAAAATGAGACAAAAACTTATTTATAATTGTATGTGTTGAAATTTCATAATAAATGACAAAGAAACAAATTAATAATAAAATAAAATATCATAGAAAAAAATAAACTAAAATATTTATATTAAAAATCATGTGTTTTTTTAAGTTAAATAAAGTAACTTAAATATGTAATTACATTTTTTAAATACTTACATAACATGTTCGTACATGTAAACATATGTATATACATTAGAGTTATCCATATTTTCAAGTAAAAATTTCAAAATTACCTTGGATATCTGAGCCTCCCTAATGTTTTTACTAGTAATACAACTAGTATGTATGCAAAGTTTGAAGAAAAAATTCCAATAAGAAGACAGACAGTGCTCAAACCATTAAAACTTAAGTAACAAAATTAAGAAAATAAGGTATTGAAATTTGTATACTCCACTACTATTATATACAGTAAAAAACAAGTGGTTGCCTAGGTGTATAAATTAAATTTGGAATTTTGGGGCCACCCTAATGTACATACAAACTAGAGGCCAGCCCAAGACGACACTAAATAAGGCATCATCTCGAATTTTCAATTCATTTCATATACCTTACGTGTGCACACACAAAAATAAGTACTGCGTTGTGTTGTTTGCCATCTCTTTTGTTTACTTAACTTAACTTAAATGAAAAATATATTCACAGTTAAGCACATTTAAGCAAACAACCACGGCACTTTAATTCATCATGATCGCACACTTCCATTTCAATTCATCTCGAAACTTTACTGTTGGCGGGATGTTCCTGGTGTGATAGTTATAAAAAACGGGGGTTTATTTTGAATGTTCATATGTATGTAATGTAATGTAATTACGCATGAGTTTTATATTGATTTGCTTGCTTGTGTATATGTTTGCTTGTGTATGTACCCACTCAACATTGTGTGTATTATTATTTGTTAACATAATAGAGTTGGGTCAATCGGTTACTTTAGTTCGTTTTTGCCAACAACCTCGTTCGTTTTTTCCACGAACCACAATGTAATTTAAATAGGGTTTGGAGATTAAATGAACTAGGTTGTTGGCACAAACGAACTAAAGTAACGAGTCGGGCACAACTCTATAACATAACAACAACATTACTCTTAAGTCTTTGTTGTTGTTGCCACACCATAGGCACAGTAATTTTTTTATCGACCACAGTCTCGACACCACTCTTTATTCTTAACTACTCTACACTGCAGAACAAAAACTGTGTTAGCTACTCTACATTTCAGCACTTAAACCGTTTAACCGCACAATAACACAAGAATTAGAAAATTATGCGGCTCTTGAATTAGCTTGAATAAGACTTGGTGCAGGTCTCCAATACAAACTAATCTTCTTACAGTGTGTGGTTTTTCGGTCAGATCTGTTAAATATTTGGCAAAAAGCGTTACCGCTATTTTAAGCAAATACTGTTTGATGAGTTTCGCCCTGAAGAAGTTTATTTTTAAGCAAACGTGGTAAAATTAACGAAAAAAATGGTATCGATATTTTAACAATATTAAAGGTATATATCCCGATCAATAAGAATGTTTAAAACTGTAATTTTTAATGGGCACGCTTATTGTAACAGATTTGTTACAGAACTGACCGTACCCTTGTACAATTCAAGGTCAATTAATGCACAAGGTGACCTCACAAGCACAGCTGATTGCTCCTTATTCACACGCTAACAGTTTTTAGTCTGATGTTATGACAGCCTGAACTTTTACGCGGCCACCTTGATAAATCCACCTTGCTAGAATCTATTAAAAAAAAAAGCATAAACAAATCGGTCGATGGAGTGAAGTTTCGATTGCTATGGAATGTCGCAATTGTTCCCTGTTTTGTTAAATACTCAAATAAAATTAAGCACATTGATGGTGGTTTTAACTTGTATCATTGGTGTATATTTACTATTTCTTAATCACAGATTTTATTTTTTTTTTAAGCAGCAAAAAAAGTAAAACTTGTATGAATATCCATGATTTTCTATTTCTTAATAAATGGCTTTTACCCTCAATCTCATTTAAAAGTAGAAGACTATTACAGCCCAACAAAAACTTCACTTACATACTTTTTTATAATGACTTCTTTAATTCATTATTTTGTAGCTGACGCTTTTCTTCTTTTTATTATTTAATTTGTAATGACTTATTAAGAGCACGTTATGATTTGAAAATTAATGAGATTTTCTTAAATCAAGTCTATTCGGATTACTTCCACAAATCAAGCAGAAAAAAACCTGTTGTTTTAATATATTATTTTACATTTAAAAAACAAAGTGTCTCGGTGGCCTAGAGGTAACGCGCTGGTGCTTGAGTGCGGAAAGTCCTTGTTTGAATCTTATCTACCGTAAGTACAAAATATAAAAATAAATGAACTTATTTTTTGGTATGACTGCCAAAATAATATCGGATTCGTTTTGAGATATCGCGAACATAATTGAGAAAATTTAAAAATTACGGGCAAGAAGTTGTTTCGAAACCTAATCTTATTAATCAACTTGTGAAAGTGTTACAGGATTATGTTAATGAGAATGGGTTGGCTCTGAACCCAATCTACAATGCCGACTTATCTGGTTAATCTTATGGAATGCTTTCAAATTTCACTCTTGACACATGCAATGAAAAAACAGCTTCCAAAAGAAACTATGTCAAGAGCAAATAACTTTGCTGCCCTGCGAATAGAGAAACTGAAGTTTTTAGTTGTTGAAATTTTGGAAAGCCTTAAAATGCTTTTTCAATAATCCTGGTATATTTATACCCAGTAGTAACGCTTGGATGACACCGTTTATATTCAAGGACTGGTTCCCCCAGGAAGTTAATTTTCGTAACTAGTAAATTTTTTAACTTTAAAAGGTCTGTCTCAAAAACCAACTTTGCCTTTAGTTCACGCAACATATCAACCAGCTAAGAAACGAAAGCTTATTAAATCGTAAAATCAAAACGTTATTAACTTGGTCAAGTTAAATTTTAAAAAGCAACTGCTTACACACTTGCTTGGCAAGAAGCGAACTAATTTGGAGCTCAAACTACAAAAATAGATACAGGATCAAAGGATATGCAACTTTTTGTACACTCCGTTGACTTTTGACCTCAATCTAGGTCAATAAATATTAATTTTATTCTAGATTAATCCAAGAATTCAAAAGTTTGCTTAAAAATGTTAAAAATCAGTTTTTATCTAAAAAGTCACATACTAAAGGTTGAAAAGGACACTTCTTATACCAACTTATTTTCCCTTATAATCGCGGTCTAAAGCTCCTTACTGATTAATAATTTTATAAACTCAAAAGTAGCAAATTTATCAATTAACTTGTTTATTTATAATTTGATGTTATTCTTGTGCGTTTTTTTACTTTAGTGTTCAAAACAGGGAACACTTATACAGGTAGTGTTAAGAACCCAGCTGATTATAAATCCCTTTAAACAATTAAATCATTTATAAAATTGTGCGCGTTCTCTAGAATATTTTACAGAATATAATCTTAATTTAAAATTTATGACGCCTAAATTTATAAAGTCATAATTAGTAGCATTTTCGAACTGAAATCAAGTTCTTTGTCATGTTCAGTCTCTACTTATTATTAAAGTTTAAAGTCTTATCATCCTGGATGTATAGCTTTTCTTTAAGGAACACAAGTGTTTAGATTGTATACCTTATGTTGCCCCTACTCATTTATTTAGTTACTTTTTTCAAAACCAACCAGAAAAAGTCTTTTAATAATAGACATATGTAGATCTTCAAAATAACGATTTTCATGTTTGCCTGGCAGCACTAGTGTTTCAAGGTTAAACTTTAAACCCTTATATCCGCTGTTACTACATTATCACCAAATTTTACTTTATAAAATTTTACCATACATGAAACTGCTAAACAACATTAATTCCGTGTAGATAAATAATGGTGGTGGATGTTGATCATGGGTTTTTGAAAAAACGTCACAATGCGTAGCATACTTTACAGCATTTTATGGTTGCTTGGTGATCTACTTTGTACATGAAATTTTAGACTAGCTACTGAACAACAGATGGTGCTGTTCGACGTTAACACTATATCTCGCCACAGGTGGTGAATTAAAATTAGGAATGATCAACAAAATTTGTGTATATTTTAGCGTACGTTTTAATGATAACTATGTAAGTACTTTGCTTTTGTAAATATTATTTTTTTAAATATTTCTTCGGCTGTCATCCAAGTTTTTAAATGAAACTGTGTAACAAAGAAAGAAAATGACAATTATTCCGCTTTGACCATAAACGAGGAAAATTAACGTTAAAAAATTTTAGAGCTCATAGGATCGCTTTAATTTAAACGGTTTTAACTTCATTTTCGTGGCTTATTTTTTTATTTTAAAAGTTTGCTTTCACAGAAAATAACTGTTTTTTTCTATTAATAAAGGTATAGTTTTAAAATTGCCATAATTTATTTGTAATTTTATTCTATTTTAGCAATAAAAAGTAAGTAATAAAAAAAATTATGGTTGATTTATAAGGTTTGTTGTAGAAAAATAAGTTAAATTTTCATGAGTGGCAAAAAACAATTTGAAATTTTTATTTTTAGTATTACATTACATTTGAGAAATTATAATAAGTCCGCTAATTCTAAAAGTTGTTAAACTGGTACAAAGTGTATGGCAATACAACAACAAGCATTTAATGCGGTAACTTTTAAAAACTTAAATTTAAAACTGAGACGTTAAATAATTTGAAAATAGAAAACGTTCTATTTTCAACTGAGGTTATACAAAAATATTAACAAATAAAAATAGACATGTTATTACACTATACAAATAAGTCTCAGTTGTGAAACTCAGATGACAACTCAGGTAGTGTAAATATAGCTTAACTTTTTTTAAATTTTATTTCCATTTTGCTTTTAAAAGTAAAATTCATCACATTTGCAATGCTTAGTTTTTTGTTTGCTGGGCAATATTATCATATCCAATACAGACGCATTTCATTAAATGAGGGTTTTGCCGACCTATATTATAGACAAACTTAACATACAACAAACTCTATATAAACAAAGTAATATTAGTATCAAATCCTAAATAATATTTAAAATTTTATAATTATTATTTAATTTCATTTTTATTTAGGCTCATGTTCAATACTTACAAAATTCACATTTACTTGCATCCCAGATAGCATTTGGAAGATTGTTTTTCGAAAAATCACCTTTCTGAGTCTTTTAAGAGTACTTTTAGTGATCAAAAACTGATTAATCACTTACACGACCAAAAAAGGACTAGAAAATGATTCGCGCTACTGAGTGAAATAAGTTTAATTTTAAATACAATAACAAATTGTATAGCAATCGCAAATTAACCATCCAGACGTTTAAAATGTGACTACTTTTTTCGTCATCTATTATCATTTTCCGCTCACCTAGAAGATTGAAAAATGCTTAATCAAAAACAGATCATGCAGGCGCTTAAGAAGTGATTAAAATTATGTATTTTATGATCATATTTTGCGCAGATAGAGGATTGAACACAGCTTGTTAAGTAAATGTCAAACACTTAAATTTTTGTTCATTTAAAAAGTAACATCGTGGTATAAAATTCGTTTTGCTATGAAAGTGAAATTAAAGGATTAATAATAAAAACGTGTAATTAAATTAAGTAATTATCCAAAAATCCTTAAAGTAAGATATTTTAATCAAACAGTGAAATGCAAAGTAAGAAAGGGGAAAAACGTTGCAGCTCAAATATGCAGAAAACAGGTAGAAAACTTGGAAGAGGAAGAAGAACTTAAGCAGCCATATGGGACAAAACAAGAACACGGAACATTTTTAATTACCTTCTTTTTTTGTTTTTTTTTATAGTATATACATATGTATTTTGAAAATGTCAATAATAATAAATAACAAAATAAATAATAAAATAGAAATATGTGTGATAAATGACAATAAAGTGACTTACAAAAGACTCGAAAGCGACTATAGTTATGACTAAAAGACGACTCAAAAGAGAGTCACAAACGAACTAAAATTAGACTTATATATGATCAGAAAACACTTCAAATACTACTTAAAAAGGAGTCGAAAATGACTTTGAACTGATATCAAAAAAGACTCATAAAAGACTTATCAAGAAGAGTCACGGGAAGTTAACTTTTTCTACCGACAAAAGTATCTTTTATGCTCAGAAAATGCGCGCATATTTTGCCTTTTTAATCGCGCAGTGGAGTCAAAAAAGACTCAAATTTGATTAAAAAATGAAAAAATTGCTGAATGGGATATGAAGAAAATCGTAGCTGTTTTTCGAAAATACATATTATTTGGCCTAGTATCGGTACAAAAAACTGTTTTTTTTTTCAATTAAAATTTACCATTCCTAACTAACGCCAATTGAGTAAAAACTAAAAAATATAAATTTTTTCATTGGCAAATAGGGTTGTTATCTCCAAATTCAAAAAAAGAGGACAGCCAGCGCAAAAAACCCGGACTTTTCCGGACATCCACAAAAAAAAATTGTTTTATACTTATTTATAGGGTTTGTTGTAGGTTTAAGTCACAATAAACTTTTTCAAAAACCCAACAAACCATTTTTCGTTATCAACTGTTTTGATTGTTGAAGAACACAAAGTGCAATTAACTTCCCAGTCAACTTTACCTTTTGTCATGAAAGGATATTTGTCTTTTAACGCGTCACTAAAAATGCATTTTTGTTTTGGCATCTTTCAATCTATCTTCAATAAAACAATAATATACATGTTGCCTTTTACTTTTTCAAAAAATGTACAAACAGCTTTGCTTATAAATTTACTTACTTTTATTATTGTTAACCAATCTAACTTCAGATAATTCAAGGCACATATTAAAATGCTTAAAAAAAATTTACTTTAACGGCAAAAATATACTTTTAAAGTTATTCAGAAGCAAAATACTTGAAGTAAATGTGTTAGATAAGAATTCTGAACACAGGGTACTTCAAGTAAGTAAGAAAAATTAAAATGATAAAAAGTTAAAACACAATTTTTACGAGGTTGGCATCTTTGTTTGACAATAAAAGATACGTTCTTTTCGGAAAAAAAAGGATTGTTTCCAAATATTTCAATACCATTAATATTATTTTTGCCATTGCATTTTGCGAAATAACTAAATTAGGTTTTGTTAAGAAATATAGGACTTTTCCGGACGCCGATTTTTTCGAGGAGGGGTGCCCAAAAAAGAGGACAGTGTGCGGAAAAAAAGGACGGTTAACAAACCTATTTGCAAACAATGCGAACTTACTAAGTATTGAACTTAAGTTGAGCCTAAATGAAATTGTTTAAAAACAAATAGTTCAACTATATTAAAATAAATATATAAAAAACGAATTTATTGTAAATTTTAAAATTAAAAAATTTCTAATATGTTTTAGTATGTTAAGGTTCAATTATACGTGACTTAACACAACCGTTACCATAAAAACTAAAACTCAATTGGTTTAAATGGTTATGGTTATGGGGTAATGGTAAGTCACCTATAATCGAATACAGTGTTGCCCATAAGTTTGATTAGAACAGCTGTTTACTGTGGTATTGTTAAGTCACGTATAAATAAACCTTTAGTTTAGTATGTTAAAAATATAAAAATACGATACTCTTATCGATACAAAAGTTAAACATTTTTAGTTACACAATGGATGTTTTAAAACACAAATTTAAATTTGTTCGAATTACTGTCCTTAAGAAAATGACTAAATAGTCTTATTAAAAAAATATAGAAATGGAAAGCTTTTGCTAAACGGTGACACTTTTTAGATAAGAAAATGATATCATATTCGAATAGTTTAAATTTTCTTTTGTGTCTAATAAGTGTAGTTTTAAATAGAAATCGTTTAAAGGGTTCCCTCTAAACAATTGGAAGTTTATTTTTGGATAAAATTATCTAATAAGTCACTACTTTTGATCTAGTGGTTGATAGTACACATTTTACAAAATCAATTTATATTAATTTAATAAGGAAGCTATTATTCTAAAATTTATTGTATATTTTAAAGTTGAAAAACAAAAATTCAAAATTTTTCGATTTATTGCCTTTAAGAAGTAACTAAATAGTCTCATTAAGTAAGTATTATAGTAGTGGAACGTTTTTTCCCCGAACGGGGACACTTTTTAGACAAAAAATTTGTATCATATTCGATGAGTTTAAACTTCCTTTTGTATCGAATAATTGTCATTTTTAATAGAAATTGCTGGTAGGGCTAATACACATATGTGTGCATGTTTTTGTATATGTATGTATGTACAGTGGACACTTAAAAATGACCAATCCTGTGTTAAGGTACCACCCACCATTGCATTGAACAATAATCCTTAAATCTATAAATGTCTAAAATAAGTTTTTTGTTTTTCTTCCCCAAAAAATTGTAAAGAGTTCTTTATTGGAACTTTTACATTTCTTTTCTCTTTAGTTAAGTGTTTACATTTGAAACTCAAAACCTTTTATAGACAAATAATAAGTTATGAGTATAGTTGTACTTACTGGACATTATACCTACACATGTATGTGTAATAAACAAGCAAAGGATAAAGAGAGAAAAGGATACATCTATACATGTGTACATACACATAGATGTGTTTGTATGTATGTATACATATGTATATACATATGTGTCCGTTGCTAATAAAATCCACACATGAACATTAGAAACCCTTATACTCCCATTGTGAACATTCTGTCCATTTGTTTGTTTTCATTTAGACCAGCTATAAGGACTATTCAACACACAAACATAAATCAATTTGTACATTTTCAGTATCATACATGTTGTGTCTGATTTCATTAAAACCACACACAACCCAGCAAAACAATATTCCTACGCAGTATTTTTGAAAGGCAGATTTTTTGTATGAAATTCTTGATGCTGAGACTCTGCTCAAGTAATATAAAGCAAATAATATAAATTTACTTTTTGCAAAAAATTAAGTCAAAAACCTCACTTTTTTAAGACGTCATTTTTCCAAGGATCTGCATTATGTCAAATATTGTTATGTATGTATGTATGTATGTATGTATGTATGTATGTATGTATGTATGTATGTATGTCTGTTTGTATTTTACAGCATTCGATCAATTTTTTTGTAATTTTTACAGGGAGTTACTTCAAGTCTGGAAGATACAAGAGGCTACTTTTCTTGGAAATTATTGCTGCCACGCCCACCCTACGCCCATTTGTTCGGGAAGGTCAGGTTAGTAATTGCCTAACAAAATTAACCATAGCCATACTGAACAAACGCGTAGAGCTAAGTACATGAAATTTAAAAGACGTGTTAATCTTTACATGTTTGTTTAGATACAGATAAATTTTAAAAAATTCGGTCCGTAAAGGGATAAAAAGGGGACAAAAAGGAAAAAATCTGTAACCTACTATCTTTTGATGTACATATATAAGATAGAAAGAAAATTTAAAAAGTTTTGCGCTTTCCTTACGAAATAAACAGACAGGTATCTAATGTTTTTTTAATTTTGTTCCGAAAAGGGGAAAAAAGATTTTAAAATTATATTTTGGTACTTTTTGTTACTTTTAAACCAACAAAGATAGAAACATTATTCAAATTAAAAAAAATATGATTACATTTATCGTTATTTTTTCAATTTTGGACCAAAAGGGGGAAAAAGGGTTAAAAATATATTTTGATTTTTTTAAGGAATTTTTTTGTAACTTTAAAGCCAATAGAGATAGGAACATAATTAACATTGGGTGCGACAGGCCCAAACGTTTTTGGGTCCTTTTTTAATTATTGGACCCTCAGGGGGGAAAAGGGTTAAAATTACGTTTTAGTACTTTTTGTAAAACAAATGAAGGTGGAAACATAATTTAAATTACATTCGCCAGGCTACCAAAATATGTTAATATGTTTTTGGTACGTTTTTTTAATTTTGGCGCCAAGGGGTACTAAAGGGCTAGAATTTTATTTTGGTACTTTTTAGAAGTTTGTAAAAGAATTTTTGCTAACTAAAGCTTTCTGAATATCTCCAAAACTATAAAGCTGGTAAATTCCCAATTTTTATATGTTAATTTAATAGTGGGGCTGACTTATTTGTTGCAATTTATGTGGGGCAACCAGTAAATAATAAAATATATAAATGCTTTTGTTTACATATTTTGGTAATTTTACTATGATTGGGGTACCGAAGCACACCTTTCTAATTAAAATATAATCACTTTTGGTGCGTAAACTTTTTTAACGATCGCGAAAAACTTAAAAGGAAAGTTCTTTAAAATTTCTTTCCATGCCCTACACGATTTTATTTTGGGAGGTATGAAAACCTATAAGCCTGATGAACTTGTGTACATTCGTAGAATTTTATTTACATCTTTTTAAGATTAAATATCTCCACCTTAATATAAAAAGGACCTAATTCGTATTTATAATAAGTCCATATTTTCGTTTATTTTGACAAATGGTCTGGTCATATATCACAAAAAAAACACAATCAAAAAAATACGAAATTAAAATATTAGGAAACGATATACATACATACATATATGTTATAAAATTATTTCTATTTATGTAACAAAGAAGTTCTTAAAACCAGTTCTTATGTTGTGGATTCATTTGTTTTTCGGTGATACCCGAATTTGCACAAAACGGTAACAGTGGGAAGTATACAAAACTTTTATATACATATTCTCCAATTTTTTTTCACTGACACACCCAAAACTTTCGAACTTGTAATGTCACTTGCAAGAACATTTCCTTGCCAGTGGTTTTTCCAAGTAACACTACATTAAGACAAGGCACCAAAGTTATACATTTTTAGAAATATCTAAAGCTGCGCCCCCACGTTGCAATTTTTATTGCTTAGAACCAGCAACAATATCGGTAGAATAACGGCACAACGATTGCTTTTTGATTTAAGTGGAGAGCACTTGAAAAAGCAATGTTATGTTTCCTTTACGTTTTTTTATGAAATAATATGTTTTAATTGACCTTTTTAATAAGTTAAATGAATCATTATTTTCTATATTTCTAGCAATTTCTTTATAAGGGCTGCAAAAATAAAAAAACTGAAATGACAGAAAAATTAAAATGACACCTAATTCCTTGCCTATAGTTGCTTAGGAAGTCGCTAGAGCAATTAATGCGCAATGGATTGCCACATATGACAATTTGGATCCACACGTCGCAATTTGTATGAAAGCAATCAAATTTAGCAATTTCCGCAATACATTTTGTGGACCCCGAGTAGATATTACCGAAAAAAAAAATTTGAAGATATGTATGTATATCCAAAATGTGTCAAGGTTTGTTAAGGTTAATTATATCCATTTATCGCGCCATAAGGTATATACATATTCTGAATGCTTATGCAAGGTGGGCAAAAATAAATCACCCTATTGGAAGATGCTCTTATTTTTGCAAATGGCGGCCAATAACAACAACTCTGTTTTAACATTTGTCAACTAGATAGATGTAGAATGAACAAGCCTCGGAGCGATACACTCCCCAAGAACGCGGAATAATCCTGTCTATATTTTTGCGTAACAATTCGTCTGTGGTGTTGGTGTAGCGCGAATTTCGTCGCCGATTCCCCGGTCGTCCAGCACCGACTGCTTGAACACTGCGCGATTTGTCCCCCATCCTTGAAAGATATAGGACAATACGAGACACTGCCAAGAGTGGCCGGCCCCGTTCTGCCGAGAATATCGCCGCTGTTGGCGAAGACGACGAGTTGTCGCCAGGAACATCGACCAGACGCCATGCCTCGCATTAAGCCATTAGCCGGTCGTCTCTAACGCGAATTTTGGTCAAAGAACTACGTATGTTCCCGTACAAAGTCCAGTCCGTGCATCAACGGCTGCCTATTGAACGCCAAACGCGTGTAACCTTCGCCCAATCCATCCTTAATCTCGAGGTCGAAGTGGACGATTATTTGACCAAAATCATAATAAGCGATTAGGCTCATTTTCACCTCAGCGGGTACGTTAACAAGCCAAACTATCGCTTTTGGGGTACCAAAAATACACAAGTGATGCACGAGGGGCCATTACAATCGCTCAAAGTGACTGCACGGTGTGCTGTTTACGCTGAAGGAGTCATCGGGCCTTTTTTAGAGGACACCGCTTGGTCAAACGACAACAGTGGACTGTGCGCGCTATAGGACCATGTTAGCCGAGTTTTTTCTGCCGCTATTGAATAAGTTAGGACTGGGGGAAATATGATTCCAACAGGATGAAGCAACGACACCCACTGCGCGAGCCACAACCGATATTCTGAAGGCGGTGTACCCGGGTCGCCACATCTCTTGTCTTGGCGATATACATTGGCCTGCAAGATTCCCGATTTAGCCATTCCAGAATTTTTTGTGGGGTTTTCTGAAGTCCTGTGTTTACGTGAACAAAACCCTGGAAGCCCTTAAGGACAACATTCGACATCTGTTGCCTGAAGTTCTCGCCGAAGTGATAAAAAATGCCATAAAATAAGTCCGTATAGCAATCAAATGTGACGGCGCCGATATCATCTTCTCGACTCGACCAATAAATTCTAAATATAATCAGAAAACAGAATCGAAGTTTTTCATTTAGAAAAAAAGTAAAAGCCAAACAACATCGGATGACATCTTTTAGCCCACCTTGTAAAAAGTAAAGTCGATATACAAATGTTCATCTGTCGACCAATCGATGTGTTAAATCCAACAGATCAGATCACGTTTTGTTGTAAAACTTTTAGAAATTTGCAAGATTGATTCACTATATACCGAGATAAAAAACCTAAACCCCCAATTTTTGACCAATTTCCATGCATTTTTATATCTATGTATCATGGCAGAGATAATTTGATAAATTGGAGAAATTTTTTTGGTAAGAGCAAGTGAATTGGTATCCACCGAACAATTGCATAAACTATATTAAACATTAAATGCGCTTTAAATGGGAAACTATTACAGCTAGCGGCTAGAATAAAAAGTTGGAAAGAAGCACGGTGAGCGATAGATCCAACACAAATTAGCTATTTTTTTTAAAAAAAATATATAATACGTTAGATCTTGAAAACTACAATAGTTTTTAACTTAAAATTTACTACAAAGTAATTGCGCATAATTTTTTACATTTTATTTGGGACGAAATGCTGGCATTCACTTGGATCGGCGACTCACATGGAAGACACATATATATGCGAAGTTAAAATAAATAAAATTGAAAACTGCCTTAATTCATTGGCTTATTGTAGAAACTCTGTGATTCGTCTCGATTGTAAACTTCTACTCTACAAAAAGACTTTGAAACCAATTTGGTGCGGCGGCATACAATTATGAGTGACTGATTCCGCCTCAACATAGAGAAAATTCAACGCCGTCAAAACAAAATCCTAAAAATGAGCGCCACATCCACAAGGATCTACAAGTTTCACTATTTTAATCCCTAACTATGTGAACAAGCGTGAGAGGTTTTACAACCTCGGAACACTCGTTTAAAGAGGAGAGAGGGGAGTCTTAAGATTTTAATACTTATTGTTAGTTCGTTAGTTAACCATAGTTAAGATTCAATCATACCAATATAGGAAAAAAAAACTTTTTATTAAAGATAATATTTGAATATTCCAATAAGCACTGATGGTGCACATTTGATTTCATTCTTATTGTCAATTTTTTACCAATAAAATACGACAGCACACGCCTTTAGTCGTCAGTACAACTCTCCAAAAAATTACTACGATTTAATTAATCAAAATTTTCTTGACGGTCAGCTGAAAATAATCAGCAGCTAAACCATATTTTTTTTAATTTGGCAATCTATTTTATAAGTTAGTGCTTAGATTTTTCATATGAATGTACATATATGTATATGGGCGATTCCATTGTGACGATTGTGACTGGAAAGTTATGTTTGCTATAAGTAAAAAACCAATTATTTCCAAGGATGATTAGATTTTAAACGAAACTTTAAGCTCACATAGGTAGAGGGGGAAAATACCATGTGTCTAGTTGCAATTGGCCAATTCCACTGTGGCGGGTGTGACCATTTTGCTTGCGTTTTTGCATAAAACTCAAACAATTCAAAATTCTAGTTTGAAAAAAGGCTTTGGCTTCCAAGAATGGTATGCTTAGAAGCGATTAATAATGGAAGACACTGAAAGAACTTAATTCCTGCTTACAATGATCACTTGAAGACTGTGACGGGTGTGACTTTAAAATTTTAATTTAAGACAATTTTGACTCTAAGATCGAGTTATATAAAATATTTTCGAAAATAGGCTTAATATTTTTTTATTATTAATGGTAGTTTATACCATGTTTAAACATATGTATGTTTTGAGACAATTTAAAATAATTTGAGAAGTTAAGTTTTCTGATCATTTAGGCTTACTTAATTAGCATATGACAGCTAAAAATATATTATTTTCATTTTTAAGGTACATTGAACAAGGTAGATGCAACTGATAAGCTGATTTTTACCTACATACGTCATATGTTTGCTAGCTTAGATTGACAAATTTTTTATATATTATTATGACTGTGGTATATCTGTGATAGCAACATTTTTGACAACCTAGATAGAATTTAGCTACAACAAAATATATGCTAAATTTTTACATAAAGATATTGTTATAAAGACGAGGTCACTTTATTATTCCACCGTGGCATACATATTAAAAGCTTTCAAGCTTTTATACTAACTAAACACAGCTTTTATTAGTTCAGCAGGGTTGTACTTCGAATTTAACTGATTTAGTGAAGCAATTTGCTACTAATTGCTCAATTTATAAATTAAAATCTTGTATGGTAAATTGAGCTCAATTAAGGTCTATATGTGATATTATTATTATAGATATCATATCTGTGTGTTTTTAAGCCGTATTTGGTTTATTAGCTTGACAAAAAACGAGTTTTGCTTAAGGATAAACAAAGGTGTGATATTTTCATCAAATTTTTAAAAAAGAAGAGTCGAGATTACTTAAAAATTTTACGATATAAATAAAATATAAACCAATTATTTTATATTTCTATCCGTTACAGTGGAATTTTAATAAAGCATTCTAAAATCAGATGTGGATTATTCAGTTCTTGACAATTTTAACTGTTTCTGATTGAAAACCTTTTCGCGTGGAACCGCCTATAAACGAGTACATACCTATATGCATATGTGCATATATGCAAATAAAGGTGTACTATACATATGTACATATATCAATTTAATTACATATGTAGATAAATAAATATATAAATAAGTACCTAAACCGGCTTTGTACGAAGAAAAACCGGACAAGAGATGTCGTACGCAAAAACAGGTTTCTTATGGCAATGATATTCATACAAATATATAAAAGTAAATATTTTAGGGTAAGGATGGAAGAACGTCCAACCAATGGTAAATTAAAAGGTTATTTCTTGCGACCTAAGGGTTTAAATGAAGCACACGCATCTATGAAATGTTTTTTAAACACGCGGCTGCCCTTGCCTTTGCAAATTTATGTCTAGATAAATTGAAAGAAGTATGCGCGTATTTAAAAAACTTTTCTTTATAAGCACATACACATACACACATATCATTGTTTATTGTAATTTTACAAATGTGAACAGAATTAAAACTTTTTTTCCCTAAAAACACATTTAAAAATTTTCTCAGTCCTATATCCCGAAAAGTTTGTGCGTCAATGCTTTGTTTCACATTATGCATATATTTAGCGCAAGTAAAATAAAGTTGCTAATTGCAAATTAAACAGCAAACGCATATACACAGAGGTAATCGCTTATGTAAGCAATACTTCGTGGCAATCAGCACTGGTTCTCTCGCTCATTGTTTCGGTTTGATTAGCAACAAGGCGTTTTTTACAAGGTGGTGTTATAGTATCAGCTGATTACAGTTTACTCTGCATTGATCCAACATCTAGATGTCAAAAGCTTCATACTTACCGTTAGTTTGCTTGTGCGTTTGTTTGTGTTTTTTACGTCCAGGTAATTGTCCCCGGATTTAAAATATAAAAATGCCATATGGCTGTTTGTGTTGTATTTGTAGTAGTTATGTTATCGACTTGTATAGATACTCCTTCGATTGACAATAAAGTGTCACTAAAAATGTTCTATCCAACCAAACTGTATACAAAACCTGAAAGAAATCCTTCGGTGGTCGGCTGCGTTAAATATTTAAAAACGAATACAAATTTTTATTGTTTAATATAAAGTAATGTGTGACTTTTTAGGGGTTTTGGGATTTGATTTAATAAAAAAAAGACAAAACTTAAGAAAAAATATAAAATCTTTATTTGAGTCAATAAAACGATTTTAAGTGTATAAAGATGGTTTTATGTAAATGTTGGCGGCAACTTCGCCTCAAATGGTTTGTACTCTGGGTCCAAGTTTGGTATACTCTCTTCAACATATCGGCCGGTGTTTAATAAATAAATTCTTCAATAAATAAGTCTATTTTTTTTAAGCTTTAGGTCTATTTTTATATTTATTTTTTGTACAATTTTTTCAATATTTCGCCACTCCGTTGTGTGGCATCATCAGGAGGTTATTTCAGTTAATAATTATATTTGTTATATTGGTTTTTAAATTAGCTTTTGGCTTTTTGAATAACGATTAAAATATTAACCAATTTTTTATATAAACTTCAAAATATTTTGAACCAATATAACAAATATAATAATTAACTGAAATAACCTCCTGATGATGCCACACAACGGAGTGGCGAAATATTAAAAAAATAGACTTATTTATTAATATTAAAAAGGTCAAAAAACTAGACAAAATAGATAATTTAATTCTTCAATATTGGTTACCATCGTATAAATCGTTTCAGGCTTGTCTTTGTGGGCATGAGCCTTATCATAGCGCCACAAAATCAAAAAAAAATCAATCATCGCACGATTACTTTTGCCATTCACAGAACATTTCCGTCTTCGCCGTCTTTGAAAAAGTACGGCCAATGATGTCACTGATCAATAATCGACACAAAACAATAAATTTTTCGGGTTGCTTTTTCAATCACTGCCATGCTTCTGGCTGCTCTTCATACCAAATACGGAAATTTGCTTGTTTACGTATCAATTCTACCAGAAATGTGCTTCGATGAAAAAGTGGACCTTCATTCAATTTTGCCAGCGCCCATTCACAAAAATTTGGCCCCTGTGGTAAGTCATGTGGCCTTAACTTTAGCACCAGCTGTATTTTAAAAAGTTTTAAACCAAATCCTTTCGCAAAATTTTCCACGTAGGGAAGTAACAATTATCCAAATCCTGCAAACGGCGCTGAATGGATATTTATTGATCATCAAAAACACTGGCGGATACAGCTGCGATATTTTCTTCTGCTCACATTTTACGTATGGTAATTTAATATCCAGGATGACCCGAACGGGCCATAAAATAGAAGAAGTTTACGATGCATTTTCCTAAGTCTAAGTTCACACACAACGATTATATCTAGTTGGCCAATTCTTGAGTTTATAGGTGTTTCTTTCTTTTTCTGTTACACGCACACAGATCACATAGGCGTTTGTGCAGCTGCTTTTGATGTCCAAAACTAGTAATCGCAGCTACACCTTAAGTATAACGATCGTTTAAGAATCACTTCCTGAATCGATTACAGTATGTTTGTCCACCAATTCGTCCAGCTGGCTGTCACATTTTTAAAGATACTTTTATAAAACTTGGTACAACAAAGTGCATAGGAAGCAAGTATATTAAAGCTGGTGGTGACTAGTCTACTACTTTGCATAGCCCCCAAACAGATCTTTTTCGAAAAAGCATTTTTGGCTATAATTGCCTCGGATTTAAATTTATTTCTACAAAATAATGCACGTCTTTGGAAATATTATTGTGATTGATCTATAATTTACCATGGGTCCCATATAGGTCCCGCTACAGAAGATCACATTTAACCGCATGCTAAAATTATTTTATTCCCTTCACATTGTGATAAGGGCACATGCCAGCTTATTTTTCTGTTTGCAATTTCTAAAATACAAATCAAATTTCCTAAGGTGGTCTAATCCAGCGGACAACATTTTAAAATTTACAAACTCGGCTTACTTTGATTTGAAATACAAGCTTAAATCCAAGGTGCATGTATCAGGTGGCCTTAGTTAATCAGCTGAGTAATGGTATTTCGTTATATAAATGTCAAATTTTGTTTATGTATTTGTTTTTGTTTTTTGCAAATAACAAAAAGAAGAAGAAAGGATTTGTTAGTTTTTGTTATCTGTCTTCCACATTCTTATGACGGTTTAGTTGTTTTTGTGGAACCGATTCAATCTGATGCGCGCCTTGCTTAAACTTTAAATAACTCTTTTAATCCCTGTTTCTCAGTAAATATGGCCACTATTGCCACTGAGTTTTAAATATGAAGTGCTAAGTTGGGCTTTCTTTTAATTAGAAAAACAAGAGAAGTATTATCCCCTATAATTGCATAGACTTTATTAAACCTTTTATTTGCTACATTTGAGAAACTATCGACTTTAAATCTGCAACAGAGTAGTTTAAGTTGGTTTCGGACATTTTTGATATGACATCTCTCGGAAACCATGGCGTTTATTGGCTTCAACTTTACCAAAAAATAATCGTAATCTAATATCATTAAATTGAATTATGTAAATATTTAAGCGATTTAAAAAAATGCTTATCTGAGGCCATATCGTCGCATTCGATTCGAATCGAAATTTACTCGATCGATCTGGTTTTCATGGATTTTAATATAGGAATTTTAATAAGAATTTTGAAATTCGATTCGAATCGAATGCGATTTGGCACCTGATTTAAAATTTTTTATCTTGAATCCAGAACCCTACAATAAGAAATTAGTAATAAAACGGTTTTTGTTGCCGGGGCATTAGTAATTGGTATTGGTTTTTAGCCTTCCATCATTGAAATTAAAAATGTAGCATTGAAGGGCCTATAAATTCGGAAAATTCCTTACAATAACAAAAATTAGGGGTTTGTCGTTAGTAAAAATTAAGCCCATTACCTACGCAAACATTAAAATTAATTTAAAACAAATTCGGCCCAATAACAGATCTTTGTGGGACTCTAGAGGTTACTGAAAAATTATATAATTCGGTACTTTTTAAACTTATTAATTTTGATTTCTATGCATTATAGTATACTCCAGTTAACATGTCATGGCCGAGAGCCCATAAGTTTTTAAGCTTTCTGACTAATAAATATAACATGGTCAAGACGACAAAAAACCTTAGGACAACCCTAAGGTTCTCTCTAATACGTTCGGTCATACCGAAAAGAATACTAGATGCACAACACCCCTTACATCCTGTTACAATACTAAAAATCTTGTATAAGATTTTATTACACAACGTAAGTAGATGAGAATCCATTTTCATTTTCTTAAGAAATCGAAAGTTTGATACTTTTGGGACCATAGATACCGTTAAAGCCTACAATGGGCTAAGGGCCTTGATTGATTTTACTATTATATAAAAAAGAAAGAAAACCTAAATTATATAATTAGTAAATTGGAAAATATTGTAATCAATATTTGAAAAATCTCTGTCCTCTATCTTTATGTCGTTCCTTGCAGGCAAAAAGTGTTTTATTTATTTAGGTGCCAATTACAAAACTTTTATCGATTTCCAAGTGCTTCGGTCTTTTGCGCTCCTTTTTCAATTTCTGACCCCAAGTTTCGAGATGTGTTTCTCCACTTAATCTTTCTTTGGGGTTTCGGTCTTCTCCTTCTGTGTGATCCGTCAGCAGCTTCGCATGCTAGAACACCTTAATTTATTCTTTTTTATTAATACTTAACAAATGCAACAATTGTGCTAAATTGGGCTTTCTTTTAATTTGGAAAACAAAAGAAGTATTATCCCCCATAATTGCATAGACTTTATTCAACCTTTTATTTGCTTCATTTCAGAAACTATCGACTTTAAGTCTGCTACAGAGTAGTTTAAGTTGGTTTCGAACATTTCTGATATGATATCTCTCGGAAACCATGGCGGTTATTGGCTTCAACTTTACCAAAAAATAATCGTAATCTAATATCATTAAATTGAATTATGTAAATACTTAAGCGATTTAAAAAAATGCATATCTGAGGCCATATCGTCGCATTCGATTCGAATCGAAATTTACTCGATCGATCTGGTTTTCATGAATTTTAATAAGAATTTTTGAATTTCGATTCGAATCGAATGCGATTTGGCCCCTGATTTAAAATTTTTTATCTTGAATCCAGAACCCTACAATAAGAAATTCCTAATAAAACGGTTTTTGTTGTCGGGGCATTAGTAATTGGTATTTGTTTTTAGCCTTCGATCATTGAAATTAAAAATGTAGAATTGAAGGGCCTATGAATTTGGGAAATTCCCTACAATAATAAAAATTAGGGGTTTGTCGTTAGTAAAAATTAAGCACATAAGCTACGCAAACATTAAAATAAATTAAAAACAAATTCGGCCCAACAACTGATCCTTGTGGGACTTTAGAGGTCAATAAAGAAATATATGATTCGGTACTTTTTAAACATATATATTGTGATCTCTATATGTAGCCATGGCCGAGAGCCCTTAACCTTCCTGACTAATAAATATAACATGGTCAAGACGAGCAAAAACCTTAGGACGACCCTAAGGTTCTCTCTAATACGTTAGGTCATACCGAAAAGAATACTAGACGCACAACACCCTTCACATCCTGTTACAATACTGAAAATCTTGTATAAGGTTTTATTACACAACGTAAGTAGATGAGAATTCATATTCATTTCCTTAAGAAATCGAAAGTTTGATACTTTTTGGGCCATAGCTACCGTTAAAGCCTACAAGGGGCTAAGGGCCTTGATTGATTTTACTATTATATAAAAAAGAAAGAAAACCTAAATTGTATCATTAGTAAATTGGAAAATATTGTAATCAATATTTAAAAAATCTCTGTTCTCTACCTTTATGTCGTTCCTTGCAGGCAAAAAGTGTTTTATTTATTTAGATGCCAATTACAAAACTTTTATCGATTTCCAAGTCCTTCAGTCTTTTGCGCTCCTTTTCAAATTTCTGACCCCAAGTTTCGAGATGGCTTTTCCACTTAATCTTTTTTTGGGATTTCGGTCCCTACCTTCTGTGTGATTCGTGAGCAGCTTCGCATGCTAGAACATCTTAATTTATTATGTTATCAATACTTAGCAACTGCAACAAGCATTGAATTTTGGAACGTCAACTATTTTAATGCCGGCATAGAGTTTGTCATTCATACGACACCGATATCCTTCATCAACGTACATTTGCTTATTGTTCATTATTTTACCAAGAATTTTTCCTCCTCTGATTTCGCAAGTATCCATGCTTCAAAACCTGTAGTACCACTGTCTTGCAGAGAATAATTTATAGTTTGTCCGAAGGTAGCTTTGTTCTTAATTTGTTAATAATTTCACAAAAATCCAAAAAAGTCCACCTTAAAGTACGCATTTCTTCTTTAAAAAAAACTGAAAGTTAAAAAAGGTACTACCATCTGCAAATCATTTTAGAACATAACTTTAAGGAATTTTGCTTAACAACGGCTTATAAAGCTTTGTTAACATTTTTAGCTTATGGCCGTGCATTTTATATTTTTTTGTAAAAATCCGTAAAGTTCACAAAAATGTAAAGGCTGGATTCGCACCTGCATTTACTTGGGTCAAACTTTTGTTGGTTCAGGCTATTACGGCTTTTCTGTGTTTACTCCTTAGGTTCATTTTACCCAGGTACCGCAAAGAAGCAGCAGTTTAATATAAAAAGTCCTTTAAATTGGAAATGGAAAAATCATACGAAAATTCCACTTGATTGTCATCGGTTATATGCAACTTGGGCCCTTTTTACGCAGTTCAGTATTCATTAGGAGAAGAACTTGTTTTGTCCTCACGATAAACTGCTGCCCAGTTTTCAGAACAAATAAATTTCTTTCAACGCCTTTATCACAGCAAAAAAACGAGGAAACGTTGAGTTATTTTTACCAGTGGAAAGTTTTTACCGTTTGCCAACCCTCAGAGAGGAAAACAGCTGTAGAGATTAAGTTTGAAATTTGAGATAACTTTAAAAAGGGCTTAACACCAAAATTTTTTATTATTTATAGAACTCTATACCTCAATAAGTACTTATAAAATAATAAACTTCTCCCAATTTAGATAAAAAATTTAAATCAATTACAGAAAAATATCTTATTAAGGAAATGTTGGATCCTTAATGCATATAATTACATTCATTTGTATCAAAGTATGTTTGTGCGTATATATTTGGTTCTGTGCATGTTTAAAATAACCTAAAAGTCAATAAGTGTTGTTTCTTCTAAAATTTTTCACTTATCAAACCATATAAAATAATTAAAGTACGAAAGGGTCTCTAAGCATTTCCTTCTTAGACAACCGAAAGACATTTCTTTAAGCACTTACTTTCATACTTACGTGTACAAGTGTACATACATTCATATGTATAAAATGAATACAAAATATAGCAAATTGAACAGAAATAACCCTACAGAAATGACATTAATTAACGGGCAAATAGACACCACCTAAGGAAGACACGTATGCAAACGAAAACAGGGTGTGAGCCTGTTATGCCATTGAGTCTGTAGCTCTCTGATGTTCTTTTAAACTGTTTTTTTATTTAAAAAACTAGATTTTCAACATTTTATGTTGAAAATAAAACTATAATGATGCGATAAATTGAGATAAAACCAAATAATTTTAAGTGGTTTACTAGTTGTTAGAATAGGATGCTGTGACCCTTAGCTTTGTAAACGTTAAATATTTTACAAAGGAATGTCAAAAGCGCAAGGTCAGGGCTTATGTTGTTGCCAAACAACATTTATTTTCTAATCTAATTTATGACACTTACCAACCTCTTTAATTTATTACTTCTGAGTAATGATTTTTTTGCATCGAGGGAATAAATAAAACAATGAATTATTTATTATATTTTATTATGAAAAAAATTTAAAAGTTCAAAAAAATTTTTAAAGCACAAACTTTCGCTTAAGCCTTTACTTTGGTTAAGATATATTATTAATTGATTTTTAAAAATGTTAAGGAGCATTTCTGTTTAAGTTCACTTATTCGTTTTTATTTTGTAAGAACGAGGAGTATATCTTAATACCATTATTAATGCGCAGTTTATGCGGTTAAAGGTGTATTTCAGGAATTCAGTTTAAAAATTGGCAAACAAAGAGCAGCTAGATATTTGGTGAATTCACAAGATCTTGTGAAATCATATATTGTAAAATAATAGAACCAAAAAAATATTACTGTTGTGAACAAGTCTTCATATACATGTAAAAGTCGTATTTTAAATCCAAATCAGCTGATACGACCAAACGATTAAAAAAAAACAAACACATATGTATGTAAGTCTGGTGCTGCTTTTGGCTTAAAATAATTTTTAGATGTTAAGCCCATGTAAAAAAAATGCTCTATATCTTATCTGATTAGAATCTCTAAAGTCCATTAAAATAACCAACTATTTTTGGCACACACTTTTAATTAAAAAATCACAAGAATTTTGTTGCTTTTTACGTAAACAAAAAAAACAGCTGATGTGTCAGAGAGCAGTGCCAGCTACTTTTTCGGCGCAGGTGGCTACAGGAAACTTCTTCGGCAGTTTTGCATAAAGCATTAAACACATTCAAGCTACAAGAACACAGGAACACACGAACACAAAAGTTGCTTGCTAAATTTGTGTCCGACTGGCTGCTACTGAAATATTTACTAGACTACCACTACAAAATAAACATATGAGCAATATGACTTTCAGTGGTGCCACCTAAAGTCTTTTTGTATTGTATAAGCTATATTATTTGCATCTTACCGTATTAGCAGCACTAATCTGTTAACTGTGGCGTATAAAAATAGAAATTAGTTTAATTTCGACCACGCCACAAAATTAGCATTGACAGCAACCCGTAGTCGTGTTGCATTGTAGCCATTAAAAAAATTATTCTCATAAGCACACGTGTATTCTATTTTTGACTGGTTGTGTTCGGTAGCCTGTAGCGAGGAATGTATTTAATGCTTAAGTTTTTAGTCATTTTTAACGGATGCGAGTGCTAGCGGCTACCAAAATTAAATTTTAAAAACTCGCCGTTTCGTTTTAGGCCCTTGGCGCAGCACTTTTTATATAATATGACATCACAATAAACATAGCAAACAAAGTTATATTGTTTCACAATAGGTTTTGCATCAAAAGCAACAACAACATTTTTATGCCATTGTGAAATTATATGACAATGGCACAATATGCTATCATATCGTAGCTTGTGAATCTACCAATGGGCCCCAATGGGCCATATATGGTTAAAAGATTACATGAATGTGCAATTTTTATAAATTTATTATATTTATATTATGAATTATTAAAATTAATATTAACGTAAAAATTATTATAAAACAAAATCAATATGATTCACTCATTAGAATTAATAATTAATAATGATAATTACAATATGTAAAAAAAATATGTAAATAAAAATGAACACAAGAAGCACTTATAATGAGGATAAGTATTCAAGGAACATAGATCTAACTTTAGGCAATGAAAAAGAAAATATTTTAAGATCATTAGGGAGGTTATTCCAGATGCGAGAGATTCTGACGACAAATGAATGTTCATTTGCTCACTTAAAAATCCTATTTATAATAATTTGCGGAGAACGAACAGAGTGCGAGAAAACAAAACTCCCATATAAAGCCCTTGGGCATCTTGTGTAAATGGTTTTATAAAATATTAAAAGTATTTTTAAACTTTACATATGAATTAAAAGATAAACCAAGAAATTGTGTGACATATGAAGAAACATGGTCGCGCAGCTTCAATCCATAGATGTACCTAACTATTCTATTAATTATTTTATTAACTTCTTTAAGCATAGTGCGATTAGCTGCCGAAACAATAATTATCATTACTGGAAGTAACATGACCTAGATTAATTGAAAGATCCATAATGATAAAAATAAAAAAAGGTGAGAAAAGTATTATAAAAATACAAAAAAGATAAAGGTAAGTTTGATATTAACATATATGTACAGTATGCACATAAAAATATTTTGGCAATTATATTTCAAATATCTAAGAGCCAGTAAGGAATATACATATGTATATGTACATACATATATGTATAAAATATATGCAAAAGTAAAAACAAACAATAATTCACAGAATAAGGAATTCAAAAAAGTAGGAAATAATTATTAACTTTGCAGAGATTACTTTCCAAGTTCAGCAAAACATTTCTTATAATTGAATTTGTTGTGTGATCCATTCAAAGATTTTATCATAACTCTCGGAACGTCACTGTGCAGAAGACGAAAAGATTGAATAAGCTTTTTTTTCTTAAGATTGCCCCAAAAATATGTTAGTTTTCATTCCATAGGCGTATGATTATCATTTAGAAATATTCTGGAATGTATATCTCCAACATACTACTACTGGCAAGATCTGACAATTTTAAATATCCAGCTTTAAAATAATTATTCATGATTAAATCTTTAGTATTAGTAGAGATAAGTTTATACAGGATTCCCCCTTTTTATTAATAAAACAACAACGTTGAATATCATTTTCGACGATACATAGTAACATTTAAGAACTTTGCGAGGCTGATAAACAAAGACACAATGTCATTTGAATGAGACAAACCACTTACAACAATGTCACTTCTGTTTAACCTTTTGTGAAGAATATTATTCTCGATCTCAAGATTGGAAACTTTAGACGAGGTTTGTGTATTAATTGATCTACAGAGCTCAACACTCTTTTCCAGGTTCAAAATATTAAACGACATATGTGATGTGCTACGATTTCATCATTATTAGTGGCACGTGACTTGGCAATTAGTACAAACAAAACCAAGGAATGATTTGTCCCTGATAGCTATAATCTGGTCATTGCTGACGTCAGCACAAGCAAGGTGACACCATCTCTCACAACGAATACAAGCAACGGCACCACTCTTTTTAGGTACATTTTTAGTACAAAAAGCACAAATTATTTGAATATTAGCCTGAGGAGACATTACAACAGATTCCAAAATGTAGCAATGGTTGTTGTTAGACGAAAACGTGCACAACTATTTGTATTGAGGTTATGTGCCTTTAACAAGTAATAGTTGTGTTCAATAACTTTCCAGTAATTACTAGCAACGAGAGAGTAAAAAGAAATATTATCAAAATTGCTCTCAAAAATATTTAAAAGTAAATGAACACTTTTACAGTCAAAACTTGCAAGCAAATGTATTTTGTTATTGTAAACTTATAAAAATTTAAAACATACATTTTTTTTCAAAGCATAATGACAGAAAGACTGTTTGAATAATTTTTATTAGTAGAATTTTCACTAGTAGAAATTATCAGAAACATTTTTGTTTCTAAACATATTACGCTCTTTTTTTGCTCTCTAGTTGCTAATTTTTTGTGTACGTGAACACTTACTAGTAATAATTATCGAAAATAAGTGATAATTATCTGTAAATGAACACACCTAATACCACGCACATGCAAATAACCGACAATTTTACAATGTAAACGTATTATTATTGTAAATACAGTATTTCAATTAAGTCATTTATCTAGAGCACACAATTTATAACTTTATATGCATTTTATATTATATATAAAAAAATTTAAGAAAGCAATTGCCAAAACGAAAAAATTTTACTTGCACATTGTAGCGTTGCCAGATGATATTAGATAAACAGAGTTCTGCAACACGTGGCTTGATACTCCTCTAAATCCAGCGACCAAATTTATTCAGATATTTTTTTTATAAAATGTCCCCTTTCCTTTGCAAGACATGTTGCTACTGACTTTAGGCTTGCCCGGACTCCCACATTCTTAGCTGCAGCAGCTTACGACCCTTCTGGTCATACCATGGGTTTCTTGGGAAAAGGCTTTTGGTGCAAAAGTACGAATAAATCGGATCCCTTTTCTGGGCATTGCTTTGTTATTACATTGCAACTTTAAGGGGAGAATAAGTGCTTTTTTCTAGCAATGAAATCAGTCAAACGGAGTACGACATTGCAGTTTGTTATGCCTGCAGCTATCCGACGTCAAGCTTACAAGCTGTTTTAAATCGTATATTTCTCGCCCCATTGGAACGGGTGCAAACCTTTACTGCACAAGGTAATAAGCCGCTTTTCGGAGCGATCATACATCTAACACACTGGGTGAATGCCTTCCGTCTATCACAACAAAATCAATCTGGTTTCTCGTTGTTTGATCTAGTGACAGCCACGTGGCCATAAACATATCGAGATGTCGAAATCTGGTGCGGCTACCTATTATATTTTTTGCCACGGCGAAGTCTACTGGCCTTATTCCGCTATCAGATGTTTCCTCGTGGAAGCAAAATTTTCCGTCTGCTGGGTCAAAGATTATTTTCCTTGCTTTAACATTAGGGCCCATTAATATTTTTCTTCATTTTTCAGTAGGTAAGTTTTTACAAGCGTTGGTAACTCCTGGCGCCCCAACCTAATTTTTACACTCTTGTGGGTGAACACGCTACCTTTAAAGGGTATACCCAGGTGACACTACGGAAAGGTCAGTGTCAACAGTTGAGATGAAGGAGATACCAAGAATTGTATAGGCTTTGTTAAGTTGAAACCATTTAGAGCCGTTACTTGGTATCCAGCTTCTGCTTCCTCTGATTATGAGTTTAGAAATGTGGTATTTAGTTCTATTAGGCCCCGATTGAGACCAAATTCAACTAAGTGGGCAAAAGTACCTTTTCACATTTACTTATGTTTTTTTTTTTTTATTTTGATCCGAAAAAAAATTTAATAAAGGTAAATAAAAAGTACACTCACAAATAGTTTGGGGTATTTTTACATATACATATAAAAAATTGAAATTTAGAGATTTTTGATAAGGAAGGACTTTATAGAAAATCAGCGTACTTTTGTACGCTCATAGTAGTTTTTCGGGTTAAGTTAATATTGAAAACTGCGCTTACAATGAAGCGAAGGGTTGTATGTATGTATGCTTGTATTTAATAGCTGGCCACACCAGTCGATCGATTTTTTTTTAAATTTTTACAGAAAGTTACTTCAAGTCTGGAAGGAACAATAGGCTACTTTTTTTTTGGAAATTATTTCTGCCACGCCCACACTACGCCCATTTATGAATTGCCTAGCTTTCCATGTTTGTTTAAATACATATAACTTTTTTTAAAATTCAGCCTGTAAAGGGATGAAAAAAGGTCAAAAAGGGAAAAATCTGTAACCTAATATCTTCTGAAGTATATAAGATAGAAACAAAATTTAAAAAGTTTTGCGTTTCCTTAAGAAATAAACAGACAGGTACCTGGTGTTTTTTTTTAATTTTGGACCGAAAGGGGGGAAAGAATCAAAAATATATATTGGTACTTTTTTTTACTTTAAAACTAATAAAGATAGAAAGAAACATTATTTAAATTGCGTTCGATAGGTCTAAAAAAATATGATTACGGTTTTTTTACTTTTTTTAATTTTAGACCCAAAGGGGAAAAAAGGGTTAAAAATATATTTTTATTTTTTAAGGCGTTTTTGGACTTTTAACCTAATAAAATAGGAACATAATTCAAATTGCGTGCGACATGCCTAAAAAATGTGAGTACGTTTATGGATGCTTTTTTAATTATTGAACCCTGAGGGGGAAAAGGGTTAAAATTATGTTTTGGTACATTTTGTAACTTTAAAACCAATGAAGATAGAAACATAATTTAAATTGCATTCGCCAGGCTACCAAAATATGTTAATATGTTTTTGGTTCTTTTTTTTAATTTTGGCGCTAAGGGGTACTAAAGAGCTAGAATTATGTTTTGGTACTTTTTAGAAGCTTGTAAAAGAATTTTTGCTAACTAAAGCTTTCTGAATATCTCCAAAACTATAAACGCTGGTAAATTCCCAATTTTTATTTGTTAATTTAATAGTGGGGCTGACTTATAATTTGTTGCAACTTATGTGGGGCAACCAGTAAATTAAAAATATATATAAATGCTTTTGTTTACACATTTTGGTAATTTTACTATGATTGGGAAAGCGAAGCTCCCCTTGGCTGAGCTAATATATGTATAAAAATAATAATACAAATCTTATATATAAAAGAACAATTTTTTTTTTGTTAGTGACACCGCTTATAACTCAAGAACGGCTGGACCGATTTTAATGAAACTTGAAAAAAAGACATACCCGATATCTGGGAATGCGTTTTAGGCTTATTTATTTTTTGAAATTCCGACTGGGCGTGGCACCTCCCATACAAATTGAACAGTTTTTTTCACATACCTCAATACCTATTATAGCTGAAGTCTCCAAATTTGGTATAGGTAAGTTATTTACTGATGTGCATAATTGAGTTGTTTATGGGCGGAAACAAATAAATGGGCGTGGCACCTCCCATACAACAAAAATAGTTTTTTGTATATATCTCAATACCTGTAATAGCTTAAGTCTCCAAACTTCGTACGGATATTTATAGTGCTAATATGCAGAATTGAGCTTTGTATGGACGGGAAAAAATAAATAGGCGTGGCACCTCCCATACAACGAAAATAGTTTTTTGTATATATCTCAATAACTGTAATAGCTGAAGTCTCCGAACTTCGTATGGATGTTTATAGTGCTAATATGCAGAATTGAGCTTTTTATGGGCGGGAAAAAAATAAATAGGCGTGGCACCTCCCATACAACGAAAATAGTTTTTTGTATATATCTCAATAACTGTAATAGCTTAAGTCTCCAAACTTCGTACGGATGTTTATAGTGCTAATATGCAGAATTGAGCTTTGTATGGGCGGGAAAAAATAAATAGGCGTGGCACCTCCCATACAACAAAAATAGTTTTTTGTATATATCTCAATACCTGTAATAGCTTAAGTCTCCAAACTTCGTACGGATGTTTATAGTGCTAATATGCAGAATTGTGCTTTGTATGGGCGGGAAAAAATAAATAGGCGTGGCACCTCCCATACAACGAAAATAGTTTTTTGTATATATCTCAATAACTGTAATAGTTGAAGTCTCCAAACTTCGTACGGATGTTTATAGTGCTAATATGCATAATTAGGCTTTGTATGGGCTGGAAGAAATAAATGGGCGTGGCACCTCCCATACAACGAAAATAGTTTTTTGTATATATCTCAATAACTGTAATAGTTGAAGTCTCCAAACTTCGTACGGGTGTTTATAGTGATAATATGCATAATTGGGCTTTGTATGGGCTGGAAGAAATAAATGGGCGTGGCACCTCCCATACAACGAAAATAGTTTTTTGTATATATCTCAATAACTGTAATAGTTGAAGTCTCCAAACTTTGTACGGATGTTTATAGTGCTAATATGCATAATAAGGCTTTGTATGGGCTGGAAGAAGTAAATGGGCGTGGCACCTCCCATGCAACGAATATAGTTTTTTGTAAATATCTCAATAACTGTAATAGTTGAAGTCTCCAAACTTCGTACGGATGTTTATAGTGCTAATATGCATAATTAGGCTTTGTATGGGCTGGAAGAAATAAATGGGCGTGGCACCTCCCATACAACGAAAATAGTTTTTGTATATATCTCAATAACTGTAATAGTTGAAGTCTTCAAACTTCGTACGGGTGTTTATAGTGATAATATGCAGATTTGGCTTTGTATTTGCGGGAAAAAATAAATGGGCGTGGCACCTCCCATACAACGAAAATAGTTTTTTGTATATATGTATCTCAATAACTGTAATAGCTGAAGTCTCCAAACTTCGTACGGATGCTTACAGTGCCAATATGCATAATTGTGCTCTGTATGGGTGGGAAGAAATAAATGGGCGTGGCACCTCACATACAACGAAAATAGTTTTTTTTATATATCTCAATAACTGTAATAGCTGAAGTCTCCAAAGTTCGTATGGATGTTTATAGTGCTAATATGCATAACTGAGCTTTATATGGGCGGGAAGAAATAAATGGACATAGCACCTCCCATACAACGAAAATAGTTTTTTGTATATATGTATCTAAACAACTGTAATAGCTAAAGTTTTCAAACTTCGTACGAATGTTTATAGTGCTAATATGCATAATTGTTCTCTGTATGGGCGGAAAAAAATAAATGGGCGGCGCACCTCCCATACAACGAAAATAGCTTTTTTATATATATCAATAACTGTAACAGTTGAACTCTTAAAACTTTGTAAAGATGTTCATAATGGTAATATGCATAATTCAGCTGTGTATGGGTTAAAATCTCCAAATTTTGTGTAGGTGTTTACGATGTTGATGCTTACAATTAGGCTGAAATTGGGCGTGAAGATAATAATAGGCGTGGCACCTCCTTTACAAGAAAATATCTTTTACATTTATATGTCAATAAATGTAACAGCTAGAATCTCCAAATTTTATGTGCGTATTTTGTATGCTAAGATGAGTATAGGCAGGAAGTGAATTATGGGTTTGCAAGCTCTAATAGCATGGAAATATTTATATGTGTATCTCAATAACTTTGACAGCTAAGGTCTCCAAGCTTTTTGGTGTGGCACCTCCCATACAATTGGAACTTTTTACATGTACTTCAATAATTCTTATACCTAGAGTCTCAAAATTGTCTTTGTATGTTTATGTTTGCTAATATACATAATTGACGTGAGTATAGCAAAAAAGGGAATAATGGGTATGACACCTTCCATACAATAAAAATGCTTTCTTATATAAGCCTCAATAACTGTAAAAAAACGTCCAAAACGTGTCATATTTTTCTTAAACCAGTTGAACTCAATTTAATTTATTAGTTTAAAAGTAACAAAAATAACCTAAAAATTGCCACTTAATGTTTATTTCTTTTTACCCCTTAGGATCAAGATTATCAAAATTTTATGTTCATATTTTTCGAGATCTGTCGAACGCAATTTCAAAATATAATTTGAGCCTCTTTTTATATTTTTCGGTTCCGAAGGTACAAAAGTGGATATAAGCCGTTTCAAAATATGGTTTTTTATCCTGTTTCGCCTCTGGTGGTCTAATATTTCAAAAAAAGTACTAAAAAGGCATTCATAACTTTGAAACCTGTCGAGCGTAAATTAAATTATAATTCTATCTTTTTTTAGTTCAGAATCTACAAAATTAACCAAAACATAGTTCAAGCCTTGCCCTTAGCATTAAAGCTATGCAATGATGAATCTGTCTGTCAGATAGTCATTAACGCAATTTTTTTCTATACATTGTTTTGTAATCACAACAAACATTTAAAAAAATAAAAAAAATATTTACAAGTGGCGGATAGGGCTACAAAATAATGAAGCCATTATAAACTGAACTGTTTGTGAAATTTTTCTTGGTAATAGCTTCCCATCATAAAAGATGCGATAGGCTACAGCTTTTCTATTCACGCTTTATCAGCAATTTTCAGTACTTATCAAAGAAACAAACAGAACATGTTTATACGTTATTGACATGCTATTAAGGATAATATTTTGTGAATTGTGTGTGTTTAGGTAAAAATTCGTTTGCTGATTATATATATTGTTAGGCAATACGTGTTCGGAGATACTCAATGCTGGATGTATTCAATAGAGCGGCAAAAACGAGGCTTGCCGCATGCACACATTTTTATTTGGTTAGTCGAGAAGTTCGTCTAGACCAAAAAGATTATATTAAAAGTGCCGAGATCCCTGATCCCGAAACAGATCAAGAACTACAGGATGTTGTAGTTACATACATATATGATTCATGAACCGTGTGGCACCATCAACCCCCAATCTCCGTGCATGGTCGACGGCAAGTGTTCCAAGCATTATCCACGAAATTTGACGGCGGAAACTATCACTGGCCATAACGGTTATCCTCTGTATCGGCGTTGATGGCCCAATGACAACGATCAAACTATTACCAAGAAAGTAAAAGGAAACGATTTTGTGATTGACAACAGTGCTATATTTGCCACTTCTTTCCAAATCATTTAAGACAGTTTGCAATGTTGAATATTCTAATTCAGTGAAGGCGATTTGGTTGTTTTTAGCATCCAAACCTCCAATGGCAACGATGAAATTACGCGTTATCAAGCTGGGCAGTTTGGCGTATAGTCTCATTCCCTATTCACGAATGTCATCCCACTGTTGCACATTTAGCAGTGCATCTGGAAAATGGCCAACGATTATATTTCACTGCGGCAAATATTGTTCAACGTGCTGAAATACCTCCAGCGACAACATTGACAAGTTTCTTTGCTGTTTCTCAAATCGATCCGTTTGCACAAACTTTACTTTACTCAGAGATGCCACGGTATTACACTTGGAACGCTTCTTCAAAAAATTTTTACCGTCGAAAGAAAGGCACTATGGTTCCTGGGCATCCGGATGTGCGTTCAAGTGATGCTCTTGGTCGTATTTATTCAGTTCATCCAAAGAATGATGAATGGTTTTATTTGCGGTTGTTGCTGGTTAATGTTCGTGGTCCAACATCATTTGCAGCATTACGTACTGTTAATGGTATAGTCTGTCCAACATTTCATACTGCATGTAAAGAACTCAATTTGCTTAAAAACGATTCTCATTGGGATACGACAGTCGCTGAGGCATATACGAACATTATTGACATGCTTCCCGTCAAGTCCAAGTCACCTGTGGAACAAATACAAGGACAATGTGTCATTTTACATCAATATCGTGTCAGCTCGAGAAATGCAGTTCTTGAAGTCAATGCGAAGATGCATAACCTTATTTACCTTATTTTAAGAACCTAAATTTTGGTCTGGTACTGACTGGACTAATATTAATTACATAATTTTAAGATTTGAATACATGTTGTTAGTTCGCATTAGCGAAGATTCAATAATAATAATATGGAGAAAAAAAAAGATGCATAACCGGGCATTGCCTTTAATTGAAGACATGTGTTACCTTATTTGCAGCAGTTTGCTAGTCAGGTTAGGACTGCCAGCCCCAGAACATGAAATGAATGAGCTACTAAATCGACAATTGGAGCGTGAACGTGAATACGATCGACATGAGTTGAACCAATTAGTTCAAACCAATGTTTCCATATTAAACCTCCAACAGAAGGAAGGCAGTGGATGATAGAAATGGTAGTTTTTATTTCTTGGTTGCCCCCGGTGGAACTGAGAAGACATTCGTCATGTCATTGATTTTAGCCACTGTTCGTGCGAGATCCAACATTGCTGCAGCGGCAGCTTCATCTGGAATAGCGGCCACATTGTTAGAAGGATGCCGCACAGCTCACTCAGCGTTAAGATTGTCATTAAACCTTCAAAATAAAGAGCAACCGACACGTAACATTGCGAAAAACTCCACCATGTCCAAAGTTTTATTAGCGTGTAAAATCTGTATCTGGGACAAATGCACAATGGCACAAAAAACGTGCAATAGAAGCTCTTTAAAGAACACTAAAAGATCTGCGCAGTGACTTAAGATGTTTTGGAGGTGCAATAATTTTACTGTCTGGTGATTTCCGCCAAACACTGCCAGTCATTCCAAGATCGACGGCTGCTGATCAAAAAAAATGCTTGCGTTAAATCCTCAAGTCTGTGGTGTTTTGCAAAGATACTGCAGTTGACAGAAAACATGAAAGTTACATTGCTCAACGATTTATCAGCTCAAGATTTCTCCATCTAATTGTTGACTGAGTGAACGGGCAATTTTATCAACTAAAAATATAGATGTGGATGATTTAAACTATATATGTAGTTCAAAATCAAATCAAACTCATTTTTTTAAATCTATTGATTGTGTAACAAACGAAGATGAAGCAACCAACTATTCAACTGAAGTTTTAAACTCCTTGGATGTACCTGGCTTACCACCGCACAGCTTACAGCTGAAGGTAGGCTCGGTAGTTATCGTGCTTCGAAATTTAAACCAACCAAAACTTTGCAACATACACGCAATTATACTTAGAGGAAAATTCAAAGGTGAAGAAGTTCTCATTCCGAGAATTCCGATGATACCAACCGATATGCTTTTTGAGTTTAAACGAACTCAATTTGCTATTCGTCTTGCATTCACAATGACGATTAAAAAATCACAAGGACAATCCTTGAGTATTTGTGGTCTTGATTTAGAGAATTCATGTTTTTCTCATGGCCAACTATACGTTTCATGTTCACGTGTGGGCAAACCATCTACTTTATTTATACTTGCGCCTAATAACAAAACGAAAAATGTCATACATCACAAGGTACTGCACTAAAGGGAACTAACCTCAAGCACGAAAATACAGAGCTTCCTTATTTTTGTAATCTTTTTGAATTTTTGTTTTCCTTATAAATATATTTCAATAAACTATTTGACTAAATAAGCTTTGTACTCTTTTTTAAAAATCCATATATTCAATGATTGTTAGGTGGTACGAAGTTCACCGGGTCAGCTAGTAATTAATAAAGAATAACTAAAATTGTTTTGAGTTAAAAAAGTAAACAATAATATTCTAAATTTTTTGTGACTGTTTTTTTTTTAATTTATGTTTTTATAAGAGAGAATATATATTAGCCAGCCCGCCCCGAATATTACATATGAATGTATGCATTAGTTAACGGATTCCGGGCATATAAACTTTTCTACTTTAGGTATTAGCTTTTATGTCTGCAAATGCCAACACAGCGAATGTCCTTAAATCTTTGGAAGCAAGATCTGCAATTCTAACTATAATTATTAAAAAAAATAATTAATTTTTCATAAATCACAAGAAAAACTACACATTTGCATTTGCAAAACTTGTCTTTGTAAAAGAAATCTAATATTTCAAATACATAGCGGAAGTGTTGAATAACTAGGGGTTATGAAATTTTTGATTGGTTACTATTTTGGTTGTTTTAGTTAAAACTGTAAATTCTCATATCCGCAATTGTTGCCAAAACAATTTCCTTTAAGGTAAATATTGCAAATTTATTATGACATGTTATGTTGGCATTTTGTAAAAGACTAATTTCGTAAAAGGAACTATAATCTGTGTTTGGGGCTTGTGTGTTTGAGTTTTTTAATTGTTTTTAACAAAATTTTAAACAAGCAATTTTAAATCATGTACACAAACTCATGAATTAAAAGGAATTGTACATATGATAATAAAAAAATAAAGGAACCAGTGTCTGGCATTTTTTGAAATTTTGGACCATACGGGCCAAAATAAGGTAAAACTATATTTAAATACAACTTAAGTTAATTTTTCAATTGCTAAACCAAAAAGATAGAAACATTATTTAAATTACGACAGATCACCAAAATTAAGGAAATCGGTTCTGGTACCCTTTCGAAGTTTTTGACTTTAAGGGATAAAAGAAGGTCAAAAAATAAATTCTGTCATTTTAAGGTTTGTTTTTTAACCTCTTAAAGGTACCTTTACACGGTAATACATATATGTATTACGATATCTCAAAAAATGTTGTGGGATAATACAAAATCTCATCAAGTAAAAGCATAATGTATTGGATAGAAGAGAAAACGGATGCAAAATTTGACAAGTGTTCGGTAAATGTTTATTTTCTAAACCATTTTAGAAACTTGTGTATTCTCATCACATCAGAGGTGTGAAAGATTGGCAGCACTTACAGCATCTAATGAAGATGGCTACACTTAATGAAACAATACACAAACAATCAAAAGAAAAGCAGATTTTTTTCATGTTGTTTTTGTTAATATTGTTGAACCTTAACCATATGGCGTTACCCTAAAAGGAAAGTGGCAAGAAACAACCGATTTTGATTTTACCAACCTCATCCGTGTAAACATGAAAAATAGTTAGAACAGATTTTTATTCTCTTTTTTTAAACACGGAGAGAATTTCATAATATTTTGATTCTACAAAATCTAATTACTTTGTATTACCGTGTAAAGGTACCTTAACCAAATTAATTAAAAAAAAATTTAATTGCGTTCGACAAGTGATATAAAAACAGTCGATATTAGGTGCCTTTTGAAACTTCTTAATCAATAAAAGTAATTTGAATGGCGTTTAAAAGATTTCGGAAAAATAGTTTATAAACTTGGGACCCTTTGGTTAAAAAGGGTTAAAATTTTTTTTGTACTTTTAATGTACTTTTTGCAATTTCTATAAAAATAAAAACGTGATATGGAATGCGTTCGGCTGGTCTTGAAAAAATATATAAATATTTTTTGAAACTTTTTGAAATGTTGGCCCATATAGAATAAGGGCAATTGGCCCATAAAGGGGTCGAAAGTCAACTAAGTGGACTAAAAGTGTTTTTTTTTAGTTTCTGGTACTTTTTTGAAATTATGACTCTAAAAATATATACTTAAGATCTATTAACCCATATCGTGGTCGAAAGTCAACTGAATGGGCAAAAAGTACTTATTTATTTAATTTTTTGTTTTTTTTTCGGTGTTTTTTAAGATTATAGGTCCAGATATATGAAATTAAGAACTATTAACCAATACTGAGGTCGGGAGTAAGCTAATTGGATGAAAAAGGACTATTTTCAAATATTTGTGTTTTTTTTTAGATGAAGGAAGTGTTGTACTCCGATTTTAACAGGAAACAATTTCTTTATAAACTACCTCGAACTGCTCGTAAGTTTCCGAAGTGCTTAAAACTTGGCCACAAGCGAGACATTTAACTGCATCGGAGCTTTATTCCTTTCTTCATTCATTTCACTTCCACTTACAGATTTTTCGAGACTGATTTTTGCGTTCCTCACATCAGATTGATATTTGCTTATCAGAAAGCTATTTCACTTACAATAAGCTCGCGTTTTTCTTTAACTACACGCGAGTTATTATCTAAATATGTTTATTAATTCATTTTTTAGCGCTCCACTTCAATTTTATGTGCGAGGCTAATAAAGAGGAAAGAAAGTATTCCGAGTCATGAAAAAAGCAGGACGACTTGATAGCGAAAGCGACAGGTTCTGTGGTGTACCGGAGAATAGAGACAATGCTGCAGGAAATATCTTGGATTAGTAAGGTTAAATTGCTGACACTCGTTTGACAAGTGTTGAGCACCCTTAATATCATTACAACGAATTAGTTGAACTCGAGGCCCCTGTCTTTCGTTTTTTCATGTCTTGTAAGTAAGACCAGTCAGTTCAACTTAGCCTAATCTTACAAAGGATATGTATAATGTTAAGACTTTCGCGAAACATTTTTACCATTTATTTTCGTGTTTATAAACATATCGTTAGCTCAATGCTAAAACCACGTAACTTTATTTTTTTAAATTTTACAGGCGGAGAAAAAAAAATTTTTTAAATTACAAAGTCTGTGCTTGTAAATTGTTTCTTTTTTACGACATTCTATTTCAAGATTTGTAGATATATGAATTAAATTTATTGTGATGTGCCTTTTAGCAAAAAATACTCAAAAGGTTGAAATATCGATTTAGAATTTCTTATTAGTTGCGTGGTTTTGAATTTCAGGTGACGATATGTATGCTTGTGTATTCTTTAATTTTTTTAATAAATAAGAAAAGTTTGATTAAAAACATTTATTTCTGAATCTTCACATACGCTACTTAATATATAAAACGAAATAATTGATAAATGTCTAGCCAGTGCCAGACTAAAATTTTAGTTCTTAAATCAAAGTAAACATCAACTTCAGTTTTTTTGACTTCGAGTAACAGTATCATTCCTCTTCAAACGAACATGACCACTATGTTTTCAGCTTATTTAAATATTTCTTCATACAGTTTAAGATTTCCCATAACAGGTAAAACATGGAGATCTTCGTAAAGGTTTCTGTTTTTAATATACCAAGAAGCAACAGTTATCATTCCTAGGAATTTGTCTTGGCGGTGTTGCATTTTCTCTATTTTGGAAGCTTAGCCCTCATAATTTCATTTTAAGTTTAAAATCGAGTCGTAGCGAAAAAGTTTACATCGAGACGAAGCGCAGAACTGCTACCAATAAGGCAATAAATTAGGGCTGCTTTTAGCTTTATTTTTGTCAACTTCTCACTCAAATATAATTTCCATATAAGGCGACGATCCCTTGAGGTACGCCAGCCCAAATTGATTGAGGACAACTTAAGTGGCTTTTTCAAAGTACTTTTCCAAAAGGTTATACAGATGCACTAGAAAACGGGTTAACAGGCCTTCATGCCATACTTTATAGAAAGTTTGAAAGCAAGGCTGGCAACCGTTACCGTTACCGATACCGTTTAAATACCGTTTAAATTTGGTTTCCGGTATTAATACCGATACCGGTTTCTCAAAATACTGGTATCAAAATACCGTTTCCTCTGATACCGGTAGCAAAATACCGTTTCCTTTGATACCGGTATGGCGATTACATGCTTTGGTAATAAAAATTCAAGAAATAATGCAAATAGCAAAAACTAAACACATGTACATATGACATTATATGTCACATGAATTTACACTGGTTCCTTACAATAATATTGCTAACTTCACGTTCCACAATTTTAATTTATATTTTTTTTTAAATTTATTTTGATTTAGAAGCTGAAAAAAATGTTTTTGATATAATATTTTTAAAACATTTTACCAGGGTACACTAGTACAGGTAGTATCAAGGTGAATTCAAAAATTCACCCTCTGCATTTCCTTTTTGTGTTTGAAAAAGTAAATGTCAAAAAATTTAAAACTTAATACAAAATTGATTAATTTGTTATCCACTTTCTAAAGTATTTATAGTCAGCTAGGCTATTGATATAACCTGTATAAGTGTACCCTAGTATTTACATATTTTTATTAATACCGATTTTTTACTTATTTTAAAAATATTTTTTTATTATATAAATGTTTGAAATTCTTTTTTATGTTCTTACTAGTTTTTAAAAAAGTTTTTAGACAACGTACGTACCTACTTCTACAAGTCAGCAATTTATTTTTTTTTTATTAGCCTAATCAAAAAGAGAACATATATGTAAATAAAAACTTAACTAAGTTTTGAAATTGAATATAGATGTTTTTATTTTTTGTAAATACCATTAAGTAAGTATCTATACCGATACTGATATAAGCAAAATACCGATACCGAAATGAAAAATTTTTTAATACCGTTACCGATACCGATACCGTTATTCGTTTCGGTTGCCAACCTTAGTTTTGGCTTAAACCATCTATCGGATTAAATGAAAAGCTCAAAATTTGTGAATTTCGGTGTTACTCAATTCAATTTGTTTTATTTTTTTTTTGTTAAACTTAATGAATATACTACCAAAACCGACAGTAATTTCTTTTTTTCTAACACATCGTTTGTACCATAGTTTAAAAAAATATTACAAAATTATAAAAATTTTAAATATTATAAACTTATTACAGCAAAAAAGTTTGCAATATAAAGTTCTTCAAATAAATTAAAATTTCCATGGCAAATTTATATTGTGTTTAACAACGCCATTTTGAAAGTCCTTTATAAGAAACAGAAATGAATCATTAATTTCACACCCACTGGTCAAATACATTCACAACAAAAACGACTGTGTATTCACATGCATGTGTGTGTGTATGTCTAGTATATGTATGGTATGCTCAAAGTGGTCAATACTACCACTGCTTACCTTAAACTAAAAAACTGTTCAAATCAAGGTCCTTTTTATGTCAGTCGTCGTTAATGTTTAGATAAAAATAACAAAATCAAAGGGTTGAAAATAACCAACCCTTTCATTCTTTTTTTCTTTTTGCTAAAAATTATTTCATGTTTTGGTAATTGCACGAATTAATGTAAAATATTTATATTATCACCCTTATAGAATTGTAATATATGTGAATATGTATGTATGTAAGTGTATACACACATACATATGTACATATGTGTGCATTTATGTTTATATGCAGGAAACCATGTGTACAATTTTCGATATTTTAATGCGTTAAAATACACAAACATACATACATACATACATACATATGATTTTACATTCTTTGTAATAATTAGACTTCAATTATAAAGAAGCGCAAGTATCTCTTGCAGATGCCAAGCGGGAACGTTTTTTGCAAATTCTAGGATTTAATTAAATTTTCAAAATTGAACTTTATAGTAAAACTAAGAAAATCGAAAAATATAACATTTTTAACAAAAAAGTATTAAAAATAAACTTAATACTTACAAAAGACGTGCGAAAGAGCCTAGAAAAGTGTTACGTTCTGATCTCACAGGCTGTATTTTAGCTTTCCTATTAAAGGGTGTTTTAATAAAGGCAGAGAGTTTGCAAAAAAATATTTGCATTATCCATTCAATCGACTTTGATGGAATTTTGTTTGTGTACTTTCGAAAAGATTGAAGGTTGAAGATTTACAACTAACACCAGTAGCAGTGGCGCTGCTGTCTTGTTGGAGTAATAAGGTAACCTCGCCCCTACAACAACAACTTTCTATAAAAATTTAACATGTATTTTGTTGCTGCTAAATTCTAGCTTATTTGGCAAAAATGTTGCTATCACACATACACACAGTATACACAACCATTATATAACAAAAAAAAGTTTGACAAGATGAGCTAGAAAACATGTGGCGGAAATAAAAGTCAGCTGATCAGTTGCTCCTACCTTTTTCAATTTAACTTGATTATATCCTTAATCTTTCTTAGGCAATTTCATCTAAACCCGCTAATGGAAATCATGGTGTCATCAGGCAAAATAATGTCTGTCCGATCCACTAGTCGTGTTTGTTTTCTTAAGTATTGTAAATAACTACACTAAAGTTATAAAAATCAAATAGTTGCAAATGCATATGTAATATTAATTGTCCCAATAACTGTTTATATAAAAATTTTAAACGCGATTTGAATGTTTAATGTTCTTTTAATATAAGTTTTTGATTTCATTAGCCGGGGATGTATGACCTTACTGTATCGTGAGTTACTTGAGCACACACATACACACATAAACGCACATTTTAACATACCCAGTAAGCATTTTCTGTCACATTCCCTTCAAGCAATTTCTTTTAAAAATGACAATTATTCGATACAAAAGGAAGTTAAACTTCATCGAATTTGATATAAATTTTTTAATTAAAAAGTGTCCCCGTTCGGGGAAAAATCCTTCCACTACTATAATACTTACTGATGAGACTACTTAGTTGCTTCTTAAAGGCAATAATTCGAAAAAATTTGAATTTTTGTTTTTAAAATATCTACTATGTAACCAAAATGTATCTACTTTTGTATAGAAAAAGTATTATATTTTTATACTTTTAATGTGTAAAATTATTTACATATTAAAAAGTTTTTCAACTTTAAAATTAACAATGAATTTTAGCATAAGGAAGTTAAAATATTGAAATTAATGTAAATTAATTTTTTAAAATGTTTACTATCAACTAGTAGATCAAAAGTAGAGACTTATTAGATACTTTTATCCAAAAATTAACTTCCAATCGTTTAGAGGGATTCTAGTATTTTTCGACTTTACTGCACGAATCTTTCTGGCTCCTTTTTTTTGTTAAGTTTATATAAAAATCTAACTAAGTCGCATATCGAACATATGCATGATCAATCAATTTATGATTGTAAACGCTCTGTACCATGGCGCAATAATTTATCAGGTGGTGTTGATTTTACAACAACAAAATTTGGTGAATAAAATTTTCATTTTTGTTGTAGTTTTCGTTGGCTCGGTTGTCAAAAAAGATATGTAAATGTAAACAACTTTGACTACCCAGCCTCGATTTATGCATGAAAAAAGTAGATCAGCTGTGCTCGTAACACCACCTGGTACACTCTGTACATTTTGTTTTGTGCTTTTTTAGGATATATTTTCGGGTTTTTTTTAGCACAAGTTATTTGTTGGTTTTTAGCCACATTGGGTAGCTTCAAAAGACGATTTTGTGATTTTTTAACAAAACAACCCTGCTAATGCTTACGGGATACATGCCCGTATATACCCAGCGTTATAACAAAGGAGTATGCAAGCCTTCTAACCGGACTTCCGCTTTTTTGGCATATTTTTAAAAGGCCTGCAAGTTAAATCCTTGAAGAAGGTTTTGCAGAACTTACCTGCTTAATACTTTGGAAGAAAGGGTATCTTTAAGGCTCTTATTGAAATCATGCTTAAAGGCTTTAATTAAAGGCAGCCTAAAAACCCTCCGCTTAAGTATTAGATATTATCAATATTCCCGTAAAACAAAAACAAGATAATAAAAAACATAATGCTTCCCACCTTCCAAGGGATTTTATTTTTCAAGGATATATGAAAAATTATTATTCAAAATGTATAAAAATATCAAGCACTAAACCAAAAATCGTCACAACTCAAAACTCATCAGAATTATTTATGCTTTTTTAAAGCTTTAAAGAACACGAAAATTCCATTTGACGATTCTTCTACTGTTGAATTTATTTTCGTTATCAAAATTTTACAATGTTCTTGAAAGCAGAAAAGAAGACTGCAATGAAAAAAATTGATTTTGAGTTGCGACTTTTTTGATTTAGTGTGTGGTATGTAAATATTACAAAAAAAAATTAAAAAAAGACATAACTCCAATACAAAAATACTCATAGTTTTAAAAAAGCTGATTATATGTTTAAAAATAAAGAAAAGTAATAAATAATATGACTTTAGCTTATCAGAACTGCTGGGCAGTGAGAAACGAGTTATTGACTTAAGCCAGATTATAACTATAATAACTCAGAGAGTAATAACAATTAGGTTTAGTTTGGGAAAAAGAGATAAAACAGGGTTTATTAATTCTTTTCTTAACCACAGGTTTATTTAGGGGGTAAATATTTACTTTAAGAGTGTAAGAGATACATGGTTTATCAAAAATGGCCAAGGTTGTCCCCACAGATCCCGAGTAGAAAGCTCTTTGCGGGTACAAAGGGACAGTAGTAAATTCTTTGTGTTCAGTGTGGACAACCTTAGCGATTTAAATAAGCAAGTAATTATATACAGGTTTGAAACTTCATTATAAATAACGTTAACATAGTTTCTGTAAATAGCAATAATTAGGGGATTCACAAGGTGTCCTATTATGTCCTATTGTCATATTGTTATAAAATTTCAAAATGTCTTTTATACAAAAATAGTTCTTAAAAAACACTACGTCGTTTAATATACTTATTAAATTGTCACAACAACTCCACATACATCTGCGCCGAGTGTCAAATAGTTGGTAAAGACTTTTAAACCATTGTGAAATTTTATGACAATATGACAATAGGACAAATAGGACACCTTGTGAATCACCTAAATATGTTTAATAATTTACGAACTAGGTATAATTATAGGTACCGTGAAATAACTCCCAAATGAAATAACTCCCAATGGAAAAAATGAAATAACTCCCAAATGAAATAACTCCCAACGAAAATGAAATAACTCCCAATCGAAAAAAATGAAATAACTCCCAACGGTAAAAATGAAATAACTCCCAATGTTTGGGAGTTATTTCATAAAAGTCACAAAAAAGTGAAATAACTCCCAAATGAAATAACTCCCAACAAAAATGAAATAACCCCCAATTACAAAAAAAATAATTGTTTTATGAAATAAGTCCCAACGGAAATGAAATAACTCCCAACGAAAATGAAATAACTCCCAACGAAAACGAAATAACTCCCAATTAAAATATATATAATGCGAAAACCTTTTGTATCCATAAATAAGATGTTACTAACGTAAAATTATTTTCTAAACAAACAAACCAAATGACTGCCGGCCTCCGTCTGGACGCAGGATAAGTTAACTCTCGTGGATCGAACCGCCGGTTTCGTTACAGCTTTAGGACAGGCGCGTGGACTTGAGGCACCTTTTTGGTTAAATAATTTTTTAGTAAAAAGAGTTATTTAGATAGCCGGCCTTCGGCCGGGCGCAAGGAAAAAAAAACTCCAGTGCATTCGATCCGCCGGCTTCGCAGTAGCCTTCGGCCGGGCAATGGACTTTAAGCTCTACTGCTTTCCATATAAAGCTTCGCCAAATAAAACATGAATTTTATGACACTTTAGTTATGAGGCTGCAAATACTTCCGATGTACTACAGTTTAAAGTATATTCCCCGGCCGAAGGCTACTGCGAAGCCGGCGGATCGAGTGGACTGGAGTTTTTTTCCTTGCGCCCGGCCGAAGGCCGGCTATATATGCCAGCTTCGTTACAGCTTTAGGACAGGCGCGTGGACTTTAAGCACCTTTTTGCTTAAATAATTTTTTTATTAAAAGGGAGTGATTTAGATAGCCGGCCTTCGGCCGGGCGCAAGGAAAAAAAACTCCAGTCCATTCGATCCGCCGGCTTCGCAGTAGCCTTCGGCTGGGCAATGGACTTTAAGCTCTACTGCTTTCCATACAAAGCTTCCCCAAATAAAACATGAATTTTATGACACTTTAGTTATGAGGCTGCAAATACTTCCGATGTACTACAGTTTAAAGTATATTTCCCGGCCGAAGGCTACTGCGAAGCCGGCGGATCGAATCCACTGGAGTTTTTTTTTTCTTGCGCCCGGCCGAAGGCCGGCTATATACCCACGGTTTTAAAACCCCAAAACTTTTAAATAAATGTCACCTTTTATACTAGCGTGATTAAATTTTTTTAAATGCTCTGGTATATACACTTGCTTTTAGTAAAATGAAATAACTCCCAATAAAAATGAAATAACTCCCAACAAAAATGAAACAGCTCCCAATAAAAATGAAATAACTCCCAATAAAAATGAAATAACTCCCAATGATAGAAAATGAAATAACTCCCAACAAGAATGAAATAACTCCCAACACTTCGAAAAAATGAAATAACTCCCAACAAAATTTCATTGGGATTTATTTCATTTGGGAGTTATTTCATTATGAAATAACTCCCAATGAAAAATAATGAAATAACTCCCAACGCTTTGGGAGTTATTTCATTATGAAATAATTCCTAATTTGTATGGAAAAAAATTGGGAGTTATTTCATTTTTTCATTGGGAGTTATTTCATTTGGGAGTTATTTCACGGTACCATAATTATAAGTTCAAACTTGATTTTGAACAACGTAAAATTGTTTTTTTTTTTTATTATTTTATAAATAAAAATTGTGTTTTTTATAAGCAATATTGTTGGTTTACCAAAAAGCAGTTTTCAATTGACAAATTGGCGGAAAAAAAATTCTGGCAGAATTGAAGGGAAGCGACAAAAAACTAAAAAGAATCTAAACTGACATTTAGAAAGGCTCGAAGAGTAAAGGCTATTTTCATTTTACCGCTGAGGATAAATGAAGCTAAATAGCTAAACGAAAGTAGTTTCGCTCTTCTTGAGCGAATTTTTAGTTTAGTTTTTATGGTAAGTGTGTTTTGATTTCAAAAAGTGTTAACTTTCTTATGATAGGCAGACGAGTTTTTTTGGAAAGAAAATGTTTAAAGGGTATATATACAAATACGTATATAAGTATGTATGGATGGCTCTTTGTACTCACATTCATATGTATGGATTTCTAAACACACACATATAAAAAAGATAAAATAAATATATTATAAAATTTATCTAGTTTTGTTTACTTCAACAAGAGGGTGGTTTTGTTTAAAACTGATTTTAAAATTTAAATTAGAAGTCGTCTGGCGGTCAAGATTCGGCCATAACTTTTATTGTATAAAAAAAGCACATAAGGCTAAAAACGAGTGTTGCCAGAATATTAATGTATAAAAGTGTTTAATGTTTAAGGGTGAACTTTTCTTTTACGTTTTGAATAACATATACTTTTAGGAAACTAAGCCGTAAAAAATTCTTGCCGAATACTAAACTTTTATTCCACAAAAAATTTTGTTAGCATGAACAAATATTACCTTAATTATATGTATGTCAGAAATATCGCTTTCAATTTAGCTTGAAAGGTTTTATTTTAAAAATCAAAAGAAATGTTCCTTTTAAGGATATTTTGATTTAATTAAAAAAAGGTTTTTTAAGAAAAATGGAAAATTTAGGAGTTATTAATATTTAAAGATAAGTTGCTTTTATTTACAATTGCAAAAATTAGAAATGCTAATAATAAGTCCGACATTACGATAGTGTTACTTTTTTCATTTCATATTTTGCATATAAAGTTATTGCCAAGAATATCACTTTTGGCAGTGTATAATAAACTTTGTTAAAAAAATTAGTAACATTTTTTAATTAAATCCCGCTAAAATAACCAAATCTTACACTGTGCAACACAAAAATATTAACAAAGTTTCTTTATGGCGGGTTTGAAGTCGATATTAAGAGCAGTTTGCGCGTTTGTATGAGGGATTTAACTGCCCGTAGTCCTCTTCAACAACTTTGTCTTTCAAATCAGGAAACACATCCAAACCCGCTCGCTCAAAGTATCTTGCAACATAGTGGACACTCCCGTCTGAAAAGGAGGGATACTATTGCGCTTAGATGAAAATAACTATTTATATTATGAGAACTTTAATTTTAGTCTGGCACTAGCTGGACTAATATTATTTCCTTAGTCTTAAGATTTAAAAACTTATTGTTAGTTCGCTAAAGCGAAGATTCAATAATAAAAAATATTCAAAAAAAAAAAAAAAATCAGGAATTCATAATAGAGAAGCTACTTTATAGAAGGTTTTAGGTCGATACCTGTTATAATTTAAAGCATGTCTAAATTTTTTACCTTAATCCCGCCACAAAGAAGTTTTATTATAATGTTTACGCTGAAAACAAATTAGCTGGATCATTTTTTATATAAGTCTACAACACATCTACATAGGTGGTTTGTTTTTGTGTGTTTTCATAAAAAGATATTGCAGTACTATTACATCGACTTTTAGACAGCTGTTATGTTTTCCAAGATGTACCGTTCTCTACTTCCCTCTGCGCTTTACACTTATTTTGTTTCATGAATAAGTAGATCTTGTGGCATAATTATTTTGTAGTAAATTTTCAGTCCATAGCTGTTTTTCTTTCTGAGATAAAGGGAATCATAAAAATAATTCGTAAATAAACAGGCTCCAGTCAATTTTTTTAAATGCACACATCACACTAGGACCACTACAGATTTTGCGCCTTAAAAATTTTTAACAATGTACACAATTGCAGAGGGGATACAAAAAAACAATTTTATAATTTAGTTCGCCATTTTTTAAGTATCTTTTGTAGGTTTTGTTGTAATATGAGCCATATTTACTAAGATATCTGTATAAATATATGTATATGCGTGGATTTTATCTTTTTTACTAAATGGGTTAATTTAAATTTTCGCTTAAACATATTTCGTCCCGTAGTGAACCGGTCTTGCTTATTTTTGTTGATAGCGATCTAGAAATATTCCCTGGCTGATAGCTAGAAATGGGATAGTTTGACACCAAAACATGCTCCGTTGGATTTGGTTTGGCTCCATAAACTTAATTTCAGCAGAAAGACAGAGGGGTATGGCTAAGTAGACTTTCTAATTTATAAAGATACAAAAAACTGTACTTTAGGAGGTCGGTTAGGAATGTTGTAGAAATTACAAATAGAATGGCAAACAGATAAGAACGCTTACACAATATGAATGGTATAACAACAAATTAACACAATTAGATTTATTTTGTATAAGAAAAGACACATTTAAATTATATTTTGCAGATACATATGTTTATGGCAGAAAATGTTAAAAATGTAAAAATTGACAGCTTACAAAGTTCCACTAAAACTAGTTCTTGGTATTCTTTATGCATCAAGATAAGGTTAATTCTTTGACTTTTGCCACAAAATTATTTAAGAAATTTTTAGCTAAAAAAAGTGTATATACATATATATGTTATTCTGAGTTATTAAAAAGAATTGTTAATTAGCATTTTTAAAGACCTTTAGTGCTAAAAGGAAAATAGTGCTTAAGCTGGCCTTAAAATTGATAAATGGCAACCCAGCTAAGAACAGTGAAATCTTAACATTAATAAATAC